>VZTB01007337.1:133743-148381 GCA_013397245.1 Thryothorus ludovicianus
TCAAAATAGCAGAGAACCCAACATGTCACCAGGAAAAACCAGCACAAACTCAGCCCTTACAGACAAGGCAGTGCTGCAAAATGCAGACAAGAGCATTGTTTGTCCTGCTGTGGATCACCCTCCTGCCTCCCTCAGCCTGCTGTGAACAGCCACGCAGGGTGGCACAGCCAATTTCCAAAGCCTGTTTTTCCAAGCATGGAGAGCTCCTTGCTCCTTTCTCCAGCCTGAGATCCAGCCCCCAGTCTCACCCTGCTCCAGCAGTTCATGCCACAGCCCTGCACCTACCACTCCATCATCTAACTGCACCCTAGGAGTGGAAATAAAGATGCAAGAAAGTCCTAGGGTTTGTTTATTTTTAATTTATTCCCCTTTAGACAGTCCCAGGCCCCATTTCAGAGCTCCCACACTGCTTGGCCCATCTGAACCCATCTTCATCCTATCTCAAATCACCTCCCCAACAGGCCCTAAATGGGTTTTTATGCAGCTATATAAATGCTTGTGAAAAATATTCAGCTGCTCTATTAAATAAATTAAGGGTATTATTTTCTCATCATTCTGTTAGATTTTCTAGGAAGGATGTAATTTTTTCATTTAACTCCAATGGACCAAATTTTAAAAAAAAAAAAAACAACAAAAAAAACCCCACAACCAAAAACCTATAGAAAGGTATATTACCCTGTAGTGGAAAATTAGATTCCTCCTACACAATACTATAGGATGATTTAAATACAACATATAGGAATATAACATGTTATTAAATTGCATAGTATCTTTCTAGAAAGACCTACAGTATGGGATTCTAAAAATTACTCCCAAAACCTATTATCTTCAATCTAGCCCAGCTGGTTTCCTTTCTATTATGCTGCAACTTTTCCTAAAAGGCTCAGGTTTTAATTGTGCCTTGAAATGCTGCTGCAATCACACTCCAAAAATGCCTCTAAACTCCTCCAGAAATGACAGACTCAACTGGAAAGCCACGGGTCTAGGGGTGGGATGGAGGTGGGGTTGGACAGAGCTCTGCACTCTCCACAGTCAAAAAAATACTATAATTAGCAGAGGGGAGAGGGGTCCAGTGAGGGCCCAGGTCCTTGGTTTCATGGGCATGAAGCAATTCTCTATTTCAGCTCCATTTCTCTCCCAGCACTCACCACTGCAAATATTTGGGGTATTCAAGTAGTTATTGACGCTCCAGCACCAGGCACTCATCCTCTTCCCCCCATCTTCCAAAAAAACCCAAAAAAAGGGTTACAGAAAAAAGTTGCCTGTAGCTGTTGCCATAGAGACTCTCCCGCTCGGCACAGAAACCCAAAATCTTGTAAAAAATGGAAGAATTTAAGATTTTAATCAGTGAAAATACACGGGAGGCCAGGACCATCAACGCACATCCTTGCCTTCACAGCAGGATGCGTTCACCCCTTGTTTTACAGCATCCTGAGAGCCAGCTGAGCTCAGGGACAGAAAGGGAGAGGAATGAAAACAATGAAAACCCCGTCTGCTTTCGAGTATTTTCTGTCCCCAGCAAAGCAGCCTCTCACTGCCCAGTCTGATTCTGGACCAATACCCCACCGGCCAAGCTGTTTGCGTTCCCATTTCCTTCATCCACTGCCAGAAGAAGAAAAATAAAATTCAACAATACAAGTGAGGCAAAATATTTCCCAGAACCGCGCCATTTCTCCCATAAACTTCACCTCGCCGCCAGCGCAGCCAGCAGCGGGGGAGGAAAAACAAAGGAGAAAATCCTGACTTTTAGCACCATGAGATGTTTTTGTGACCGTCTCGAAATTGCTCTTTTCTGCTGCATCCTCCACTGTCACTCCCGACCCAGCTTCCACCGTGACCACAAATCAAACACTGCGGGATAAACTCACTGCTCTGGCATTTTCACTGCTTGGCACAGTCCCGGCTCCAGTTGTGGCCACTGGCTAAGACAAACACAGCCCCAAGCACGCTCCAGTGGCTGTCTTTCCACTGGCGGCGTGCTGTGGCATGCCAAGGTGGCCAAGGGATTCTATTTTACCACCTTTTAAGCCTTGTGATGAGTTAGGGAGGTGATGGCATCCACCAGCAGCACCTCAGGGACGGGGCAGTGGTTTCACCTGGCAGCAGGATGTGGGGGATAACCAAAGCCACAGCGTTGGGAAAAGCCTCCAGCGCCAAGGGGTGTTGTGTTTCATGCCTGAGGATACAGAGCTTGAGGAATACCAAAACAAGGAACTTCAAAAAGGAGCGGTGTTGGCCCAGGGAATATTGTTGTATGAGCTCAGCTGCTTCAGAGCGATGGAAAAAATCACACACTGACGTGATGGGGTGATGGAAGGACTCGGTGAGTGAGGGCTGAGCCCGAGACCTGCCCCCAGCATCCACCCAAGGGGCCCCAGGGGAAGCTGGGTGGGAGTGCAGGTACCTGTGGCAACACCCCAGCACCTCAAGCTGCTCCTAAACCCTGAAGCCAGAAAAGGACCCAGATTTGGGGACTCGGGTAACTGTCCCCACATTACCCCAGCACAGACATAGAGACAAGGTTAGCTCCCAGTTTAGGCAGACTGAGGTGTCTCTCCAAAACCTTCTACCACCACCAAGTCCCCATCTGCTCAGCTCCTCACTTTTACCCTCTGCTGCACATTCAGATGCCCACCACGGTGAAGGTTCGTTTGCTTTCCACTACCCCCCTCCCTGACAGCTCTGGGAGATGCAGTATGCACCCACCCTACCACCAGCTCCTCCAGAACCCAAGAGCTGGAGTCAGGACCCAGCTGGCAAGGAAGGCTCTGGAGGGAGACTGTGGATGGGGAGCTCCAGACTAAAGGAATCACTCCAGCACTGGCTCATCTTTGGAAACAAGATGATTTTGGCTTGAAGGTCACTGGGAGAGGAGTTTTGTGACTTCTTTCTGTGCCTTTGCTCTTCTTCCATTGCAAAAGTAGGTCTTACCATGGTGCAGTCATGTCCTGGGCTCTGCTCAGCCCATGGTGGGGACATGTGTATGTACACACACACACACACTGGGAAATTCTAAAAGTGCCCCAGAGTTCCCCCAGATGCTCTTAGGACCACTGCCAGGCTCAGGGCAAGGGCTCTGCTCAAGGATCTTTGCTCCTCTCAGCCCCTCTTTGCTCTGGACTAAAGCATCCAGGCACTCACAGAGCAGCCAAGTACCTGCATGGCCTTGACAAACAGGGCAGAGGTATCTCCTGCCCTCAGATAAAAGCTATGGACCATTCCCAGTCAGATTTGCCAAGGCTCCTTTGCCCATGCCTCAGCCCCCAGCCCTGCCCAAGCTGCCCCATCCCCCTTGAGCAGCTCCCTCCCTCCCTCCCCTGCGCTCTCCTCTCTTGCTGTGCCTGTGTGTGGGTGTATTTGGAAACGAGATCTTTCCAGCTGAACTGCAAAATGAAACGCAGAGATCACAACTCCTTGAATAGATTCAATGCACACACCCCCCCTCAAGCTCCAGCCTGCCCCCCATCCAAAATCCAGGCAATAGTAACAAAAAAAAACCCCAAACCAGAGGTGAAAAAAATCAAGGTGTTCAGCAGATGAGAGGGGGAGATTGGGGGGGAGGGGGAGGGGAGGCACTGCAAAGCACTTTCCTTTTGTCCCCCAGTCCACCACAAAATCTGCAGCTTGTCCCCCACTAGCTCAACCCTCCGAGCCCCCAGAGCTGAGACAGCCTGGCTTCATGGGGCTGCAAGAAAAGAGAAAACAAAGCCCAGCACAAAGCCAAGCCCAGAACCCAGCTGAGATGTGAACATCCGCTGCTGGAGGAGCCAGAGCCCATTTACTGAGATGAAGGCAGAAGAGTCTCCACCCTCACTGCGGGTACCCCGCGCTGGCCTTGGGCTCCTCTGCTCTTCTTTTCCTGGAAAAAGACAGGATTCCCCTGTACAGCTGTCAGGAGCAGTGTCTGAAGAAGGGGCTGGGATTTGCCCACAGCAGGGGAAATTGCTCCCATGGGTGTCTGGAGGGGGCTGTTTTGGGGCAGATGTGCTCCAGTTTAAGGGACAGGATGGAAGGATGAAACAGAAGCATAAATATGAAAAATACCCTCACCACAGCAATGCCCATGCAGGCAGCAGGGCCTGAAGCAATGGGTGAGAGAAGAGGAGAGCTGGGGGCTCAGAGCACCATTCATGGCCTGGAGACTCCTGCACTAACATTGTCTGTGCCAGAGAACAGGGTGAACACACACTGTTGAAAGGGGAGTCACACAGGCAGTGAATTATCCCCTACACAAAACAGAGCCCAAGAGGTGGAAACATCCACCTCAGCTAGAGGAAGGACATCCTACCACAGCCCAGCCACACAGGGATGCTCCAGCTCAGCTTCATTCCAGGCCAGCTTGGCCCTTGCAGCTACCATCCATCAGTTCCCCAAGCTGCTGACCCTGTGTGCACCACTTTGAGTACAAAACCCCAGCACACTGAGCTGGGAAATGCCCTGTGACACCCCCATGGTTTGGGGTGCCTGGGGTCAGCTCACATCCACTGGGTCACCAACAGGAGCGTCCATGCAGCATGGATGGCTGGAAGGGAAGAGCTCACCCCTCTCCTCAGGCTCATGGACAAACAAAGCCCTGGGCCAGGGCTACTGAGAGGCTCATCTCATCTCCCCAAACCATCCTTAATTACCAAACAACTGCCTAGGGGGCACAAAGTCCCAGGCACAGGGAGAAAGGCAGTGGTTAAGAGTATGAGGCTCCAGCTGTTATCCATCCCAATTCCAGAGCCAAGAAGCTTCACCTGCACCTCTCCTCTGAGTTGAATCAGGCTCTGCACCCTCCAATGCCGAGCCAGCCATGGATCACAAACAATAAAGCAATTTATACGAGGCAGAGACCTTCAAGATTTATGCTGTATGCTTGCCATATAGTGCAAATACATACCCCTCCACACGTGGCTGGGTCCTTTGTCAGAGGAATTTGGATTTTTGACCCTAGAAGTCAGGATGAATCTCTGAAGGAATATTAGAGACAGACCTGCACAGTGATCCTGAGCAGATTATGGTCTCAGGGGTATATACCGAGACATATTTATGGCCCTCCAAAGCAAGATAAGTCAATAATCACATACAGTAGCAGTTACAAGTCAGATATTAATTTAATTCCTTTCCTCCCTATCTGCCCAGATAAACATTAATTCAATGGAGCATCAGAGGGCTCCATTATTTATCATTCTTACTGGAGTTTGTTTTCTCCCATTAAGGTAGAATTGCTACAGCCAGGCCATCTAGACATGATGGTTCCCAAATTAAAGACATTTTGCATCCAGCACAGGGACCACCAGCCCAGACCTGGGATTCGTGTTATTAGCAGCTAGCACCGATGCGGAGGAGGCTGGTTAAAGAGCAGCCCATCAAACGCACTTAGCAGCCTCATTTACCCACAGCAGAAGGAATGTTTTATTCCTACACACCCTGGGGCCAAGCAGGAACGGAGACATTTGTTCCCTTCCACAGGATCCAGCCAACCTGGCCCTGGGAGCTGCACACCCACCCACAGCAGAGCTCCCATCACCTTCTCCCCTCCCCGGAGCAGCGTTCTTCCCAAGTCTAGTCTCAACCCGGAGTTAAAAATGTACCTTATTCACGATTAACATCTTTACTTGCATATCGTGGCTGGCAGCTTAACACCAAATAAATGTTTTGGCAGCAGGAGTCGCAGGCACGGGGGTGAGCCCTGCCCTCCAGAAGGCAGCTTCAGCCCTCGCTGTGGGTTAACGAGCACTTTCTAATTGAATTAACGAATCATTAACAAGCCCTCTTCGCCATCTGGGCAGGGGAGGGCTCTGCCTCGGGCTGCTCTGGCCACCAGCATCTCGGGAGGGAGCACAGGGGTGGTCAATAATGCTCCAAACCTGACCTGATTAAGGTATGAATCACAGGAAATCCCGGAGGCATTAAACCCCCGGGGCTGGCTGGGCTGCCGAGGTGGGTGAATCTCTGAGAGTTCCCTTGCCCAGCTCCACTGCTGCTGTCTGTGGCTTTGCCTTCAGCCCCCAGGGTTAGGGAGCATCTCAAAGCTGGTCTGATGGATGCACCAGGGGAAACCTCTGAGAAGGGAACCAGATTAGAGATAAATGTAAGGATGCTGTACATCAGGAACCTTGTGGGGCTAGCACCTGGATTGCAGTAAATAAATCTCCTTTTCTTTATAAGCTCATCTGTGCCAAGCTTCCACCTCTCAGTCATCACCTGTTTAGCATTTTGTTCCCATTTTCAGCCCTCTCCTGCCCTCGCCCTTGGATCCTGCATCCTGGCAGAGAGACAGAGAAAACTGGGATGACACAGGTGACAAAAAAACCCCAACACCCAATAGCCGCCAGCCCCTCGCACCTAGGAAACACGCTAAAAATCCCAACCAAAACAACATTTCAGGCACGGGAGCCAAACCAATAGACAATTTCCATCTACTTGTGACTAAACCCATGAACTTCTGAGGGCTGAGTCACGGGCACGTCCCGGTCCCACGCACATGAGCACGGCCACAGCTCCCGCCAGGACCTGCCCGGCTGTGCCGCTCCTCAGGCACAGGATGCTGCTCCTGGCACCCCAGCAGACCCTTTCCCGTAAGGCACTAACCAGCACCACGGCAGCCAGCACAGAGAGAAAGCCTCAAAGCTCCTCTCAGCAAATATTCAGCCTGAAAAATGTGGTTTTTCCATCTGCTCGAAGCCGGGGCTTTGGTAGGAAGCAGATGTGAGAGCATCCCAAAGCACGACCAGTCGCTACTCACTCCGTTATATAAAACCATGAGAATTTCCTTTTTTTTTAATTTTTTTTTTTTTGGTTGTTGTTGTTTTGTTTTATTTCTTAGCACCAGGCCAGATTCCTGGGTGAGAGGCCAAAGCTGGAGAAAGCCAAAGTCAAATGAACCCAGGTTGGGGGAAACCTCTGCGTGCATCACCATCCAAAGGGAACATTTCACATCTAGGTTGCTCAGCAGAGAGCCAAGGCACTGAGGAAGGAAAAAACCACGATCTGGCCTCGTAACAAACCCAGAAACACTTAGGCCTCCTGGCTAACTAGGAAATTCAACCTTCTCCAAACCACAGTGAAGCTTCAAAGCCCTCCCAACCTGACTCTGGATGTTCCTTCCACAGTTCACCAAGGATAGCTCTGTTTCCTCAGACTCTACTCCCAGCCAGCAAAGCTGCCGGGGGCAAAGGCTCCCCATGGGTCCTCTGCCAAGGGAAAATGATTTCATGATCCAAGTGAAAAAGCCATCAGGGAGGTTCATTTTGGCCAAAGGTTTTGCTCCCTTCCAGCAAAACAGTAGAAAAAAATGGAGAGTTGAGAGAAACCCGGGCAGGGAACTTGGGGTAATCCGAAACTTGGTCTTTTCAGAATGGGGGAAAAAACAAAATGAGGGAGAGTTTAAAATAAAAATGAGAAAGCAGCATTTCTCAGCACGACGCCAAAGCTTCTGCAGGGGGGAAAAGAAAGCAGAAAATTTTCTGTGCATCATAAAATCCTGGGCATTTCCAGACTGGCTGCATCAGCCAGCACTACTGAACAGGGCAGAGAACACAAAAGCTGAGCAGACTGAGAGCAGGGATGAGTGGATGACTGGCAGCTGGGGTGGTCCAACCCCATCCCAAATCACCACCCGCCTCTCTGCCCCTCCTGTCCCGGGCATGAGGGGCTGGGGGAGAGCTGGGATCTCCTCCCAACCACCCTGCTCGGGCTCCTGGCCCCAGAGGAAGAGCAACCCCATACAGGCAATCCACTCGATGATCCCTGTGTGTCCCTTCCAGCTCAGAATATTCTGTGAACTGATACCAAGTGTCCAGAGATGCTCCCCGACCCCACGCGGGAGCAAGTGCTCCGGATTTCCTACAAGGAGCTGAAGCAGAGCTGTCCCTGAGCAGTGCAGGGTCCCCAGGCAGGACAGGGCCACCCCTCCCGGCTGGGATGACATAACCACGAACTGCATGAGGCCGAGCCTTTTGTCTGGAGCCGGGAGAGAGGGAGGGAAAGCAAGAAAGGAAGAAAGAAAGAAAACTTCTGGAAGTCATTACGATTCCTCTGCTCCAGTCTCCTTTTTGGCAGACAGCTTCCCTCTCCCCTTCCCTCCCCCCTTCCCTCCACCTCACCCCAGCCCGCTTCAAAATGCCAGCCTATGATTTTTAAATGAGAAAAAGCTGCGCTGTACTCCAGCACTTGGATAAACTCCTACACAAACTTCCAGATGTGACACAACAGCCTGGAAGGGGGAATTCGCAGAAGAATCTCCTTTTAAAACACATACACACACGCAGAGAGCAAAGGAAGCGCCTGGCTGCCGGCGGGGCTGGGCGATGGACGGCTCCAGAGATCGCTGCTGAGATGAGGTGTCACCTAGATTAAGATCAAGCTGCTCCTGGCTCTTCCAGGGAGGCAGGGATGAGAGGAATGCTGGCCACTGCACCCAGCTCTGGGAAGTGAACACCGCCTGCTGCTCCCGCTGAGCTCCTGAAAGGTTTGGGAACAGCAGGGAAGAGGATTTGCAGTTGTTCACCTCCTGGGAGGAGGGAAATAACCACAGCACCCCAGTGCTGCCCTTGCTAAAAGGTGATGGGTGGAGATCATCACTCAGGAGCTGGAGTGAACCCAGGGAGGTGCCAGTACATGCCCTGGGAGCAGCAGGATGCTCCATCCCAGCTGGAGGGCCAAGGGACTGTGGGTGACCCCTTGGCCAGGCATCAGCCAGACCAGTCAGGTTCTTTTTCTCCCCAGGAGCCAGAGAAGGGGATCAGAGACTGTAGAGGTTCAGCCACAGCGGGAGAAATTCCATCTGTCTAGGGAGGGGCAGGAGGCACCAGCCGGCGAACTGGGTCATGGGAGAGAAACAAGCTCAGGTGCCCTGGGATGGATCAGACACAGGTGAAACAAATGGATTCTGGCTCCTTTGTGGGGTTTTAAATGAAAACAAGATCCATTTCAGGTCTGACCTGTCAAATCAAAGCCTTTTGCTTTGTTTAAACTCAGAAGTGAGGCTGGAACAAATGTATAAAGTGTAAGGACACCACGTGCACTTGCCCCAAAAAACATACCCTATTGATAACAAAAAAAAAAAAATTTTTTAATCCTGCATCACACTGAACTCCTCAAAGAGGAGCACAAGCAGTGTCTGGCTCTCTCCATGAGCTGGCATAGCTGAGGAGGGGGTGAGGACACCCCAATCTCCCACAAGGTGACAGAGGTTCCACTTGCCCACCACAGGCATTCCCAAGGGGGTCTGGGGGGCACTGCTGGGGCTGGGGAGCCCAAACCACAACACAGCCCAGCAGCCTCAGGTCTCACCCCCAGCAGGCAGGAGGGCCCTGGCTGTGGTGCAGTCAGACACACAGACATGCCCCTCTCTGGAGAGCTGGACCCAGGCAGACCAGCACAGAGTGGTTCCAGCACAGACCAGGGCACAGGGTGAGCTCTGCAGGGCTCGGCTGTGCCCTCAGTGGGGCAGGTGCTGCCTTCCGTGAAGAACCAAGCACAGCAGCTCCTGTGAGCCAGCCTGGTGCTCAGCTACACCTTGGCATGAAGCCATGGGGGTTCCACAACCATTCCTGGAGGTGTCTGGGCGTCTGCAACTTCCAACAGAGGTTGGGGGCAATCAGCACCCCCCCAGCTTTGGTCACTCACCTCTCCCTGCTGGGGAGTGAGCAGAGCCATGTGAGGCAGCTGCTGGAAGAGTCCTCTCTGTTTTATTGCAGACAGAAGGCAGGGCTGCTTTCTGTGGCCAGATCAAGATGGGTTTCTTTGCCAAAGTCATTCCCAAACCCCCGGGTCCCACGGACTGTGCCGCAGAGCAGCCAGGCAGGACGGGAGCACCTCTCCCAGAGCCACCCAAACCTCCCCTTCCCAGAGAGGCAATATGCAGAGCTGCCCTTCACCCTCCAAACCAGGAGGGACAAGCAGGATTTCAGTCAGTTTGGGCATGTCTCCCCGGGAGTGGCCCCTTCCAGCAGGTTTTTGCAGAACCCCATTCCCTGTGCTGCTCTCCAGGCAGCATTGCTCTGCAGTCAGGCAGGCGTGGGGGACGAGGCAGCTTTCAACACTACAATAGATACCACAGGCCCTTTCAGTTACACTGTTATTTCTCTTTTCTGAGCTCTTAATGTCAAGCAGTAGTATCCTCCCCACTTTCTCCAGCCCAGCTCTTCAATCAGCCCGTAACTCTCAAGAAATCGCCTCGTTTCTTGTCTCTGATCAGAGCAGCAGCCTGGCACCGACTCTGATACAGCCTTTCATCTTCCCATCCTTCATGGTGCTTTCATTTTACAAGTGAAAGTCAAGTAACCAAGCTTGCCTCCTCTTTTCTCCCCCTCAGAGACTCCTGCTTCTCCTCTCAGGGCCTCGCCAGCACGCCAGGACACCCTGAATGTACCACAGCCCTTCCCTGTTCTGAGCCTGCAGGTCCAGCACTGTGACCACTAAACCTGTCCCTGTCCCTCCTTCCCTCCTGACCCAGGCAGTTCTCACCCAGGGAAGAATCTTCCACCCCAGAGCCACCAGGAAAACACAGGATGTCATCCAGGCTCATCCCCTCAGGTCCTCATGGCTCCCACAGGATTTTTCACTCAAAGACCACAATGGTGTGGAGGGGGAAGACAGGTTGGCCATCTGGTACATGTTTAGAGTTAAAAACCCCAAAGTCTCAGGCTCTGGAAAATTCCTGGATCAGGACAAACTTCATGACCTCTTTCTAGCCCAAAGGGAGAGGAGGAGCAGGAGAGCAACACAGTACTCCAGATCTCTGCTCCAGACAGCAAGAGAAAAAGCTCCCTGGTCCAGGCAGAGGATGCTCTAGACAGAAATATGGTAGAAAACCCCCAAAAAAATCACATCAACAGGACTTTGCATCCATGCTGGATACTCAGCACCTCAACCATCATCTTCCTCTAACCCAACCTCAGGTACCACAGCTGCACAAACTGCCTGGACAGGGATATAGAGCAGAATCCTAGGAGTTCCAGCTGCAGGAGTGCTTCCTGCACCTCCTCCTGATGCCCTATCAACAGTAAATTTTATCACTCAGATTACAGCATCACAAATCTGCTTGGAAAAGCCCCAAGCTCTGCATCTCCATAAGCACAGCTCAAACCAGAGCCCTCCCCACCCAGTTTCTGCAGGAACCAATGCAGAAAGGTAAAATCCACCTGAGAGAGTGGCAGAAGGCAGTGAAAGCTCCAAAATCCCCGGAGCTGGGGCAGGATTCACCAGCCACATCAGCCAAAAGCATTGTCACTCCTCTGCAGGGCAGCTGATGGCAACAAAGAGTTTCCAGCAACATGATTACATGGTTTTAACACTGGGCCACGATTCCTAGAAGATTACAGCCCGAGAAGGGCCACCACACTAAAGAAAAAGAATGAAAGTAATAAACATAAACAAGAGCAGGCTGAGATCCAGCACTGGAGTGGCAGAGAGGCAAAGGGATGAGCAAGATAATGCTCTGCTCACAGCCTAGCAAGTGATGGGACACAGCACAGGTACCAAAGTAGCTACTGCGTTCCTCTCATCTGAAGGCTGAAGTTTTTTGGGTTTTTTTTTTTTTTTGGTGTTATTTTTAAATAAACTCCCCCAATTCTGGGTCAGTGCCCCTGAAAACAAACAGCTGCATGCAGCCACATGACTCAAAGATCCACAGCATCGCCCTCATGGCCCCTAGGACTCCCAGCAAGATCTTTTCTCTGTCAGTAACAAGTGAAAAATTGGCAACAAAAATCCCAGCTAGTGGGGCTGCACTTAATGCTCATTCCCGGCTCACAGTGGTGTTTGCAGGTGCCCACAATACCACTTATTTTCCAAGGACAGAAGTTAATCAGCTTGTTTTTGCAGCCACAGAGGAGAAAACATGTTTCAAGCCACTACTGGGGTGGGGGATTTTACTGAAAACACTAAAACACGCAGGTGTTAACACCAGATTCAAAATATAATTTCAAAGATTAAAAATTTTAAAAAAGAAAAAAACACAAAAACAATTAAAAACCCCAGAGAGAGACTTAGAAACATATTTAAACCAGCAATCATAAATATTATTAGTCATAGTAAGCAACAAGAACACACTGACTTGCAGCCTGTCGTTAATATTTCTTTCCAAAACAGAAGGCTTCACAAAGTTGCGAGATTTCCTAAGACGTTAAAATAAAGGCAGCTTTCAACTGTTTAGCTGGTCTGAAAGAGATCTGGGGAGAAGCTGCTGAGACTATTCATGCCTGGGAAGAGAAATCTTGAATTTTTCCCTCCTGGGGGACATTTTAGAAGAGAAGGCAGCCTGTTTATCAGAGAAATCATCGCTGAAGCTCAAGTAAAACAATATCCACAACTCCAGCAGACCCTCACCACTCTTCCCAAAGCACACCAGCCTCAGCTGAGATGTAATAATAGCTCCAGGAGTGGAGGAGGACCAGCACGGGGATTTCTGGTGCTCTGTACCGTGTAACATGTCCTCCCTGCTGCTGCACAGCCTCTCCCCCTCCAGATGTGGGGCTGCTGCCCAGACCCTACTCGCCTGCCCCTTGTGCCGGCAGCACAGCACAGGCACGGGAACTTCCCGGGAAGCGGCTGCTTCTCCTGCACCAGCCCCTGCTGGAAGCCACATCGCTCCACTTTATTTCATTTCGGGGTTTTGTTTCTGCGAATAATAAATGCAGCTGGAATTTGGGGATGGTAAAATACTCGGAACGCTACAAGCCATGTGCTGGTTGCAACTCAACTCCAAAGGGAAGCTTTAAAGACACAAAGACTGTGGAAAAAGAAATTTTTCTATTGTCACCTCTATTTTCTAATTTTTTTTCCCTTCTTTTGAAAGCTTAAACTTGACTAAAGCAGGTCGGCCTGTGCCAGAGCAGATAGGGAGCTTGGAAGGGGATCAGAAGTCTTTGGGGGATCGTGGCTCACCCCAACATCTGACAAACAGCTGCCCTTGGCCAATGCACACCCAGGACCACGACCCCCACTCTGCCCCGGCTCCTGCAAGCAAGGAGCATCCCCCGGGGGACTGCAGAGAACAGGCCCTTCGACGGGCCTCAAGCACCCTGAATTATTTAGGGACCCTGGAGCAGCAACCCAAGCTCCCGAAACCTCTGCCTCCCTCCAGACTGCACCCGTCTCGCAAACCCTCAGGGAAGGGACCAGGGAGCCTAAAATGGGCAAGAAACGGGGTCAGGAAGGAAGAACCGATCCGCAGGGCAAGAGACCGGGGTTAGAGTCCCTCAGTGTGTCAGGGGAGCGAGATCGGAGACGGTCGATCCCCAGGGGGATGGTCCCCAGCAGCTCCCGCACCGAGTCCGTGTGGAACGCGGCGCTGAAGCCCGCGGGAGCCGCGACATCGCGGCGGGGCAGCCGAGGGAGGGGAGCCCCGCACCGCGACACGGACCGCCGAGCCCCCGCAACAGCCCGCAAAACTTCCCGGGCCAGCACCGGGGAGCGGGGGGAGCATTGCCGGGTGTCCCCTCCACCCCGGGGACGGCGGGTGACGGGTCTTCCCAAAGCCCGGCTCCTTCCCCATCACCCGGCGGGCTCCAGACGGGAGGTGTCCCCCGCCCTGCCGGCCGCTCTGGGGGCGTGGGGGCCCCGTGGGGCTTACCTCGCCGCCGAACACCTGCAAAGGATACGGGTTACACACCAGCCGGAGGCACCAGCTCCGCGGCCGGCTCTCCTGGCTCAGATAGAAAAAGACGACGGGGGCCAGCGCCGGGTAGGGCAGCGCCTCTGCCTCCGAGCCGCCGCTGCCCGCCTCCCTGGCCCCCGGCCCCGGGTGGCCCCCGGCCCCGGACAGGTCATTAAGGCGAATGAAAGTCTTGGCTCTGCCCGGCTCCGGATCCTCCTCGGCCGCTCGCGATTCATCTTCGTCCATCCTCCGGCCGGCGGCCCCGGGGGAGCCGGGGCGACGCGGGGCGAGCCGGTGGGACGCTCAGAGTGGCGCGGCCATGGCGGGGCCGGGGGGCTGGGGGCTGCGGCGGGGCGGCTTCAGCGCCGGGGTGGCATGGCCGGGCGAACCACTGCCTCCTCGCCCCCCGCCGGGGCCGGGGCCGGGCCGCCCCCCTCGTCCTACCCTGCCGTCTGCGNCGGGGCGGGGGAACGCTGCCCGGCGCCCCGGGGACGGGCGGCGGCGGAGGATGCTCCCGCGGCGGCCGCGCCGAGCCGAGCGCTCCGCACAGCTGGATCCCTCACTCCAACTTCAAGTCCCGGCTCCTCCTCCCCCCGCCGCCAATGCGGGCTCGCCCGCGGCCCCCCAGCGCCTCCCCATTGGCTGCCACCCGCGTCCATCCCGACCACAGCTGGACGGGCAGCGCGGTCCCCGGCGGGGCTGGACGGGGCGAACGCGCCCGGGCACCGGGGCCGAGCGCCCCCGGCCCTGCGGGGGGGCGGGGGGACAGCGGGGACACGGAGCGCCGGGCGCTGGGCAGAGCGGGGAAAGCCGCACGCCGCGTTAGGCGGAGGCAACCCCCGGTGGGACTGCAGCCCCGGGAGAGGGGGAAACCGGGGGGAGGCGAGACAGAGAGATGCGGCGGGGGCAGACCGCCCGCACGGTGTCTCTTGCGGGAGGGAAGAGCGCCAGGAGAGCAAGGCAGGCAGGGCCAAAGTGCCGAGAGGGCTGCAGGAGCCGGCACGGAGCCCTCCCGAGGGCTGCCTGAGCCTCGCAGGGGATTCTCGCCCT
>VZTB01007338.1:9714-103598 GCA_013397245.1 Thryothorus ludovicianus
CAGCAGCCTATCCCTGGACCCCCTCTAGAGAACTTTCCAGACTCTGGGAAGGGTCTCGAAGTGACAGGCGTGCCACCAGGGAGGGGAAAGAACAGCGGGAAACCAAAGGGGAGAGAATATGGGGGGTACACAGAACAAACCAGGTGATGGAGACATTATAAAACAATTCATCTAATAAAAACCTTTTAAAACACACCACTACAGGGAAGGTACAACTCAGGAATAAACCAATCTGGGAAAGTATGGGGGAACACAGGGACAAACCATTAACAATTGAAAATATGAATTATCAACAAAACATACACTGCAACAGATTTTTTTCTCAGGTCAGCAGAAACTCAAGGAATGGCTTAATTAAGATATAACACCAAACAATAAGAAAAAGTTTAATTCAATTCAGCTACATACCAATAAATTCCACATCTTTTCAGCATCATGACATAGATTTCTGATGGACATCAAAAGTTTAAGTGCATTTTAGAATTTTTGTCGCTTTATGAAGTGAAGAAAGGCATTGAACCAAACAAAAGATCTTGTTTTGATAAAAACTCCTCAATAACTCCAGGAAGAAGAGAGGCTGAAACCATACAATTGCATGACCACTACTGCACTGTTCACATGACCACTCATTAATTAACCAAGTTAGTAGATTGTTGTGCTCCTAATCTGAGAACCCTTGCCACTGTCCAATTTTTAAACTTAGGGATTAAAACAGTTTGTCCTATAATATTTTGGATAATTAATTTTGTGAAAATTACCTACAGGAATCAAGGAGGTTAACGTTTTTTGATTACAGGATTTTAATTATTGCTTACGCTGTTTCACTTTATAGGCATCAAATATTCTTCTTTTAAAACCAGAGAATTTACATACAGAGCTAAAGTTATAACAAAGGAAACAACAACAATCCTTCATCACCTCTGTCATACTTGTTTATACATTGAATATCTTGTGTGAAAGTTCTCATTGCAAGTACAAATTCCTTGGGGTTGAAATCTGACGTTCAAGGCTGGTGGTCGAAATGAATCCTTAAGTATTCACAAGTAACAAGACCTTTGCTGTCACCAAAGAAGTTGCAGGTGTTCAAACACATATCTCCCTGGGCTGCTGAAAAACACGACCCTCTGAGCAGTTAAATGTTTTTAAATCAGTGTCTTTGTCTTTCTGACAAGGTTAATAAATTAATGTTGGCATTTGTGCTGTAGGGTATAATCATCTTTGGCAAGATGACTGGTTGTGCTAGACTGCACCATATGTCAAAGAATTTCAAGAATGTCAAAATTCTCTCACCCCACTCAAGTACAAGCATGATCTTTCATTTGAGGCAAGAATACTGCTTATTCCTAGAGTTTGATTTTAACTAGGCTTCCCTTGTTTCACAGAAAGATGCTTATGAAATGTCATCTCACCTTTTTGCTACCAGGGCTTTTTCATTGTCTTAGCTTAGAATGTTGCTAGTGCCTTTTTTTTAATATTGCTTTATGCATGCATATGTGTAAAACAATAAAAAAATTTTGGTCAGTCAGATACATATACTCTGCAGATTTCTCACCAGATATTTCTTGGATTTCTAGCACTTTCATTTTCAACCTGAGTAAAACACTTATCACAATTACTTGGATGATGTTTTCCTGATAAAAGAACACAAGATGAAAGAATACTGTACAAAACACATGTAAATTTAAGTCAGACAGTAGTAGCCCTTAGAAATGGTTATGCCTAGACCTTCCTTTGCCTCTCACCAACTAAAATAAGTCTTATTTTTTTTTTCTGGATAAGAGTTTTAAGAGCAATTCTTGAATCACTTCAGACAGGCATATCCACACCCCCCTTTCCATCTGCCTGTGAGCAATGTGTAGAATATGCCGTGCTGGTGGTTATCGATGGCAGTGGAGTGTTGCAGTGCAAGCTTTGTTGATTATTTATGTATTTTGTACTGTTCATTTGTTCATATATTCAGATGGTATGTTCCTATATTCCCCCTATGCTCCCTAAGTTGTTCACCACCTTTGTTGGAAAAGTTAGTTATTTGTCAATCCGCAGTTACCATCCCCTTGTTACCATCTCCCTTGTATGGACTTTGCCCTCCCCTTGTTCCAGATATTTTCCCTGTCAATCCTTACCTCGTCCAATCCTAACCCATCATGCCACCCTCATGCGACCCTCATTGGCTGACGCATTGTATCCATTCCCAGTTATGTTATAAAACCCCTGCACAGCAGGACCCAGGGAGTTCCTCTGTCGCTGTCCCCTCCTGGGAATAAACTCTCTGGAACAACATACAGACAGCTCCTTCCTCGTTCTTGTCCCACTCCTCTGTAAGACACAGCCTTATGGAGGATGTCTCACACTACCCCCTGCAGGTGTTCTAGCTGCACCCAGGGTTGCGCGGCTTCCCACGGGCAGCCCCCTATTGACCGCTGTGTCCGGGAGCTAGCCAGGGCCGACCAATTAAGGACACCAGAGTGTCAGTGGAGCTGTGTGCTGGTCTCTGCTGTTGCATTCCCCGAATCTCCAACACAGCTTGAGACAGCTTAGTTTGTCCATATCTCTCCTCCATGTTTAGAAGGAAGGTGTTTGATCCCTGTACCACTGAGGTAAGAAAAACTAAGTTTGTTGCTGCACTGCTAAGATTTCTGCCTGCCATCATATCTCAGCAAGTAAAAGTACCAACAGGTCATCAACTAAAATATATTCTATTCACAAAAGGAAACTGCCCAGGGGGAATATGGCATTTGGGAATATGGCAACTTGCAGACAGAAGCAGCACTGCAATTTATTGGTCTGTTTTTTTGTCTCAGGCAAGAAATAATTAGTTTTATTTAATAGGGTTCATTTAACATTATCAGTTAAATCACCCTAAGCATTTTGAAGACCACAATCTGTGGTATTCCGAAAAAGGGAGAAAATAGTTTTTCTATTTATATATTCTAAATATCAACCCGATTCAAGATGTCCTACTAACATTTTCTTTCTGATATGAGGCTAGAGCAATAGACCTCTTCATTTTAGGGCAGCAATGAAGAAAACAAGCCAAGAACAGAGAAGAATTTGAAAGTAGCAAAGGCTTATTGATAATTTTAATTGATAAGGAAAATAAATTTAAATAGCTCTCAGTAACCATGTTATACGGTCACAGTCTTTCACATATGTTGTCTTATACACTGAAGTATTCATAACAGCTGCTGCATAAAGAATCACACAAAGTACTCAAGTCTTAATTTGAAATAGTTTGTGCTATGTAGGAACAAGATGAAATTTATAAACAATAGATTTGACCCAAACGTATAAACTTTCATTTCAATATTCACAAGACAAATAAAAATTAATCTCTGGAGAGAGCGTTTCTCCCTTTTTGTTTCTCTACATGTGAAATCTATTTTACACAGACAGGATAATTAATGTACGTTCCTTTCCTTTTTCTTCCAAGTGGAGAAATTGGAATTACTTTCACATGGAAGAGGCAAAACTCCTCTTTATCTGTCACTATGCTTCAAATTATTTTAATTGCTTTTGTTATTTGTTAGCTATTTCAATCAAAACATGCAAACTTTACTTCTCTAAATGGTAAAAAAAGTTTGTAGTCATGTAACTTGGGTTAGTAACATAAGTATCAATAAATATTTCATTCATATTTGCATAAAATAGGTCTACATATCTTATTTTTTTACTGTAATTACTTACTGATTTAAACAGAATTTAAGATATCCTGATTTCTTATTTTTTTAAGATAATAACTGCTTTGATAATACCAAATACATTATTTATAAGCCTAGTGAATCTGAATGTGAAAGCATGCAGTTCTTCACAAGGCACAGTCATTATTGCTAATCAAAATAGGTACTGGAAATACTTCAAAATGCACAAAAATACTTTCCTGACATTTTAAGCCTATCAAAGGAACACCGTAGCTTCACAATTTTTAGATAAAACTTCCTTCCTGTGATTTTTATTTAGGAGTTTTCTATTGAAGGATTGTATCAAATTGCTTCCAAAAAAACCCAATTAATGTAGTATCTATTTGTAACTATTTGTCCCTAATGTGAAACAAAACACACAGCTTTAGAGAAAAAGAGAATAATGCTAGCATTTTCATTTCCCTCACTCTTGAATATTTCTCATTAGTTCCTTTGTGCTCAATTTTATATAGTAGATTCATACAATCACAGAATAATTTCAGTTGGAAAGACCCTTAAAATCATTAAGTGTCCAACCATTAACCTAGCATTGTCATGTCCACCACTAAAACATGTTCTTAAATGCAACATCTACTTGTCTTGTAAATTCCTCCAGGAATGGTGACTCCACTTCTTCACAGGGCAGTTCCAGTGCTTGATAACTCTTCTGGTGAAGAAAAATTTTCTAATATCCCATCTAAACCTCCCCTGGGGCAAGCTTAAGCCATTTTTTTTCATCTTCATACTTGTAACCTGGGAGAGGAGACTGAACCCCACCTGGCTACACCCTCCTTTCAGGGAGTTGTAAGAGTGCACTAAGGTCCTCCTGAGCCTCCCTTACTCCAGACTAAACACCCCCATCTCCCTCATCTGCTCCTCATCAAACTTGTGCTCCACACCTTTCCCTAGCTCCACTACCCTCCTGTGGATGAGTTTCAGCACATTAATGTCTTTCTATCCCAAAACTTACCACAGGATTTGAAGTGCAGCCCCATCATTGCCCAGCACAGGGGGATGGTTACTGCCCAGTCTGGCAAACCACAATGCAGGTAGCCTTCTTGGCCACCAGGGCTCATGTTCACCTGTTGATGACCATCACCCCTGGGCAGCTTTACACCCATTCTGTCCCTAGCCCACAGCACTGCCTGAGGTTGTTTGGTTGTTATTTTCCTAACTGAAGTGCAGGAGCTGGCACTTGGCCTTGTTGAACCTCAGCCCACTGTCCTCAGACTGTTGGTCCAGTGTGTCCTGATCCCCCTGCAGACCCTTCCTGCCCTCCAGCAGATAAACACTCCCATTGAACATGGTGTCATCTGCAGCTGACTGAGGGTGCATTTGATCCCCTCATCCAAAACACTGATAAAGATATGAAACAGGATTTTCCCCAATATTGAGTCCTGGGGGCACCACTTGTGATCAGCAGTCAACTGGATTTATCTCCCTTCACAGTCAGTCTCTGAGCCTGACCATCCAGACAGTTTTTAACTCAGTGAAGAATAGACCTATCCAAGTCATGAGCAGCCAGTTTCTCCAGGAAAACCTGTGGGAAGTGGCATCAAAGGCTTTATTACAGTCCAGGTAAGGCAACATCCTCATCTTTTCTTTCATATACTGAGCAGGTCACCTTCCCATAGCAGGCCATTGAGTTGATCAGGCAGGACCTGTCTTTTACAAACAGTGCTGGCTGGGTCTGATCTGCTGGTTGTCCTGTATGTGCTGTGTGATTGCACTCAAGATGATCTGCTCCATGACCTCCCCCAGCACTGAGGTCAGGCTGACAACCCCGACAATCCCATAACTTATTTCCAGTTCTTCAAGATGGGCTCACCATTTACTATCTCCAGTCTTCTGAGACCTCCCTGGTTTGCCAGGACTGCTGGTAGATGATTTAAGGTGGATCAGTGAGCTTTTCTACCAGCTTCCTTAGAGTCCTTGGTTGGATCCCACACAGCCCCGGAGGCTTGTGGGTCCCTAAGTGGTATAGTAGGTCACTGACCTTTTCCACTTGGATTACAGGGCTTCATTCTGCTCCCCATACCTGTCTTCCAGCTCCTGGGGCAGGGTACTCAGGGGATAACTAGTTTTACTGTTGAAGGCTGAGATAAAGATGTTAAGAATCTCAGCATTCCTCCCATCCTTTTTCACTATGTTTCTTCCCCTGTGTCCAATAAAAGATGGAGATTTTCCTTAACCCTCATTTTGTGGTTGATGCAATTTTATTGTATTTTATGGCAATAGCCAAATTTAGTTTTGGCTCTTTGGATTGTGCTCTTCCCTGAATACTCTCCTGATTTAATTGCAGGACTCATAGGTTGCCTGGCTCTCATTCCAGAGGTCTTAACATTTTTTCTGTTGCATTCCAGCCAAAGTTCTCTGTGCATCTGGCTCACCTTTTGGCACATGGGGATTGTCATTTCTTGAGCTTAAAATATTTCCTTCCTGAAAAATATAATAATATTCTTAATATCATAATAATTATGAGGTGGTAGGAGGAGCAGGAAGAATTTAAAAGACACAGATATCACTATCTCTTATTCCAAATTATTTTTCTTTTGATTCTGAAGGCAAAATTGGGAAGTTAAAATCATGTTTAAAGACATGAATTTATTTTTAGTTATCTCTGTCTTCTACTCCACTTCCTGTACCAGAGGAAGCATTACTAGTCGGATATTAAAGGATTGTATGTTGCACCTGAAGTACAGATATCCAAGTTATTAAATTAGAAGGAATAAAAACATTTACAGAAAACACAAGTTTAAATAACAGGTTTGTTAAGAATTCCTGCTTCCTTTGTGAAGTGGATAGGTACTAGTTTTACTTGTCTGTAAACTGGTTTGTGAAGTAATTTTTTCCTGAGCTTGTCATAGCACCAAAATAATCAATACTGCTCAATCACCAATACCATAAGTGACATTGCAGTGTAAGCACCAGCATCACTGAACATGCACCAATCTCAGTCTGTGTGTATAGAGCAGATACTCACCAGTGCATATAAGAGTAAGAAAAACCTCTCAACATCTATGAAGCTCAGAACCCTAGATATTGCCTCTTAGTCTTTTTTTGATTTTCTTAGTTTCAGAAAAAAATCTACATTACAGTCCTTCTTCATGTCAGAGTTGATTAGGGTTTAGGGTTTTTTCCTGGTAATTTTTTTTACACTTTGCAATAATCTTTTAAGAGAACAGTCTAGTTGACCATTTAAGATCACATACAGAAGACTTGCAAATAACACCAGTTTGAAACCTCATAGCTGAAGTACATATGCTGAAAATTCCTTTTGTATGAGTAAGTTTAACACGTGGATATTTTCACACAAAATGAAAGGATCCCATCTCCTGTTAAAGCAACTGCTATAAGTCACCAAGACTCCATTTGTCTTCAAAGGGAATCTATACTCATAGAATACCTTCAGTAGATTCCTTCAAATGATACAGTTCCTGGAATTTACTGAACAGGTTAACAGAGTCATAGGATATAAATATATTTGCAAACAAAAAAATTCTACTTCTTTGTCAGATATGATGTGGCGTATTTAAATACTTGCTTGCATGCAACCTAAGAGAGCAATTTTCAGCTACTATCTCATGCCATAAACGCGTAGCAAGTAAACAACTTTTTGTGAAGTTTAGTGTGCTTGATCACAGATTGGAAAGAGCCACAATAAAAGAAACCATTTAAGTAGAAAACCAAAATAATAGGGAGTCTTCTGTAACTGATTAGTTAGCCAGCAACTCTTCAAAAAGTAGAAAAATTTGATTTGTATTATAGTTTTCAAAGAAACTTGGAAGGAAATGACGATATTGCAATGGCAGCATTGTTCTATGAGGGAAGAAACCTTTCTTGAATTGATGCGGGGTCTATTCTTTTCACTCACACAAATAAAAATGCATGTTCCTACTAATAAAATAGTAGTATATAATATAGTGGTATAAAAATAGTGGTATATAGTGGTATAAAAATGTTTTTATATACTGAAACTCATTAGTTTGCTATAAATGGTACGAAGATGTGTATTGTATGAATTTTATTTTTTTAACAAATGTTTGCTTTCTTTAATGTTTGCTTGCATTAAGGTCTTCTGTGATTTGGAATACTACCTGTATTACTATTACTTGTATCAAGTCAGGACATATATTGCAAGCAATTCCTCATTATATCTCTATTTCTCGGTGATTTATTAAAAGCTGCCTTATATGTGACAGAAATACATTAAGGATTTTTTTTTTTTAACTTGAATTTGAGAAGTAGAAATCAGAGACAAGCTTTAGAAACTGCTCACAATTTACAAATCAAAAGTATTTTCTGAAGACAGACCCGTGTGATCCTAAGGCACTGGTTTCCATGAAAGCTAAACCACTTTTCCCACTCAGAATAAGTTTTAGAAATTGAAGGAAATCTATTGACGCTTAAATTTGAAAATTAAATACAGATTTTGTGGAGACATGTAATTAGTTAATTATGCATCTATGGATTTCATGTTAATCCCTTATATACATGCTTGTACATTTCTAGAGCTTTGAACTGATTTAAGTACATAACCTTAAGGACCTTAGCCAAAACTGAATATAAGATATATATATATATGTGAATATGACATATTTGTGACATTCTCAATATTTAAGTTAGGATTTCATTTTGATTTACATTATATTTTACTGTGTCACACAGAACTTCTGATATCAAAAGCTGGAAGTTTTGATGAATTTCAAATTAGGTAACTACATTGTGTTGGTCATTATTACTTAAAAAAAAAACCAACAAAATAAAACAAGCAGGAAACACCATTTTCTTGCTGGTCAGACAACAGAACACTAGGAAAGAGCCATCAAAGAGTTGCAATTCTGGTGATTGCCTGCCCTAACACACCTTGTGTATGTGCTTAACCAGGAAGTTTCCCCTAGAATGTCATTAGCACACACTCTTCGCAATATTAGGAATGAATTGGTTGCCAAGTGTTTTAATCATTAATAAATTCAAAGTCTGTTATATCCATTAGGTTGCAGGAATATAATTATTCCTAGGTATCAAATATCTAAATAAGGCATTTAAGCATAATCACTACCAGTCACACCAGTTTAGCTAGAACTCATTAAGTGATTACTAACTAATTTCAAAACCAGTGACAAACAAGAATGGGCAGAATTAATACATTCAACCAATTTCTGCAATTATTAGTAGAAATAACTTAAAGGAAGAAAAGTACTCCTGCTTATATGAAAATGACAATACTTTCCAGATTTAGAAGTTTTCCTCAAGTCCAAAAACAGAAAAGGGTATCCTCTCTTTAATGGCAAACTATATTAAAGCATTTAAATGACATACAAAATATGTAAGGAAATTTAGGTACCTAACATGGGTTAGAACATTTCTTATCTTCAGTGTTTCCTTTTGGGTTTTTTGGGTATCTATCCATCCTGATGGTGCAATTTGCCAGTACTTCTAATCCACTGGAACAGCTGGAACCACTAATTAATGTCTGTTCAAGAAGAAGAAACCTTTAGACAATGGAGAAGTGGTTGTTTTTTTAATAAGGTGGCCAAAGAACACCTTACCTCTGGCCTTTATATGAGACAGTTTGAAGAAGGAAAAAGCTACTTCCTGTGTTTTCCTATTAATGCAATCTCTCATTTTGACCTTTCAGCAATCCTGTCATAGTAGGAAGATCCAGGGAAGACTAAGCTAACCATATAATCTATACCATTTCTTCCAATAAGCAGCAAGAACAATCCATCAACAAAATTAGACAGCAAGCACAATAAAGGAGAGCACAGTATCACAAATCTGAAATAGATTTAGTTTCCTGTTTGGCAGGATTATTGTCAGGTTTTCTGCTTTTGCAGATATTCTCCCAAGCTATTAAGGTCCTTTTTTTCATGTCTGAGATGAATGAAGAAGCTGAAACTCTTCAGTTCTTGCTTGCAAGGTTGTTTATTTAATCTTATCTATAACATTCTTTCTCTGACCTGCTGAGGTCTTTCTGGCAGGACAGCCGAAGGCAAACTCCTCGCCCTTGGGGCAATGTTTATCTATTATGCTAAAAATTACTTTTACATTATTTCAATTACTTTCCAATACCTATCACTTATGTTAGACAGTCGGTCTCTAAACCAATCACCCATGACACCATCACAGCAGAAAATGGAGACAGTGAAAAAGAAGGAAGAAACCTGAAAAGCCACGAGGTTCCTCCATCTTCAGGGGCATCACACACCCCCCTGTACTAAAACCCAAAATCTACTTTTACAGTCTGTGACAAACTTATTATTACTCTATTTAAACTCTTGTGACCTGTAATTCTTCTTTTAAAGTTGGCAATTGTTTCCATGGGCTAAAATCCAAACCACAGGTGTTTTGGTCTCTGTGCCAAGGTCTCTGAGCCCTCTGCCAGGGTCTCTGTGCCTTAAATGCAGCCAGAAACGAACCTTGTGTTCCCACAGATTATGTACTATCTTTGGCCCAAGGCTGCTGAAGCACGTGGAATTATAGACACAGGAAGCAGAGACCTATTCATCATGGGGCTTCTTTCTTGATTTATCCATTCTGAGGACCTCAGCTTCAATAGAGAAACTAAATTATCATTTGCCAATTTCAACTAAGTCTATAATTTAGGGTTTAGATTTAGGAAATGCAAAGTCCTAACTCCTAAACCTTACTATAATGCACCTGCTATAAATTAAATACACATCAGTCCTAAGCTTTAGCATAGTGAGTTATCCTTGGAGACACTCAAAACCAGATATGTCCTTAGCAACTTGATCTAGAAGAAGCTTGAAGAGCAGAGTTGGGCTAGACAATCTCCAGCTGTTCTGACAAAAATCAACCACTCTGTGAATATACTTACCCCTTCTTAGAGCAAGCAAGAAGTGTCAACAACCTCAATAAAATCAGTCACCCAGCCCTGCCCTTTCTACTTGAAACATGACATGCAAGATGAGCTGAACCAGTGACCATTGCTCTTCCCTGCTTCTGAACCTGTCAACTGGACAGCACCACATCCAAGTTTGCTTCCCAGTGATGTGGCATCACTCACCCTGTGTGGCAAGGTCACAACACAGGACACATACGTAGTATTTGTTGTCCTTCTAATTTATTTAAAAATGTTTATGAAGATAATCCTTTACATGTAATACTTGAGTCTGCAGAAGGAGTGCAATGTGAAGAAAAAAATCAGAAAGCAGTGTAGTTTTCCCAGCAAAAGGGGAGGGCCTGGTACTGATGCTGGATTGATTTTTGTCAATTCAGCATCAATACTGTCAAGCATAAACACCAATAATGTGCTTTACCTTTAAATAAGTGGCAATGTAGGAACAATTGTCCCTTCTTCCTTTCTTCCCATACTTGAAGAGGACATAATGGCTTTTTACATCTTACCATTTTCTCTGTGTTTCCATAAAAAAATGCACTATTTTACATATTTGTTATTTTCTTTGTTGTTCCCTAGGGACACACTGGCACATCTAGAGCTTGCTGTCTTTAATTTACCAGTAAGTTGTCATTTTTGCTTTGCATTTGCACCCTTGGAATCACTACTATTGTCATGCACTTGTGCTTTCAAGGTTTTTTTTCACGGCTTTGCTCTCAGCAGTCCTTGCCATTGTATGAATGAGAGGTGAACTCTGAATTTGGCAAATGTCTTCTCAACTTGATGACTTAGTTTAGCTGACAAGGTGTTGTTTGGTCAGACATTGAATTCAATAACTTTGCAGGTATTTTCCAATCTTAATAATTCTAGAATCCTGTGAATGTGAGGCAAATTTCCCAAAGCATCTGAGCAATGGAAACTCATAACTTCTTAGAGTAAGAACAGAGGGAATGGAAAGAACTCCACTCTGCTATGAAATTCATTCTTCTTATTTATACTGTTGTAATTACAGCCAGAATAGCAAATGCTAACTCCTGTTATTGCTGGGAACCTGTCCATTGCCTAAACAGTTGTTGGAGGTTAGGATTTTTTCGGTTTTTTCTTTTCTTTCTTTCAGGGAATAAAGACTTTCTTTCTTTCTTACTTTCTTTTTTTCTTTTCTTTCTCACATTTGTTGTCTAAGAGATGGGAACAACCGATACTTAAGGGACATATGATGTGGCTGAGAGGAGAAGGGGGAAGCGGGAAGCGTGCAGTTGGAAGTGCTCCTAGCTGAGGGGCTTTCTCTTGGGAAGTGCAGAGATACCATGAGATTTTGGCTGGGTGGGGGGGTGAGGGGTGGAGCTAGGCTCTCGCTCTCTCTCACTCTTGGGACCAGAGGGGAATGATTGAGATGCTGCCACCATGGGGAGAATTTGCTGCCTCCAAGGAGATCTATCCTTCACTGCTTCTCCTACTGTGGGTGAGCCTTTGCTCTTCAGAGTGACCATAGAGCTGGAAAGGACCAATCTCACTGAAAAGGACCCTCACTATCTACTCGAGTGCCTCAGGGGAAAACCCAGGACCCTCCTCCCCTCCCCCCCTCTGACAAAGCTGTTTGCAGGAGACCGAACACTGCTGCACAACCCTGCTGTTTTTTTCTGCTGCTGCTTCGGGTTTTTCATTACACTTTAACCCAACATCCCACGCCCATCAGGCGCCTCTATGGGTCCTGCTTTGGCTGAGGAGCTTTTGCTACATTTTGTTTGTCACCCTGGGTGTGCCCCTCTCTGCCATTCTAGCCACTGCTCTGTGTCTCTGTGCTTTATACTAGNTAGCCAGGATAAGGCTGCCACTGGGTTTGTGGCTTTGTTTGCTGTTGCTGCTGTTACTGTCATTTGTTTGCCTTGTTTCACACACACACACATACACACATATATGTAAAGAACTGCTATTCATTTTCCCATATCTTTGTCTGAAAGACTCATAATTTCAAAGTCGTAATAATTTGGAGTGTAGGGGGATCACATTTTCCATTCCAAGTGAGATTTCTGCCTTCCTAGGCAGACACCTGGCCTTTTTACCAGGACACTGATGTCTGCATCGACCACAGTGATTCTGGCAGACTCTAGAGCCAAGGCAAAGAGAACCACTATCAGGGTTTATGGTATTAAATGTCTGTGTTTCACACTTGAGTCAGANTAAAGAACTGCTATTCATTTTCCCATATCTTTGTCTGAAAGACTCATAATTTCAAAGTCGTAATAATTTGGAGTGTAGGGGGATCACATTTTCCATTCCAAGTGAGATTTCTGCCTTCCTAGGCAGACACCTGGCCTTTTTACCAGGACACTGATGTCTGCATCGACCACAGTGATTCTGGCAGACTCTAGAGCCAAGGCAAAGAGAACCACTATCAGGGTTTATGGTATTAAATGTCTGTGTTTCACACTTGAGTCAGATTTTACTTCTAATCCAGAAGTAAATTTAAAATTCTATTAGCATTCAAAGCATATTCATCATGTCTGATGCACATTTAATTGAATCATGTAAGCCATATACAAACGACACGTGCTTTTATTGCATTTTATAGAATCATAGAATAGCCTGGGTTGGAAAGTGCTTGTAGGTCATCCCCGTGCCATGGGTGGGGACACATTCCACTACATCAGGTTGCTCAGCCTGGCCTTGAACACTTCTAGGGATGGGTCAGCGACAACTTATCTGGTACACCTTTGCCAGTGTCTTATCACCCTCACATTACAAATTTTTTCCTAATCTGTAATCTAAACCTACTTTCTTTCCAGTTGAAGCCATTTCCCTTTTTCCTGTCACTCCAGACCCTTGTAAATAGTATCTGTTCATCTTTCTTATGGGCTCCCTTCAGGTACTGGAAGGTCACCCCAAAGCCTTCTCCTTTCCAGACTAACAATTTCAATTCTCTCAGCTTTTCTATTTTATTTATCTCTTTCATTTGAGAGCCACTCTCACAAGATCAAACCTCACAACACTAACCTGTCAAGGGAGAAAATGCTGGTAGCACAGAAGCATGAAAATTATCTCTGATTCTCAGCTCTTTCAGTGGTGAATATTTGTGAAGACACCGAACCAGAAGTCACTTTATAGAGACCCCTGCAGAACAAACTGCCTCAGGATCAGAAGCGGTTTATGCTAATTGCCTCCTGTGACCTCTGCACACTGTAGCTCTGTCCAAGTCCCTTTTAAGAGTGCTGCTATGGAAAGATGGGCCTATATTATATTTTTAATGCCATGTAGTATGTCTCATGTATTAGGAATTAAGAAGACATCAGCTATCTCCCTACAGTCTTCTTAGGAGCAAAATGTAGACAAATTCAGATTTAGTACACCATTAAAAATTTTACTTAACTGTCTAGTCTAGCATTCCTTTTCATAACAACTACAGCATAATGGATCGTAGTCTAGTCTCTCAATGTGATTTTTTCTCTTCTATTCCTTACCTGGATGTCTTTATGTAGAAAACCATTACGTTTCCTTTGACTTCTCTGCTTTCACTAAATTAGGATGCTTTGCAGAGGGTCTTGGGAAAAATAATATTCTTTGCTTAAATAACTCTAAGATTCATAAATAATTATATAAATAATTATATAAATGTATTATTTATATATATAATATATTATTATANATATATTTTATATATGTATATAAAATCAGATGTATTATAATGAGTGCATTATAGGTCAAAAATTACCATTATGCAATATCTCAGTCTATGCATCTGGAAAGTTAGAATTGTACTTTGTACTCTATAAAACAGATCATGATGTAAAAGTGAAATTATGTTATTCATGGGAAAAGTCTACAGACACTGGAAAAACTTTGACTTAACCTTGAAAATAATTTTTTCTGATTATTTCTCAGAAAGGAGATTCTACTCACTCTGAAATTAAAAATACATTTCTGTTGACTTCAGTGTTATGGGTATCAAGTGCTAACAAACAAATCAATATAATATACCACCTATGTTTTTAGCTCAGAATCCTCTTTTTTTCTTAGCTTTAGAAATAAACTGATACAATTTGAACACAGAAGCACAACTCATTGCAATGTATCATGTACCTTTTGTTGCTCAGAAACAGTATCACACACTCAATTTTCCATTTTTATGAGATGCAAGAACACACACATTGTTAAAAACAAGCACACTCCTGTGCCAGATACTGTATAACATTCTGAAACCAACCTAAACTCTGCTATCCAAACAAGTTTTTTGCATGAGACATTCTGGATAGAGTTTGGCACATAAATTGAGACACAAGTGAATATAAGTAAAAGCAACTGAATAAATTAGTCACAATAAAGCACTGTAAGCCTACTGAAAGCAAAGAGAATATGAACACCCAGATGTATTAAGACTGAATTCATGTGTGACTTGAATTGTCTTATGCTTAGCCATAAATTCTGAATGTCTTCCTGGCTCAATTTATCGCTGAACTGAACAGATTCAGATCTTGTTATCAATGTTTAATATAGAAAGGACAAATCTTTGTGATATCTATTTTAAGAATTATTAAATCCATTAAATAAAACACAAAGCTAGTAAAGTCTATTAATCTTTCTATGGAGTACATAAGTCTGACTGCCTCTCCAAATACAACTTCAACAAGGGATTTTATGGGTGATATATCCTCCTGTTAGCACATAGTTTTGATATGTTCTACAGTAATATACGTGGAAATACTTAAGGATTTTTAAAATAAAAATAGGTCATAATTCTGTGTTGGCAAAACACCTGTTTCATCTCTGCATTATCACTCACTGTTTGTTTTGGTTTTTTTTTTAATTGTTATCAAATACTCTGATTTCCTACTAAGATTCTAATACTTATAACTCATGGAGTTTGCATACTGCTAAGACACTTTAATAACATTATAAGCATGAAATCTAAACATTCTATGTGTCCATACATCAGTGTAATCACTATATAATAGCGCTTTAGCAGTGTACTATGGATTAACAGAAAGCAATATAAGAAATATTGTGATAAAAATAAAGGATAATTTATTCCTTAATCCAGTTTACAATGGAGCAGAAACTTGCTTTGATAATTTTAAGAAAAGCTTGTCTCTCCAGGAAGACATAGTGCAGTAATATCAGTTCCAAGAAACTCAAAAGAAGCCCCTGTCCTTATTGTCCTGGTTGACATGTGAACAAAACACCAGAATTCCAGCTTTTTTTATAGTAAAGCGTGCAGATAATAGTAACAAAAGGTGTGCAAGATGTTAAAATTCACTCACAGAAGCATCAAGCTGAGTTGTGACTCCCTGCATTAGGCAAAATCCAACAAAATTACTTCATTAAACCCAAACAGACACATGGAAATGTACATATGCAGGTTTGGATGTATGTACATGCCCACTTTGGGCAGAGATCATTCCGATCAGCAAATCTCATATCTCATCATCACAGACAGTCATTTACAATGCCTAGACTGCAGTCTAAGAGGAAGCTGTGTAATCTAAAATTCCCTATGGTCTCTTTCTTAGGATTATGTAGTATTTTTCTTGAGAAAGGACAGCAGTGTGGTTTCTGTCAGGTACTCATGCTTTGGAATTCATCACTCTTTTAAAGTGAGGTTAGTGCAGAGGTTCTGATAGTTGTTACTGGAAAGTGGAGTTTGGGGCTTATGATACAGATTGAACAGGTTCTCCATGTTACCTATGAGACACAAAGTGCTCTGAGAAAAAAATAAATCATCCACATATTTTTCTTAATATCAATCTGCTTTGAACAGGTAGGAATTTCACTGTTTAAGCACTTCAGGTTAGCATAGTTACTTGAGACCCTGTGTTCATCACAAGTTTTCATGATAACTAAGGAAGATGGAAATAGTACAGAGAAAAGATTCTCTAGTTTATTACTGTTACATCTCTGGTACTTTCTATAATATACTGATAATTCAGTAGTCAAAAGAAAGCTTCATCCTTGTTGAAAGTATTAAAATTTATATTAGAGATATGTGTGTTGTAAGAAGGATCATGATTATTTATGATGAAATTATTTGGTCCCTTATCTTAAACCTGGTTTGGACAAAACCCATTAGGTATCATTTTTCCTCCCAATAACTTTCCAACCACAGTCATATTCTATGCATTTCCATGCATTTCCTATTCTGTGAATGAAGTGAAGCTGGCATCATTAGTAGATGAGCAGCAATGTTTCCTAATTTGCTCAGCCCTCCTAGCCAAGATGTGACATTGTCCTCACCTCACAACATGCATAAATCTGCTGCTCCAGAATATCCTTACATGTGCATGTTGGAAACAATTGAAGCCACTACATAATGAGGAAAATCAAGAGGGGGGAGATGGGGGGGAGACGGGTGCATTTTATATGATTGAAAATACTGTTTATGGACTCTGCACATAAATTAAAACACATTTCATTTATTCATAAATCTCCCTGTTACAGAATACAATTACTAGCCCATCTTGTCTCTTTAATCTATCATTGTAATTCTTTGAAAATGTCTTCATATAATGGTTTCCAGTTTGGTGTGATTGCAAACATGCTGAATTCAGTTTCTGTTGAGAGATAGAAAGAATGACTCCACTTTAGTCTTGAACTACTTGAGCATTGGTTTCAGAAGAAATACTGAAATGGAGGAGAAGGGATAATTTTATAGAGAATAAGAGAAGCTAGGTTAAGAAATAGGCTGGTTACACTTTGATATTTGGAAAAGCCAAAATATCTTCCTGACTTCATATGCATACAGTTAGAAGAATAATGAAATCAATAATGCTACTTTTCCAGTCAATAAAAGCAAAATTTATTTTTTATTTTTTCTTACTCTCCATATAACACTATAAATTAACTCCATATAATATAATAAATTAAGTTCATTTTTTCCTATTCATGAGCATGTATAACATGAGGTTTAAGAATACCTAGGCTAACACTTGCAGATGTTTGTTATAATTTCTTAGGTACTCAAAATCCCTTGTCTTCTCTGTTTTTGTTTTTATTCTACCCATTACCTACTGATTTTTTCTTTTTTTTCCTGAATACTTTTACCCCAGTTTAAAAGGCACATAGCTGACCTGTTTCAAATTTGCAACCATTATATTTCAAGATATATATAAAATGCTAAAATAGTTTTACTTTGAATAATTCAGTCTTTCCTAGATCTCTGTTCTCTCCATTTTTCTACAAGTTTTTGCAACAAAATAGAATGAAAGTCTTCTAAAATGTTAAGATTGCAAGTGAAGTAATCAAACCCCCTGATTTTATTCTCATCCAGAACATGTACATGAAAAAGAAACTCCCAAGTATTACCCAGTATTCACTGTTCAGGCTTCAGATTTTCTCTCAGAATAAACCACAGTAGATATCATGAAGTTAAATGTAACTACATGAACAAGAAAATAATATGGCTTTTGTATCACAATTGAAAGTCAGGATGGTACAAGAATGTCATTCTGTATATTTGCTGAACTTGATAATTTTAAAAAAAGTGTTTCACTTTTAACATGTTCATGTGCACATATATATATATTTTATATAAAAATGCTTTAAAAATTATACTCTTTGAAAAACAACTGTCTTATTTCAAAAAATATCCCGAGTCTGGTGATAATGCTTTTTACAGAAATGTTGCTTTTACTTTAGGGAGAGGCAAACATTTCAAACTTTCTGAAATGGTGCAGAACACAGAAGTAGTCTATTACCTTCCTACAAGGTATTCCATGATAAGCTCTGGTCACCAAGGTGCACTCCCATACTTCTGGCTCATGGAGTATCAGCTTCCAAATTGACTCATAAATCATCTTCTGGAGACACTCTTAGGATAGTTCAGACAAGGTGCTGAAGTGTGAGGTAGTAATTAAAATTGAATCAATTTCCCGGAGAACTGGTATACAGAGAAGCAGACACTATTCACAGTTTTATCATGAAATCACTCATCTTACATTAAAGTAAAAGCTCGAGGTTTTGTTTACAACATCCAAAACCAGAAAACTGGCATGTGTTTATCTGCGCTGTAGGTGAAAAAGCCTGTGCTTAACAGATTTACTCTGTGTTCCATGTGAAGTGTCTAAGTCTGCAGTTACTTGACTTCCTGTAGAAGACTTTTCTGAAATACTGTTAGTCATAAACTGTTCTGCCAAAAAATTCAATTCATTCATCATCAATAGTGTTTACTTTTTGGATACACTAGCTTTGACAGCTAACTATTTTGTATAGGGTTTAGACTGATTTAATCTTTCCCTCACTTTAAATAAAATAAATGATAAATAAAAGATTCACTGAGGAAATAGTCTCCTCTTTCTCTAACATACACATAAACAAATTCCCTGGTGATGCAAATATTTATCAGATCGAGTGTCATTATCTGTATCCAATTAAACTCATGAAGCTGCTTTCTGCAACACAATCACAAGTCTCTCATTCATTTCCTATATAGAGGGTAAAGCAAATCTCCTGAGGGGGTTATATTTCACATCATTCTGCATATTAACAAACATACTGGTAAAAAATTCTTGAAAAGGTAAAAGGTATCTAGCTCAAACCCCTGAAAGGAAATTTTAACCACTTGAAAATGACAGCAGTTTGGGGATAATCACAGACAGCCACTATTGAGAGATACTGCAACAGATATTTTGAAGGCAATCACTTAAATATACTGAAGATTTCAAAAGGAAAGTTATCCAGAGGACTAAAATGGGAAAACTTCTAAAAAAGTTCAATAATGTCCAGGTTTTGCCCTCCATAACCCAAGAAATTCTATAAAAGAACATTTTTTCATTGTCTGTCGTTCTATTCTGATTTTCACTGATGCCAACATTCCTCCTGTGTTGGGTTTTTTGTTATTTTGTAGAAATTTCTTGAACTAGTAAAGTTTTCTTCTACGCTTGAGGTGTAAGAAAAGAGCAGAAACTCTTCCGGTTTTGTGTTTTAGGTTGTTTATTTGCTCTTATTTAAAACATTTTCTTTCTGACTTGTCGAGGTCCTTCCAGCAAGACAGTCGAAGGCCTTCTCCCCCCTCAGAGGCGGTGTTTATCTTTTATACTAAAAATTACGTATAGACAATTTACTAATTGTTTCTAATACCTNCTGCGACCCCTGCTCAGGTCTCTGAGCTTTTAAGACAGCTGGAGGCGAATCTTGTGTTCCCACATTCCTGGAGATGTGAAACACCTGTTTCTTTTCCAATATTGGAACTGTAATGATATAGGACAAAAAGTAATGGGTACAAATTGAAAGAGGGTACATTTATATTAGACATTAGGAAGAAATTTTTTATTGTGAATGTGATGAGGCACTGGAACAGGTTGCTCAAGCAGTGGATGCCACATCCCAAGAGCTGTTCAAAGCAAGGTTGGATAAGGCCTTGAGCAACCTGGTCTAGTGAAGGGTGTCCCTGCCTATGAATTGATCTTTAAGGTCTATTCCAACTCTTTAACAGTCTTCGCTTCTGTGATAACTTTCTATATGAGAAGTATAGTTATATTTAAAGTTATATTAATATCTATATGCATACATACACATTCCTATCATTCAGAAGCAGAAGAACAGTGTGAAAAAATAGAGAAAATTCTGAGTTGCCATGGTTATATTTAGATAATATTCACCACATTTCACCACATCTAGGATCATAGAATTCATAGAATGGCTTTTGTTGGAAGAGACCTTAAAGATCATCTCATTCCAATCCCCATGCCATGGGCAGGGACAACTTCCACTACACCAGGTTGCTCAGAGTTTTATCCAACCTGGTCTTGAGCACTTCCAGGGATGGATCAACCACAACTTCTCTGGGTAATCTACACCAGATTATCACCCTCACAGGGGAGAGCTTTTTCCTAATCTCTAAACATACTCTCTGTCAGTTTGAATTCATTCCCCTTTTCCTGTCACTCCAGACCCTTGTAAATAGTCTCTCTCCATCTTTCCTGTAGGTTCCTTTCAGGTACTGGAAAGTCACAATTAGGTCACCCCAGAGCCTTCCCTTCTCCATGCTGAACAGTCACAACTCTCTCAGCCTTTTCTCTGCTGCTCATCCCTCTGATCACCTTGGTGCCTCCTCTGGCCTGGCTCCAGCAGGTCCCTGTCCTTCCTGTGCTGGGCCCCCAGAGCTGGATCCAGCCCTGCAGGTGGGGTCTGAGCAGAGCAGGGCAGAGGGGCAGAATCCCCTCCCTCAACTTTGGAAGAACCAAAGAAGTGACAATCATAATGAAGAGTCAATACCATGCATTCTGTGCAGATGAGACATTAATCTTTCCAGAGGTGCTATGTTTTACAGGTGCTTTGGACCTTGTGCCATCAATTACTTTGAGTTGTACTGATGCCACAGAAACAACAAACTTGGGGGGATTATTTTTGCCCACAAAAAAATGCTTAATTGCTCTTTCTGTAGATTTTCACTGTTGATGAACTCTTACATTCTAAACATCAACATATAATCTCAAGTAAAAAAAAAAAGTGTAGGTATGAGAATCTACATCTCAGTTAAAGTGCTGTATAAAAACAGATTTTCATCCTAAAATGAATTATTCCTTCCCCAATATGAAAGAAACACTACAACAGTGGGACAAATAGCAACTCATTTTGTTCCCCAAACAAAAAACTTTATTTAATTAGCAAACTTTGCTGGTTCGTTTGTGTGCTACTTGGTGGCTTTTGTCATTTAGTGTCCACCATTGAAAATAAGGATGGATTTTTATATATTTCAATATGATCTGGGCACCTTGGGTAAAAATTTACAACACTTTCAAGCCCAATGTGAATTATTTCTGTTCACATTTATGTATTTATTTTCTGATACGGAAATTATGTTACTATTAAAAGAATATAAAAATAGCTTTTCAAGAAAAATAGGTGTATGTGAACTCACTGAGAGGTCAAGGCTGTGTTTGTTATACGTATGAAGCATGGGACTGTCAATAGTTTTTCACATAACAATATTGTTATTACCAACTGCATGCATATATTTCTGATTGTTTTTTATTCTAGAACTCAGAATTAAAAGTTACAAATAAGTTTTTATAAGCTGTTGTGAAAATGTGTATGAATTACATCTTTATCACAAGGCTTTATTCTAGCAAATAGTATTTCATAGTTGATTTTAGTACATTTACAAAGGATTTATTTATGTTATAGATATATTATAAAAAAAGTATCAGGCAAAAGCCAACTACTATCCTAAGTACAATATCTTATGGACTTGTAGAAACCAGAGCAGACCATACCTGGATTACCTACCTGACATTCTTCCTGCAGAAGGTTCATCCTATATATAATGTAAAATGAGGTCAGAATTTAAAGTAAAAGCCCCCCCCTCAAGGAAGCCATCCCATTCTGATGTTGTGACATTTATGTGCTTAAAGTCTATAGCACTTTAAGTGAATGAAGTTACCTAAAGAAGAACAGCATTATCATCAAAACTTATGATACTCATTAAGTCTTTTGATGAGCATAGGTGAATTTAATTGCTCTTCAGAGCCTGGAAGATAAATCATAAAACCTGCACATAAAATTAACCAGATCACCTCAAGAAACTGATGGCTTCTCATTTACATCCCTGACAATAAAATGGTCTTCATATATTACCTGGGGATTTATCATTTTTGAGTAACTCATTCACCATCTGTGCTCATCCCGAATTACTTCTGATAGAATGTCTGACTTATTAAACATTCTTGGGTAAACAACTCTCATGCTTCTCTAGATAAGTGAACAGATTCACTGCACCATTTTTCTAACACATAACTAGTAAAAGTAGTCAGATATAAACTGCTTAGATTCATAGATATGTTTTTCAGTTTTCTGCATGAAAACAAATAAGATACCACTAGTTTTCTAATTTTCTTAGATAAAGTATTAATTCTGCTCTATCTCCAGTTTTCATCCATTTCTAAGGTACGTATTCCTTGTCTGACGTCCTTTTACGATCTTCAGCTCAAATAATCTGAATGGCTGAACACTCAAACATCTCTAAGCAGAAAGCAATAACTAGTGGAAAAGATATGAGTTTAACTTAGTAAGGAACTTGATGAAAACTTGGAGATTTTTAAATAAAAACAGGGAATCTCGAGAGAAAAGACCAAATGTTATAATGATTTGCCCTGTTTTTTCAACTTTCCAAGCAAGCCAGGTTGAATGGAGCTCTGAGCAACCTGGTGTAGTGAAAAGCGTCCTTGTTCACAGCATGGAGGGGAGCTAGGTAATCTCTAAGATCCCTTCTAAAAGAAACTACTCTTATATTCTGTGATTCCTAGATTCTAGAGCTTTCACAGTTATCTTGACAGAAGGTCAGAGCCTCTCCTTACTGCTCTTCAATTCTGATAAGGGTATCTTTCCTGAGAAACTTCATCACTTAAATCTCTTGGTGGCCCTTTATGTCCTGCTTTTAATAGAATGGTTTTCCATCATAAAAAGGTCTAGTAAAATTGCTGGCAAATAACATGACTGTCCTGCCAGCAAACCTCTCTGCCTCCCAAGGTGAAATTACTTAGATGAGATAGGAAGGACATCAATCTGCTGAAGTTAGTCCAGAGGAGGCCACCAAATTGATCAGAGGGCTGGAGCACCTCTCCTATGAGGAAAGGCTGAGAGAACTGGAGTTCTTCAGCCTGGAAAAGAGAGCTTTTGCATTTACCTGATTGGGACTTTCCAGTACCTGATGGAGACCCACATGAAAGATGGGGGGAGACTATTTACAAGGTCCTGCAGTGACAAGACAAAGGGGAGTGGCTTCAAACTGAAAGAAAGAAGATTTAGAGGATTAGATCTTAGGAAAAGATTTTTTCCTGTGAGGGTGATAAGGCCCTGGCACAGGTTGCCCAGAGAAGCTAAGTCCCATCCCTGGAAGTGTTCAAGGCCAGGTTGGATGGAGCCCTGAGCAACTTGGTCTAGTGGAATGTGTCCCTGCCCATGGCAGAGGTTTGGAATGAGTTGATATTTAAGATCTCTTCCAACCCAGGCCATTCCTTTGTAACTTTTGATGTCTGTCAGAAGGATGCATTCACAAACCCAAATGTGTTTCAAAGTGTTAAGTCAGAATAACAAAACATGTGCCCTGAAATACAGACTAGATGAAAACATTGTTAAGGAAAGTGGTTGAGGTGTTCAGTATTTCTGAAAGGAGATACAAAGGTGAAGTTTCAATGAAATATGAAAAAAATACTGGAAGTTCCTTCTGTTTCAAACAAAGTGTCTCGAAATGCCATGCACTGTTCCTTAACAAACGCTAGACCCACAGTTTCAGCACAAAGTTACAATAGTGGGATGCTGTATTGCAGAAAAAATACTCTAGGACCTTTTCAGACGACAAAGGGAATTGGCCAAATGTTTACATATCGCAACAGAGTACCCTGGAGATATAAAAGAAATAACAACAAAGTAAAGCTTAAAATGGGAAAGGAGTGCATTATCACTGTTGAATTCCCTCTCTTAGAGAGTACATGCAATCCATGTTTCTCCCTAGATAGAAGGAATTATTCTCATTTAGAAAACAGGAACTTATCTTGCACAAATAAGCACACAGAAAAATAAATGGCATTATGTTGCACTGTCAGTACATAATGATATTGCCTTATCAGCTGTCAACAAATCTATTCTAGAACCAGTATTTAACCAAAGCACGATATAAATAGTAAACCCATCCAAGCAAGCCTTTAGTGATTCTATATTTGGAAAACAGAAATGTTCTTACTCTAAGCTAGTTAGATCTGTAAACTGTGCACAGAATTAATTTTATGCCAGCAAATTACTGTTTTTAATGGGTTATACAAGGCACAGAGCCATATAATTGCTCTTCACCTGAAATATGCTCTTATTCAAACTGAGAAAATCAAGTTAGCTGAAGGTGCTGCTGGGGTTGAGGAGGAGCACATCTTATCTGTGCAATGACTTGTTCTTTACAGGTGGTTGGTTCAAAAATTAGCAGCTATTTTTTTCTGTAGTAATAAATTCTAATATTTGAAGAGAGTGAGAACAGATGGATTGCCAGTTCATTGCCACTTGCCACAGCACTATGAAGATTTAATCTTTATGATGAGCAATTTGCTCTTTACATAAGCACTACCAGCATTCCAGTATTATGTCTCATCAGCCCATTTTAAAGTAGACTGGTTTCCCAGATGTTTTTAATATAGTGCTTGGTTCTATTTTTCTTGAAAATACAAATTGCTCTAAGACATTTTAGCCATCCTTAAACTATGTATCACCTGTTGAATAAGTACTAAAATCTCAGAACAGCAACATTATTATTTAAAATGCATGTTTAGGTGCAGAGAATTTATTTAAAGAGACTATCCCCATCTTTTAGGCACAATTTACTCATTTTTATTTTGCAGAAGTAAAAAAAAATAATGGTCTATCTTTACAGCCATAATTTCTGTTAGTTTAATGAGAAAGGTTTTATACTCTAACTCAAGGAGGTTCTCCTGCTAAAATGTACTGGTAGATAGGTGAACACATCTGTTTGTAGCCAAAGTAATATTTTATCATTCCCTATATGCTCTAATGTATGGCCCCTTACCCTAAAATGGCCAGAAACATGCAAAGGGGAAACCTCCATGGCTCAGGGGCATTGAAAATTCTGACTTTCAGCCAGCTACCCTTCCAATTCCTAAAATCTTTCCAGTCCAACTTCTTCAAAACTTTGCTTTTTGATTTTCTTAAAATCTTTCCAACAGTGCTTTTTTGTATATGGAATTTTATTTTTTCTGAGCCAATCGAGCAAATAATTTCCACTATAATTAGAGCTACATTCAAAATATTTGTATTCCATTATTTAGCTTTACATATGCAACAAAGGCTATGGGGATTTTCTCAGGTAAAAATTTTAAGATATATTCTTTTAAAACATACAAAGTACAGCAGAGCTCTATTTTTCGCCTAAATAAATGCTGCCTTAACACTCCCAGGTAAGTGATTGGTAAAACTATACAGGCAAACAAGCTGCTCAAGAACACATCTTAATGTCATCTGGATAAAACTACTCTTTGAAGGCACTGAAAAAGCACAGGGAGAAAACTGCGTGGTGATAAAAGCAAAAATTTGAATTAATTTATAATTGAAATCTAGATAGAAAAAGTCACTTAACCTTACACTATTTTGTCTTTCTTTTCCTCTTATTTTTTTGCTCAAGGTTTCCTTCAGGAATGCCTGATTTGTGTAAATAGTTACAAGCCCAGTAGAGGGTGCTGAAGAATACTTAGCATAGTTTTAAGGTTTGTTAGAGCAATAAAATGTAACCCATTTTTTTACCTTGCAGATAGCAGTTTCTCTTTAGCCTGCACATCAATTTTTATGAATTCAACTCACGGACTAAACATAACCAGCCTATTTGCACATCTGTCTTTTTGCTCACTCTCAGTTTTCACCTGCTCTTCTTAAAAAGCCTTTCAAATAGTCACACCAATCTGCGAGTGCAGGGACCACCTCCTGGGACACTCTAGGCATGTGAAACAAGCTGGAAAGAAGCACAAAGCGCAAACCTTTTAAATTTCTGCAAGGTCAGACTAGAGGATAAGTCATCCCCTGGCCACTGTTCTCAGCCACGTCAGTGTTCAATCATCCACTGGGCATTTAGGAGGGGGAAAGAAGCACTTAACAAATGTGCTTCTGGTTACTTTCTGCTTGTGTCAATCCATAGATAATAGAAGATTATAAGAAAATGAAATAATTTATTGCTTAAATAATTTCAAAGAGAACTAAAAGGATATAACCCATTTTGAAACTACTAAAATAAGCTATTTTTCAGTACAGTAAAATCTTTACTGAGGGTTTTGTTTGAAATCACAATTATTTTCAATGGAAAAAGAGGTAATAGAATTATCACAATTTTATTAGCTAGAACCATCAAAAAGCTGCAATATGGTGACTGTGCATAGGAAGATGGTGCTCATTTTAAGAAATAAATTTAATCTCTTTCAATAACAGAAAAGCTTGGTTCTCAGTGGTAATTTCTGGTGTGTTCTTGTAAATTAATAGAGGAATATGATATCTCTTGAATTCTCCTCATCTTGTAAAAATACAGTGTAGGGAAGGATGGAACAGGAAAGCCCTGTGAATGTGAGTGCCTCACGGAAGATTTTAAAAATGTGGAAACGGTGAATGGAATTGAAATGAAGGCGCGGCCTTCGACATACCAAAACCCTANTCTTCTCTTCCCCTCTCTTGCTTTGTCCTCCCTCACCTGGGCCTTTTGTCCCTCAGCCTTTCCTCCTCCCCCACGTGGGCCAGCTCAGAGCTGCTGCAAGCAGCTCTAAGCTGGGTCCAAGCTTCGCCCCTACCTTTTGTAATAAAAGTTAAGTTTTAGGATTCAGCTTATAGAGATCTCTTGTCTCCGTCCGCCGTCCTATTTTCACCCAGACAGCAGCAACGATATAACAATACAGGAAATAAATTTGAGGCAAATCTGCTCTTCTAAGCATAACAGGAGTGAACTTACCAGGAAGACTTTTAAGGTATTCCATACGTATTTTGCACACAAATTTAAAGTGTCATTCTGACTTAATATCCTGGCATAAACCCAGGGCTCAGAACTGTCTTTTTCAACTGATCAGATCTTTGAAGCAAACCTTTGAAAAGTAAGAACTTGTTTGATTCCTTGCTAAAGCACTCATTAGCCTGGTTTAGAAATACCAACAGCTAATGTTTAGGGAAAATATATGCCTGTATCTCTACAAAAAATGTCAGGTTTTTCTGCTCAGTGACATTTTCGCCTATGATTTTTTGTTATTATTGAGTGGCATGCAATATTCAGAATTTCATTTGATTCTCATTTCAAAGGACTCTTTTCAAACTCAGTTACAGAATTCTCTTTGATTTGGCAGCTCAGTTACTGTTGAACTTTGACATTTCTACAAGCAGCATTTGGATGGAGGTAAAAATATCTTTTCCTCCCTTAAAGAAAAGCAGATAAGAGAAAACCCAAACAATTTAATTGCTTCTTTCACATCTATCTAAGTCATGAAATATAAAAATTTAAAAACCTGTGAAAAACGAAAGAGAAAAGGTGTTTCTGGAGTAGAACTAATCACTTTCTCAAATATCCACAAGAGGATCTTCTAAAGAAAATATGGCAAATTACTTCAATTAAATCTGGTATTAAAATCTTAAAAAGTATAAGATCATTCAAATACTCAAGTCCTGGTGTACAACACATGTTAAAAAAAGGACTGCACTCTTAGATTTTGTGGAGGCATTCTGTTGGATGGAAGATGACTAATACAGGACTCAGATTTCGATCTTCCAGGTTTCACTCTTTCTAACTCATTTTTTCTTGTAATCAATATATACAAGATTATGCCACAAAGTGTATGGATTAATAGCAATACAAAGGACAAAAAAGAGAGAAATTGCAAATTACAAATACACATCTCTAAGGGAAACCCAAAATAGGCAAAAAGCTGAGAAAACGGTATCTGAAAAAGATAAAGGTATATAACATACTCACTTTTAATTCAACCTAATAATTATCCTCAATAGGGAATGATCATTGACACAATGCTTCAAGATCTGTATTGATTCTTATTACTGGAATAATATCTATCATTTTGGCATCACACTTCTTATGCTGTGTTGGGGTTTTTTTGATATTTATTTAAGGCAGGGAAAGACTTTTACCTTATCATTTGAGATATTGATTGATATATTCATCTGGATATTTATGAAAATCATGAAGGATGATGCAACTGTCTAAATTCTGACATGTAAAGCCCCATATCTGAGATAGCTACTCTGCTTGTAGAGGTTCTTTATGCAAATAACAGAAAGAAATAGGCATTGTGAGTGTGCAAGACACTCAAACTACCCTCAACCTACCCATTTTCTGCTCATTAATGTAAAGGGGGAAAAATGGCAGCTCAGATGTAAATGTTGCAAGATAAATTAGCTGGATCTCTGTTCATGTACCCATGTTATCATATATTCATATGTTCGTGTGTTATCACTCACTTTTCAGTACTGTAATGACTGGAAACTCCAGAGGAGGAGTTGACACTTTTTAGTCTCTGTGTGGTTTCATTGTACTCCATTCTGAACCACTCCCATAAACACAATTTTTAATTTTTTTTCTGTAAGTAGTAAGACTTTTCCCCCACCAATTCTCTCCCCATCAGTCCACTGCGTTCTTTTGAGATCTGTCAAAAATAGAAATCTGAGATTGAGTCACTATGTCTCAAAGTAAAACAGAAATAGAAATTCATAGGAAAAATTAGGCTGTGTATCTGTATCAAATCAAAAATACATGTGACAAACAGGGACAACTAAAAGTTCCTTTGTTTTTCCAGAGCTGTAATGTTTCTGGAATTGTTTTGGAATTGTTCACAGGAATGGAACACTGCAACAGATAAGCACAGACTTAGATGATAGGACAGAAGGAGGGGGGAGACCATGCTCTCTGTAGATGACTCTCCACCATAGTCAGCTACAGTCAAGAGGGAAAAGGTTGGATGAAAGCTTAGGCTAAGGCTGGAAGGAAGATCAAAAAAGAATGGACATGCTGGTGGATATTGCTTACAGAAAACTTAATCAGGAAGAGAAAGGGAAAAAACGAACTTCTTTAAAATGTTGGAGGACATTCTTAACAGTCCTTGATTCTCATGAGTGAAGTTAACATCTCAGAATTTTCTGGAAGGAATTATAGCATAATACAAATAATCTGAATTTCTAGAGTGTGTTTAAGAAAATTTCTTGCTGCAGCTATTAGAGGAGATGGTCTGCAGAATCTGCTATTCAAAGATCTGCTATTCACAAATAATGAAGCAGTCAATAATCATTAGTGGGCTTATCTGTTATGACAATGAGATGATAGAGTTTAAAAATACAAAAGTATGACAAATAGCAAAGTAAAGACCCTGGTTTTGCTAATGGTGGACTTTGACTTGTTCAGTGATCTGATTCAGAAGGATAAACAAATCACCACAAAATTTGAGATTAAATGTATCTGCTGCTGAATGAAGCAGGTAACAGACAGAAGATGGAAAGGGCTGAGACACTCAATATCTGTCATTTCCATCAGTCTACTCTCAGGTGTCCCAGGTCCCCGGTGATGACATAACTTAAGGAAAAGAGGTACTAGTCAGTGCAGAAAAGAATCAAGTTAAGAACTGCTTAAGTAAATTTTCATACACATATCTGGAGTTCCAGGGAGAATACCTCCGACAGTACTGAGCTATCACTGACTTTGAGGCAATTCTATAATCTCTGACACACTCCAGTGACTGTTCTGGTGACAAGAACTAGACAGAAGTTACACTCTGAATTAGGAAGGATGTTCAAGGAAGCCACAGGCCAGGCCATCTCACCTCAGTCCTGGAAAGACTATGGAGCAGATCATCACAGAAGCCACCAGTGCCATACACACAAGCAGAGAAGATGATTGATGAAAGTCACTATTTCTAAGGACAACTTGAATTTTGAGATTCATTCTCAACACAAGCCTAGATTTGTCATGCAAGTTAACTAAGCCGCTTTTCAGTTTCTCACTTTCTTTTTCTGTGTATCAGATTACTCAGGAACCATTGGTGTTTTAAACTGACCTGACTAGTGCTGATAATATGATTCGACTCTTCAAGAAGGGATGTTAAAACACTCTCCAGCTTCCTTATCTGAAGGTATATGTCTTTGAGACACCTTTACATTTCCTCTTACATTAAATAATGACCTTTATAGAGTTCTGTAATTTGTGAACTTCAGTTGGTTTAATATATCTCTTGCTAAATGTCATTTTAAATTAGTATGCACACTGTAAGAGTAGCCTCAAATTATTAAGAAGTTTATATTCAAAATCATTTCAAAGTTGCTTGGAGTTGATACCCTTGGGTTATTATTTCCTACTCCAGCTGAATATACATTGGCATTATAAAAACAGACTGTTTCAAATTTGTGTGGGTCGTTTCAGGCCCAAGAGCTTTCCCAAGCACCCAATATTTTTCTGTTGGGCATTCAAGATCTGTCACTTGACTTTGAAGCACTGCACTCATATACAAGCTTTTCCCTTAGACGCTTGAGAAGAGTGTGTAGCCCTCAGAAAAATTTGGTCCATTTCTGATTTCATTATGGATAAGGTTAAGATGTGTTTTTTCTTTTCTGACAAGACTTATCTTTAGGCTCCTGTGAGACAGAGTTGCACATCAGCTCCTCCACTTTGAAAGAAAAGGCTCTGCTTTTTCAAAACCAGATGGGCTGAATCTTGACTGGTCCTGCCTAGAAAGAAACAGTACTGTAATCTCAGTTAAACCTTGATTTCTTTCTTCCCAGGAGCACTGTACTATCCAAGACCTGCTACTGCTTTTCCCTCATGGTAAAAAAATTGTTAATGATACCAATTATATGACACAAATGACATGTCAATATCTGTCTTCTGTTCCAGGTCAGCAAGAATTGCAACTCAAAACCAAAGACATAGCAACTTGAAAAGAGTTTAGGGAGATTTTTTTCCTTTTTTTTTCAAAAGGAAAAATATTACAGAAAATTCAAATCCAGTGAATCAGAAAGTGCCATGATTAATGAGTTGGCATGAGGCTTTCATTAATGTATTTTTCTGGTGGGAGTCTGCTCAGACAGTGCTGTGAAATGAAGTGGAATTTACCCACTACCTTCATTGTTTACAATTTCTAGACAAAACAAAGTAAATAAGGAAGAGTGGCAGCTGTTAATTAATTCTGATTTATTTTTAATTATTTTTATTTTCATACATAATTAGTTTTATAATTCCTTTAATATTCTTGAAAATCTCCTTTCAGTCATCCTTAAATAAAATCTGAACCTTTTTTCTATTGAAAGATACACTCCTTTATTTCTAGTGGATGAGAAGCAAATTTGGCTTTTATGACACACTCCTCCACTTACCTTAAGAATAAATCTACTTGTTTAGTCACACAGCCAAGAACATGTATTTCATTTTTATAACATAGGTGGGCAACTGAGCTAAATTTCTTGCTTTCCCAGTGATTTTACCTTTTGCATGTGAATTATTAGCTTGCAAACATATTTCATTTCCTAGCATTCTCCTCCAAAGTTTAAATAATGCTTGATCATTCTCTTTTACCAGCTGCATTTGTTGAAAAGCGATTAGTCAGTCATTAAAAGCAAATTGCAGAATAAATTTTGAGTTCTTTTGTACTGTGTCTTATATGTATTGCTTGGGATGAAAAATTACTAATATGTGAAAATAGAGATATAATTTAATGCATATAAACATATGCAGAGGATCCAGAGAAATTGGTTAGAGGGATGAAGCTCCTGTCCTATTAGGAAAGGCTTAGAGAATTGGGATTACTTAGCCTAGAAAAGCAAAGGCTCTGAGGTGAGCTAATAGTTATCTTCCTGTACCCGAGGGGATACCAAAAGAAAGATGGAGAGAGACTATTTACAAGGATTAACAGAAATGACAGGAAAAGGGGGAATGGGGTCTAATTCAAAGTGAGTAGGTCTAGATATTAGGAAGAAATTCTTTCCTGTGAGGGCAGTGAGACACTGGAACAGATTTCCCAGAGAAGATGTAGATGCCTCATCTCTGGAAGTGTTCAAGGCCTGCTTGGATGGGGCAATCTGGTCTAGTGGAAGGTGTCAAGGGGGTTGGAACAAGATGGTCTTTAAGGTCCCTTCCAACGCAAACCATTCTATGATGTAAGTTAAATAACAACATTAGTTAAGGCTTTGATTTAAATTAATTCCATATATTTATAATTCTGTAACCCTACAGTCAGGTCAGGAGTTCTCCCATTACTTCTAATTTTAGGATTTACATCTAGCATTGTTTTCTGAGATATATATAAGAGAAACATTAGTGACAGTCTCCAGAAATAATGCTTTGTATAGCCTGTCTTCAGAATGTGCTGGAGATATGGACACATTCTACACATTTCATCTTCATTTGGACAAACTAAAAGGAAAAAAAAAATTAACCTTGCTTGCAAGTATTTGCTTCCTTTGTATTTTCTGTGCTAACTTGTCTAAGAGTGCAAAAATTCAAGGTCATTAGTAACAGAGGACACAAAATATTCCACCAAGATTTACCAGACTATAAAACATACGAAAAGAAAGTAAAAACCATGGCAAAAATGGACAACCACAAGAAATACTAGTGAAATGTAATGCATTTATAATATGAATGGAATTCAGGATACTTAGAAAACGTTCTTGTTGCAGTGACTACAATTGGAGAACTAAGGATTAGTAGGTCACCATGAAAATTACTCTGCCTAACCAGGAAAAGAAAACTTCTTTGAGAGAAGAATTAAAGATTTCTTAAACCACAAGGATTCTTTAGATTTAAAACAAGCTTCATAATTTTTTTCTTAGCATGCTGAATCATTGCATCTCATTTAATTCCAAACAAATCTCAGTAACCTGCTTGCAACTCATGAAAAGAACATACTCCCTCTGACCATGCCTTGGACAGAATCCCAACCACTGTTGGACCAGTGGGAATGCATCATTTTTGCTGTCTGTAAAGCAAAGCAAAAATCAATTCACCACTAGTTCAGAGACAATATAAATACCTATCATACCCTGCCCTTTCTGCTATATGGTCATCAGAAAAACATGTTCATCCACTTTTTGAGGTACTTGCAGTCACTACACATCTTGCTGTACTGATTCATATTCCCCTGGAAGAACAGGGAGGTGAGGATCAGAGATAGGTATATATAAGTAGATTTCTTTATGTTTCAGTAACAAGAAACCACCAGAAGTGGTAGGATATTCAGATACACTGCACATATCTACTCATCACATCATTTAGTTAAAGCCAGAAAGGGGTTGTATCCTCTCCACTCATGCCAGATCCTCAGTGCTGAATAAAAAGCCGTTCAACTATGCCCTGTAGTCAGACTTCAGCTGATGATTCAGTTCAGTGTTTATCAAGGGAGAGTCCACATCCTGCTGAGGAAACAAGCAAACTAAACTGATACATCACCTCTGGTTTGAGTACAGGACAGCTGCTTGTTATGCATAGACACAATTTACTGGTCAGTGGTACTAGGTTCATCTCAGCTGTAGAGGCAGTCACAACACAATAACTACCAAAAGTTCCATAGCAGAATAGCTTTTATTTCAGCCGCATTTTCCCTTTCATGCATTCCTTTCACCAAAGGCATGCACTTCACTCATTGGTTAGTAAAAGGTATTTTACTTTTCCATCAAACTCTCTATTCTTGATTAGTTTACATATTTTGTTACCTGATTCCCATGAGACAGATTTCTCATTTCCTGCAGGTGCAGTTGTTTTTCATCCAGGGATATTTTGTTGTGTTAACAAACTCTCATTCTCAAGGCACATGAGAACTTGTAAGATACTTAGATGCACACAGAAATGACAAGCTAGCTATTAATTTAGCAGAACAAGGCCTAATTTTACGAGACCTTTCCTTTATAATTTATCTACCTTTCAGCCACAGGGTCAGTTCCTCTCTTACATTAATAGGAACCCTCTGAGCTTTATCTAGGCTAAGCAATAACAGATCTCTCAGCCTTTCCTCATAAGAGAGATGTTCCAGTCCCTTAATCTTAGCCCCTTTCTGGATTCCCTCCAGCATGGCCATCTCTTCCTTAGTATAGAACTCAGAACTGAACATGGTGTTTCAGATGGGAACTACTATAAGCTTAAAAAAAAACTTAGTGTTTTTTAGTAATGAAAAGTTGGTCATTTTAAGTCAGTGAGGAACATCCTCACTGATATTCCTCCTCATATTGCTATACTCACTTCCAGTACCACTGCGAAACCAGAATTTTGAGACTTTTGTTCTTACACACAAACTAATTTGATTGAAAGATTCTGACTGAGACTTAGAACAGTGAACAGGAGCACTGCCACTGACTTAGCTGGGAATGAGATACAGCTGACTAGGCAAACAAGAACAGTATAAAGAAAGGAGGGAAATTAATCTGATATGTCACATCTTTATTATACTTACAAGAAATCTCTCATGTAAACTTGGGAGGCCCTAAAGACTATTCTTAATTCTGAGCCTGTCAGCAAGTGCTTCTCAACCGTGTTGTCCCTTACCATCCTTTCCACTGCTATCAACTGCATTAGTATACACAGGCCATTATCCTCATCCTGTGCCTTTATGCTGAACCGAATGGACTCCACTGACCCAAACATTGCCAGGTAGTAATAGTTCTGGTAGTCATAATGTTTATATAAATAATAAAATTGGATCAGTTTGAGATTTAAATAGTTTTCTATCTGAGGATGGAACAGAGATGCACCAGAGCATATCTGATTACCTAGTCAAACAGCAAGGCTAAAGAAGCAAAGCACAGCAGGACTAAAGCTGCTGCTGTCAGAATTTGTTTATGTTGTCTGATCATTGAGTCAATGTGGCACTTATGGAGCTCACTTCACAACTCAAATACATATAAGTAAAATAGTTTAGGTTTAATTCACTCAAACACATCTGTCATATCATCACATTTCTGCTGCTCTTATAGTCTCTTTAGTCAAGTGTGAAACTTTTTTATGATTCTGTAAATAATTCTTTAGAATGTGAGGTATCTATTTTATTTGCTAGATACTTCCAAATGCAATTAGGGACCACAAGTAACTAGTCAAGCATATCCAGAGAGGGAAAGGCAGATTTAATGACCTCCTAATGCCCTCTTTCACTAGCTGTCTACATCAGTACATCAAACTATGACAAAAAAAAAAAATAAATTAAACAAAGGAAGCATGACCCCATCCTTTTTTAATCCTCTAATGTGTAAGCAATCCCATTTCTTAGAAGGGATTTTTCTTCTAAGGTATGACTTGGTGCATTGAAGAGGATAATATTAAACACTTCACTTCCTTTGTCATTTATTCCAATCACAGTAGGGATTGTGATGAAATTTCAAATTAAATTCAGCATTGTGTGCTTGAATATTCCCAGAAGAGCTGATGTTTTTGAAATCTTAGCTTTTTTTTTTTTTTACAGCTATTTTACTAGGGAAACAAGGCTATGAATTGGAAGCATGGTAATCCCCTTAGCCCCCAACAGTCACTCAAGTGTTCAGGGGCTTTAGAGCAGTAACAGAAACCAAAGGACATGAAACAGGGAGCTGTCAACCGTTTGATGATCACTGAGTTTTTATCCCTCCTTTACTTATAAAAATTGCACATTTCTCTATATAGGTTACATGATTAGGGATTTTGAAGTACTTGTGTCAATCACCATTTTTTATGTAGTCCAATTATCATAAAAATGTACATTGCTTTACATTCAATTAATACCTGTAAGTACTCCAGAAAGTAACAGATTTCCATGTTAAAGAAACTGGCAAAATAACCACTCTGGAGGCTTGCAGCCTCGGGAAGCCCCCATCCATAGTAAACTCTTCTCATGTCCCATGTATACAACTTCACATGGTCCTGGAAAAACATAAGCAAAATAACTCATAGAGAGTATTCAGCCACCTCAGTAGTTCCAGCAGCAACAGAGAGGCTGCATTTTTGGTTTTAATCCCTGAGGTAAGTACATGGTGCCTATGAAACTGAACACATTTGAATGCTTGGTTTTGCACCTCTATCACGGTGCAAAACACAGGACATGATCACAAACATCATGTTTTACACCCAGTGATAACTCTCTTTCAGCAAAACTGGAAGAAAATGAAAGAGCAAAGCACTTCTGGTAAGATTTGTGAGCAACAGAAAACAGCTGGTTTTTTTTTCTTAGGGAAGCTATTTGAAATAAAGTCAGTCTAAGCACAGTTAAGTTGTGCTATGACAGAAAGAGAATATGGGGAAAATCATAGAATGAGGACAATTTCCCAGGATATCCTGTCTCTGGAGGTTGAAATGGACATGTAATTCAATGAGTTTATAGTGAGATGCTGTGGTTAAAAAGAAGATGGAAGTGTTTAGGTGTACATTCAAGAATAGTAAGAAAAATAATATGAATTAATCTCATACGCACAACATCATGAATTTTGTATTTTTAAGAATCAAAAGAGATGTAACAACAACACAGGCAACACTACACAATCTCTGTAGGAAGCAAGTGAACTTCACACAACAGACTACAGCTTTCACTGAGAACAGGAATGTATGACAAGAAAGGATGATTAGGCAATTTAAAATGAAGTCTTAACAATTTAGTGTGTATTTGGTTGGGCAAGTCATCAGGAACAGTTGGTCCTGCTCCTATGGATACTTTCAGGATAAGATTGATACACTTTTATGAGCTCCTCGTGGCACATTCCTCTGAAGTATCCTGCTCCCAAGCAAAAAATAATTGCCTTTACACCAGCATTCCTTTATAGCTAAGACACAGAAAACAACTTTTATCCAAATTGAAGAACAAATGGAAGGGTCTTTGTCTGTCTTATTAAATTCTGATCTACTAAGCAAGGCTAGTTTGGTATTCATGAAGCACTTAGCAACTTGCATATTTGAAGTCTGGGAAAATATTCCATAACACCGAGTCATAAATTGTACACTGTGTTGTTGACTACAGAGGAAAATAATAAAACAATATACTATGTTTCCCCTAGAAGAATTATATGTTACAGGAAATCCCTCTGCTGTATATACCTTCTCTCTTAAAATGGATTTTAGCTGTAGTTTGACTTGTTTATTTCAAAGATTCAGTAATCATACATTTTGATTACTATGATTTACATACACTTAAGGCACTACCTAACTCTCCAGGAGAAAAATTGCACCAACTCATCTTAAAGAAACTTTGTTTTTTTCTAAATCACAGATGTACGGGCATACAGAGCAATACGATAAACAACACAGAAAGGAATTCACTTCTCATCCACATTATAGAGCACAATAGGAAATGCATCCATTTCTTTCCCTCTAAATAAAATATAAAACCACTTTAAAAATAATTCAGAAATTACCAGGTTTATTCTGCATTTTCTTCTATTCCTTAAAGGCATCTTTATTCTATTTATTCTACTACTTTTGGAAATATTTAGACACCATTTAGCAAACCAACCTTATGCCACAAAATCTGTAGCTCAGTCAGTGACCTCAGCTGGTAAATCAGCTTCATAAAAAGCTTCTATGGTATCAGACAAGCAGATATCTTGTAATTTTAAAAAGGGCCAAAGCTCAATGAGGATGAAATGAGTAAATTTTCATATCTAATAATTCTGTTACTCACTGTAAGAAGTCAGAGACCTGAGACACAAAGTGAATGAGGATTCTCACAGGGTTGCAGCCTCTGTCTATCTTGCAGAGATGGATAGATAAGAACACACTTGATACATGAAAAGAACAGCAAAGAAAATTAGATCTAAAATTGAGTGACGAAAGAAACCCAGTTACAGGTAGAAGCAATATAAGCCACAAAATAAACCTACAGTATTTAAAAGGGAAAGAAGGCAAAAACATGTTGTTGGGGGTTGGGTTACTTTCTTGTAGATTTTTTTTCCCAGAAGAGTGGCTAAAAAAAAAAAAACAACTGATTGCTGGGTACTTATGGATACTTTAAGGTACTTGAAAGAGACAAAAGAAGTGTCTGTCCAGAGAAGGGTGGGATCAACCCCACCTCCCTTTTGGAAGGGCTCGGAAATAGGGGGGGAGGGGGGTGCAGTTTTTCTCTCTGACTGGGCAGAGACCGCACTTGGAGCTGGGCTGGGAGCGAGTTTCGTGGCTCTGCCGGGAATTCTGACCAGGGTCACTCCCTGCCTGGCCGGGAGCTGCGGTTCCATCGCTTGGCACCCACGACTGCTTTTCGGCTTTGCTCTGGTTTTTTCTCCACGCCATCTCTTCTGCCTGCTGGGACGCTTCCTACAGCTCCAACTCCTGCTGCGAGCTCCGGACACACCTCGGGACTACCATCCCCCCCTCCCCCTCCGCCGGGAAAGGTGCATCGGAGAAAAAACCTGTGACTGTTTTCCTAACCCAGTTTGGTATTAATACTATAGTTATTGTTATTTTGTTCATCTTGTTAGACTCATTAGTAAAACAACTGTTATTCCTATACCAAATTCTTTGCCTGAGAGCCTCTTTAATTCTAAAGATATAGCCATTTGGAGAGAGGAGGTTTGTTTCCTCCATTGCAGGAGAAAGATTCCTGTTTTATCATTCTTTTTTTTCTTCTAGCAGGAATACCTGTCTTCAAACTGAGACACATGTCCTGGTCAACCACCACTGTAAAGAATGGTAAAAAATTAAAGAAATTTAAGTCATATTCAAATTGAAAGAGTTATCAGTGATTCACATAATAATTTGTAAATAAAAAAGGAGAGGTTTTAGTAAAAATTTCAGAACACAAGCAGTGCTTTCCACTTACCAACCTTAGTGGTGAACCAACAAATATCACATGACCTGTGTACATAGATAGAAACCCTGTAGAACAGTGTACAAATGGGATAATTGAGGTATAATTGAGTACTAAAGAAAAGGCAACTGGACAAATAAAAACCTTCAAGATAGGAGAGGAACTGGAAAGAAATGTGGGGTACTTAGGTGAATAAACCTGAAGTGCTTACGTAATATATTCATTCCCTCAGGAACAATGGCCATAGCAAAAGAAATAATGCTATATATCAATTTTTTTTAATGTTCCTTTTCAAGTTGGTAATTTCACTTATCTTCTCCTCAAGCAATTTATTTCACCCTTTCATTCCTAGTAAGAAAAAGGTCTGGATTTGAGGTTACCATGATTTTGCATTTATGACTAAACATCCATTTGTGTGGTTTAGATGTAATGCCTTTAACAGCATCACAGCTTGGTGCAGACTAAGTTCAAGAGTCTTCTTGTGAGAAAGAAATTGAAAAGATACTGCAGCACTGTTCTCCTGCTCATTATCATCCAAAACTGTAGTAAATCACTCTACAACATCATCCAGATGAGGAATAAACACATGACAAAACAGAAAAAAAGAACAGTCTTCATTTTCTTAACAAAGAGAACTGGTGACCCAGTAAGCAGTAAGTGAGAAACTATGAAGAGATGAATTGCATAAGTACTTTAAAGTTCACAGGAAAATAGAACAAAATTTCTATTTTATTTCTACTTTGCCTTTTTATTGAAACTAGGCAGAATACAGAATACCTCATCTTCATTATTCTACTAAAAATTCTATGCTAAAATACCACAAAAATATTTGCAACTCATGAATTCCTGGAAGTGTTCATTACTGCTTTATTGAGCATAAATCCATTTTAACTGCTCTGTTTCTTAAGAAACACATCTAGGCCAACACTTCCAAGCAAAATACTATCAAAGCAACAATACTTTTCTTGATTTTTGTTCTGTTTTTTTCTGTTTTATCCACACCTATAAAATTCAATCCTTAAAATATAACTAAGCAGAGAAGTCACAGCTGAAAATATATTTTGAGAGATATAACACAAATCTTTAAATATTTGCATAAAAGATTATGTATACAAGCTGTCCCTGGAGGATATACTGTGAATTCAGAAATTACTTTCAATGTCTTTGCTATTCTGTAGGATATTAAAATTCACATAAAACAGAAGTTTTGCTAGGCTTGAAAACTTTACATTAAGATTTTTTCATTTTTTATGTGTTATATGAACAGCAGCAGAGAGAACAACAAACAACAGAAACATCAGAAGTATCGAACAATCATTAAACAACCGAGAAAGCCTACATGCAGACTGTGTTTACTGTTTCTCTTTGTAATATCTCTTATTCTTACTCCAGGTTTAATAATTAACAATAGGCTTAATAAAAATCTTCAACAATTCAAGACTGTTGTAGGGACCAAACTATGAGAAAAATGAATTAGTTATAAAATTAGATTATGCAAAGGGTAAAATAAAGCAAAATTGCAATTCATTTCAAGTGTTTTTACAATGATGACAAAATTCTCTACTGTCACTACTCAACATTTATGGCGTTTCTATGTTTAAACCAATTTGGAAAAGTCCTCACAACTTGTTTCCTAGGCACTAAACCCACTACTTTTTATCTTTGACTACTTTGACTATTCAGCAACCATGAACAATAATATTCATTAAAAAACCCTCAAAATCTGTAGGTTCTAATGTCAGTTGTCGCAAGAGTTTATCTGAATGGAAACTTTTCAGACTGACATTTTCCGTAAGCAAGAACAATGCAATCCAAATATAGAAAATGCACATTGGAAAAAAATATATATGAAAAATATAAGATAAAATTTATATCCATAAATTTCATTCCAACTAACTGTTCATGATTTCCTTCCTCCCTGAACAGACATCAGTTTAAGACACAAGCTCATTTCTGATGGATATTTTGGCATTCACAAGAATTACCACATTACTAAACAGCCAAACCTGAACACATACACAAATGGCTTTCTTCTTTCACATATTAAATTAGGTTGGCAATACATGTATGAAGTTGGAATTCTGTGTATCAAGTTCAACTCCCTCTCTTTTTCCTTAAAGACAAAAAAGAAAGGCTATACAAATTACTTTAAATATATGAAAGGCACAAGTGCATAAAGCAAAATATACTATTCAGAGCATTTAGAAAGTTTAGTATAAAAAAAATCTTTGCAGTCATGGAAGATAATAGAAAATCAAACCTTAAAAGAAAAGATGGAAGAAATTATACAAGATCCTGAAGGGCAAATTATATCTAAATCCAACATTCTACTTCTCAGTAAAGAAGAATGCAATATTCGGAGTCATTTGAACTCTTCCTTTGAAAACAATTTCAAAAAGATCTTGATATGAAATAAAGAAACTCCACTTTTTCCTTCCTCCTGTAGCACACCATGAATGGAATCCTGAGGACTGTAACAGTTCCTAGGGATTGCTCACCTTTCCGAGTCCTACTCTCAAAAGGTCCCCAGATCTCATGGGTTGCACTGGTTACTTTATTCTTTGCCTCAGTGCTCTTGAGGATAAATTGTTCTGTTTACCCTTGATGTGCATACCTAGGTCCAATAAAGTTTTCTTACCTTATACACAGAGAACCTATAGACCTGAGCAACATGGTTTTCGCATGATTTTGTGCTCACGGAACATCCTGTTGCCTTTGGCAGCTGCATGATTAGGGATCATTGACCTTGAAAACTCCTTGGACAGCATCTTGGTTCCTTTGAAGGATCTTTGCTGATGCCTGGTTCTCCATAAGGGCCCTCTTGCTCATGAAGTCAAAATAGCATTCAGAAGGTGGCCTGCTGGTTTTCAACTACTTAAGAATTATAACTGATTTTCACTTCAAGTTTTTCCTTCAATATCTCTGACCTAGGAACTTCACAGGAATTACACACCTATTTCAAAACTCAAAAATGTCCTCTTTATTTGAAATTTACACTTGTAAAACACAAATCAGTCTAAAACATGTACAAAACATAAAAGATGAAATACTATATTTTTAACTGATGGAAAATGATCTTAATATATTTTCTTTGAGAAGTGACAGTTCTCTTCACTTTTTTACAGCCTAACATGCACTTCAGAGCTGTGTAGGGCTTTAGGAAGTAGTATTTCCTGATTTTTCTTCCAGAAAATTATCAGTGTTTCATTAACTGAATAGATTAAACTACACATCCAGACAATGATTAGCTATTTGACAATAACCATTTAATAAGGGATCAGTTCAATGGCATTAATTGACATTTAAAATTCTCTGCCTTCTGTGGCAATATTAAACATCAATCTAATTAAAAAATAAAATATGGATATGTTTACAAAAGAATCCTCCCTATCCTCATTAGGTACAACATTAGATACTTCTAATCACACCATACCCAAGCTATACTGATGGAATGCTAGACCAGAAAAATAGATTTGAAAAATATTCAAAACTACACTAGATAATCCTATTTAAGGGTGGAAACATTAACTTTTTCTTGAAGATAGTATCTATCTAGTCCAGGGACATGCCTCTGTGTTTCCCAGTAATTCATGTGACTAGATTGGAAAACTGTGACCTTTGCTACCTTGTTCAAACTTCCATTTCAACTAATACAGGGTCACAACGTCTATTAAGTGTATGGAAAAATCTCTCCATCATCTGAAATTATTCAGCGACCTCCATGACATGCTGCTAATAAACACTGTGCTTTAATTTCTGTGTAATCTTCATTAATTAAAGAGGTCAGTTTTTCTGCTGAAATGACCAAGGTACAAGTTTCTTGTATCTTCAAAAACAGATTCAATGAGAGACAACTGTGACAATACAGACTTCTATATGAAAATACTGCAAAATCAAAAGAAACAAAAAAAAAAATAATGTTTCCTGTGTTTAGCTGACAGAGAAAGAAAGATGCAAGCTCTGTCTTAAAATGTTTATTTGATTAGGGTGTTATGTGCTCAGTATAAACTTCAGTTCTTTCTTTTTTGTTGCTTTTGGAGGCAGGGGTATGTCTTTGTGTATCTCATAGCATCAGTACAGTTGAAACAATCAAAGTCAAGGCAATACCTTCCTGCTTTGAATCTTCCTATATAGACTTTAATAAATGGTATGCATATCCCAGTGACATCCACAAGACAAGAAAATGAGAAGACATTCTCAGTCATGTCTCAGTCAGCCCAAGAAGAGAAAAAAAAAAAGGCAAGACTCTTTGTGAGGAGTGATGTTAGAACCACTTTCTTTAAAACCCTCAAGACCTATGAGTGCCACCCTACTAAAATATTTTCAGGTGATAACCCACTTCTCTGTGCAGTCCTCTGTCTACTAATACTTTCCCAAGGAAAAATCTCATAATATTGAGGAAATGACAAAGAGAGACCTAAGAAACCAGGGATTCTGGAGGAAGCAGCTAGACGTAGCACAGCTTAAAAATCCTTCTGCAGACACTATTACTATATACTATAAATGACACTCCAATCTGCAAAACTTCCAGTGCATAGAAAGAACTTACTCAAAAGTCCAATATAAATTTCTCCCAATGGTTCAGTCAAGAGGCACTGTCCAGTTTAGTTGATCATATGCATAACACCACAACTTCCTCAATGGGTAGAGGTTTGCAATGTACTTCTGGGAATGTTAACATTGGAGGAATGTGGAGATGCTCTCATCATGAAATGCGTTCTCATGCATCTCACTCTGTTGAAAACCACCACACATATAGTTTCTATGATTACGAGATCTATATGATATATAGATTCTATTTAGAATCACAGAACCATTTAGGTTAGAAAAGACCTCTAAGACCATTGAGTCCCATAATTAACTCAGGGCTAACAAGTTTAATTTTGTAATCCAGGATTTTGTAATCCTGAGTGCCATACCTTTTCTCCCTCTGGAGAAACTCTACTAGGGATGCTGCCAGTTCTGCTTCAAGAATTCTACTTTCCCTTCAGAGAATAATAAAAAAAAAAAAAAATCAAACTCAAGGAATATTTCAGCATTTTCAGCCCTGATAGGGGGAAAAATGTGTACTTATAGCTAAAGAGATAAGTAAAAACATTAAACTGCTCATCTAAAAGAGACTTTATCTTCAATATCAAAACCAAGATTCACATATGGGCTATAAAATTATAATAACACTCCCAGCAGAATCAACATGATTAAATCAAAGCAATTGTTTTTTATTTGTGTAGGTACAGCTGTGGAATCAGGCCAAGACACAGAGGAGGGGGTGAGAAAAGAACAACTTTTTAAGATGCTTTTTTGGATTATCCCTATATTCCTTCAGGATTCTCCTTAAGTGATGTTACAGGATGCAGAGAGAAATCAGCATTGTTGCATGATCTTGATTCCCCTCACTATGATTTCAGCCCTTCCAAAACTCTATATAAATGCAGGAGATGGAAGAGAACACGATATTACTATGCCTTATTCTTTACCAGAACAATCTTGGCAATGAATCTGCCCAAGTACCTGATGTGTGAAACAAGCATGTAAAATCTTGCTTTCGTGATTTAGGGCATTTCAGGTGTCTGCATTTTTACTTATCTTCAACAATCTGACACATTTGATTGGAATTTATTATTTGTTTCCATTTTGCAATAGTTACTTAGTAGTCTACAGAATACAAATAGACCAGGGGACATCAGAGTTTCACAGGTAAACAGGAAAGTATATGCATGAAGATGTCAAAATCAGCATGGACTACACAATCACAAGAGACATCTACAGGCTGACTGGCAGACAGAAAGAAAGCATTTTTTCCTAATTTCTTATTAAGGTAACACTTTAAATTTTGGTAACTGGAATTCAGGAATGTACAAAGAGTAAACCAAACTGAAAGTGCAGAGGTACAATCTGGAAAGTGCCACGTCTAACTCTAGCAATGCCCAATAACCATGTTCTTTTAATTGAGTCAAAAAGCAGAGGAATCTGCTGTCTACCTAAATTTTTGGATAGTTGTTTCCAAATATTTATCCCTTATACTTCTGGTATTTTAAAAAAATTGTTTGCAATTAATAATACTTTCAGTGACTTTTGTTCTTTAATTGTTGGTTAGAAAATGGTAATTAATATTATTTGAGTCCATGCTACACTTCCATTTTGTATTGTACAACACTATTCCCATAAATTATGATATCTTATAAGCAAATATTATACATATTGGGTATAACCTCATATAGTAAATTAAGCTTTGGGCAAACTTGAAAACTGAAGTTGGACATGGAAATACAACCTTTGGAATTCCAAAGGCCTATAATTGTGTATTATGTTTATTCAAATACTATACTATTTTTAATGAACTGAGCAGATTTTAAATCATAAAGCCAAGAGGCAAGTTCCTCATATGTCACATTTCATTTGCAGAATTATAGCTACTTAAATGCTGTTTTCCTCTTTTCATGTGTAATTGCTTGTATCTTACATATTGAAAAATATAACTATTAAAAAATAGGTTCATATTTGACAGACCAAAATAAATAGAAATAAAATACAGGAAAGGTCATCACATGTCACACGCAAATATTCCAAGCTGCACCTGTAATTGAAGCAGAGAATCTCTCAGCAACCCAGTCATCCCATAACTCAAACTTAAGGCAGCCATAGGCTGTTGGAGATCATGGAAGAATGTTGCTAGGATAAAGAATCTGAAACCTACAGTATCTGATTCATGTCACTTTTGTAGCCATTCCCACCACACAAAGCTTCAAAGCACATTCCATGTGCATTTGACATCATGGCATTTCTTATTCCTCTCCTAAATATTTGGGCAATTTCAAAATAACTTTGTGAATGATAACACAGAAAAGCATTTAATTAAGAAAATTATGCACTCCATAAACCAAATTTAACTGACCCAGGAGGACAGAACAAAACTTTGCTCCCAGTAGATTTTGTTAAAATAATTTCATCCTTCTTGCATGCTTTGATCAGCAATATGATAAAAATAGTTATTAAATTATCATCAGTCACTGCATATCAAGCATTCATTTTACTAGCAATGGTGGAGAAGAATTGTAATTACAAAGCAAGCATATCAGACCATCTGTAAAGTTATGCAGATAAATTTTTACAGTAGTAGAGAAAATATACTTATTTATACTTAGCTATTTTAAGGTACTTGAATTATACTTACCAGCATGAATACTGACCCAAAAGGATTCATAAATACTAAGCTTTGCTTCTGGCACTTGAACAACCACACAGATTCCAAATATCATGCGCTAATCCACTAGCTTCTCTGTTTCTGATCCTGTATAATGCTGTGTAGGCTTAACAACCTTTAACATTTCACAGTTAACTTCTTGAAAATTAATGGGAAGAGCAGAATGAAGTAGGATGAGAGCTAACATCCACAAAAGAATATTAGATTTGCAAATCAAAGCAAAGTGGCAGTGCTCCATTTTCAAATATTTTTAGCCCTCAGTATATAAAATATTGTAAAAGTGACCATATATTTAAAATATAGACTGTCTTTAATAAGATACCCTTTTATATAAACATGATCACAAGCAGCCTTACCCAATTCAGAATGAGAAATTAACAGTTAAACCTACTAATAAATTGTAATCAGACCAGCTTCCCTGTAATATTGCTTTAAATAAGATCATCAGGCCCAAAATTTGTCTGGTTTTCAGCTGAAAAGCATAAGAGTGCAGGAAGAAATATAATATTTTTCAATATAAACATTAATTGTATTTTTTTTTATTCTGACAGACGTTGGAAACACCTGTTTGATATATTTGTAAAGAGACAAAGAATAGAGACATTTTGCCATTTAAAACAACTATTAAAATTATTGCACTGAGGCACTGAGGTAAAATAAGCAACAAGGTACTTCATATCAGCCCTGCCCATATTTCTAGGGAATTTGACAGGAGTGGTTACTCAAGCTCATCAAGCTCAGCAAAAGATGCCAGACCTGCTGTGACTAAGGATATAGAAATGTAGGAGCACAGATTGAGAGAAGACAAGCACTACTATGATTTAGGGCAAGATTTACAGTTGTTTGCCATCTGGAATAAGAAAAGAACATTTTGAGAAAAGCTATGTGTTCTGACATTCCTATTTATGTTAGGCAATGCTTTTTGTCTTGAGTGTTCAAAAGAAATTCCTAGGTATTATTTGTCCTTAAAGCAGTATTCCAAACACAGACTCTGGCCCACAGCATTCTGGGGTTTAACTGACAGGAAGTCTACAACTCCTAGCCCAGATCAGTGCAAGGATAAATGAACTTGCTGTATCAGATTTAATATTATAGACTTGGCCTGTGTCTGTGACCTTTAATTCCTCAGAATTTCCCACACAATACAAGACTGTAGCTTAACACTCCTGAGAACAGGATGAAGGGGAACACACAGAAGCTGTATCTCAGTGCCACTACTGCTACATTACCCGAGTTCATGAAGCAGATAAAAATTTTATTGCACACAGGCTCCAGCTGCTGAACCAAGAACAGCCAAAGCCTCCTTCCATTTCTTTTACTTTTAGAAGAAAGAAATTAGTAAAATAGTTTGTGTTCTCATTCCTCTGTGCCAGAAGGGAATTCAGTTACACTGTCTACATCTAAGTAGCCTTCAGTGACTGCCTTGCTCTGATGTAACCATGCCTGATTAATTTTGAAAGTTGTGTATTAATTTAGTGACGAGCTCCTCTTTTTCAACTTGGTCATGTCACTCATCTTCTCCTCAAGCAATTAATTTCACCCTTTCATTCCCAGAAAGGAAAAGGTCTGGATCTGAGGTTACCATGATTTTGTATTTATGACTAAACATCCATTTGTGAGGTTTAGATGTAATGCCTTTAACAGCATCACAGCTTGGTGCAGACTAAGTTCAAGAGTCTTCTTGTGAGAAAGAAATTGAAAAGATACTGCAGCACTGTTCTCCTGCTCATTATCATCCAAAACTGCAGTAGGTATCTCTACAACATCATCCAGATCTTGAATAAACACATAACAAAACAGAAACAAAGCCCATAACAGAACTTCAATTGAATACTCTTTCAGTCATCAAGTATTCCAAATTAATTTTGTATGTAGTATTTTTTCTCATCTTGCATCAGTTTTAAAATAGAGTATTCATGCTGAACTCTACACTTTTAGCATATATTGGGGATGAGGTTGTTTTGTTTTCAAAGCTTACACATGGCCTGAAACATGACCCTCTTCAACAAATTCTGCTTTCTGATGTTATTCTCACTATGTTCCTGACTACAGCTCAGTTTTGTGATTGCTTCTTTTGGTAACTTACTGGATATTTTAGAAAAGGATTTATAACATTCTATTTTATGCCCTTTCTTCTCTGTGTAGAAAAATATTTTCCTCCTTTACATCATTTGGTATTTTATTTGTCCTTTGCAAAGTCTTGAACACAAGTGCCAACACCTTTGAGATTTCAAAAGTTTGTTAAATGTCTGGGATGATGTTCAACAGACTCATCTAACTTACAAACCTCTAGCTCACCTAAGCATTTTCTGTACCCTTTTTCTTTTCCAGTTCAGGTTGGCTTATTGCCAGCACTTGTTCTATTAGACACCAGTAGTAACCTCATTAGTGAAGATCAGAGGAAAACAGCATTAAACCCATTAGCCATCCCCCTCCCATTATCCATGAGTAGAAGTCATATTCTGTACTCCCACACTCTGGCAGTGCCAAATACTTTGTAATTAATCATCTTACTACCTAAGTGCTTTTGGAGCAAATGTGTTGTTTACTTGAGAATGGTTCCCAAATCCACTCTGTGATTTGATCTTCCAAATGTGGACCATAAAAATACAGAAATCAGCTAAAGAGAAGAAAGGGATGATTCACTGTTCCTCATGTACCTTTCTCTCTTGACTTTCTTTTACATGTAAACAGTGAATAAAATTTTAGCAGTAAGATTCCCCAAATCTTTTGGCTTAGATGGATATACACTTCTGCTGAAAACAGTTTTTATATCTTTGCTTTGCTGAAATACATCAATATTTGGTAACCATTTATTTGTAGAAAGCAGAGAAACTGCAGCAGGGAAGTGCCACTGTTAACCACTCATGAATTAACACATCTCAAGCAATGCTGAGCACTTCACTTGGCCAGAGTCAACACTGATGAAACACATTTTTGAAGATACAAATTTAAATTAGCCATTTTGGTGGAAAGAGAGGATTAGTTCTGAGTTTATATTATCAGTTGCCTGCAGAGTCACTTCTGACGCCCATTCTTTTAAAGAATGTTGTTGCTTCAGGCATAACTGTCGTGTCTAACAAATTATCACAATTCCTTGAACCTACTATTTATCACAGATCTCCTCTGTCTAAGAACTAGAATTAGGCTTCTAGTGCAAAGCTGATAGTCTAGCAGCGGTGACAGATATCCCTGATTGCCCATTTTGCACCTTCCCCATTAGCCTGCATTGACCATGGAGGTGCACTATTCATAAAATCCTGAAAAAGCCTTCTTGGGACTTATACATGTGGCACCACAGCTGATCATCATTCTGATTATCTGCATGACCTTATGCTCACTCACACTTCTCCAGCAGTCCTTTCCAGAAACCTTTGGTGTGCAGACAGTTTATAAAGGTCTGTTTCTTTCATACCATTATTCCTCTCAAGCACCAGATGCCTCCTGAAAAGTACAGAATTTTATTCCAAATCTTTTCACTTGACTCTGTTTAGTTTCTTTCTATACAAATCCTGGGAGACTGAGCACAACACACAGCCCATGGTGCAGCATAGATGGGAGTGCTGGATTGGAATTCTCTGTAACACAGAGGGAGAACCTTCTGCAACAGTGGCTGGAGGAGACAGACAAACAGCCTGTTATGAATGTTTTCCCAGAATGTCTCCAATTAGTACAGTGCTAATGAGGTACCATCCCTGAGACACTACGAATAACATTCATGATAAATATGGATAGGTGAAGTACATTTACAGTACAACAATTAATTTAGAGCAGTACAGCTTTGCAAACTGCACGGTGACTCTTAAGGTGTGTGTGCTTGGAGGTATAAACAAGAATAGATTTTACCTTCAGCATTTTTTATCTTAGTAAGTTATAACCCAAAGCTTTTCAAAATTTACCTTAATCACTAGATCCCATTGTCAGAGCTTTAAATTTCAGAATAACTGGAAGAATTCATTAAAATTATTCATATTCAGAAATAATGGGATTGTTAATCCAACAGCTCTGTTGGAGGTCACAGTTACTTGCAATTTATATTGAGACAACCACCTACTATAACCTTCCACTTTCATTAACACTTAATGATTAATGACATTTTCTTATAGGAATAAGCAACCATTTAAAATACATGCGGCCATTGTATTACTGTTTCTCTTTTACAGAGCTCCGATGTTCTAGTTTAGAAACAAATCCCCATGAATTAAGCAAGAAATCACACAGTGCTGACAGCAGAGTCAATCTCAAAATTCAATTTCCCTCCCCCACAAGTCTTCAGTAAACTCTTGCAAAACTCATATATACATGTATTTCTGCATAGGTAGAATCCCTTCCTATTTCATAACATTTTGTTATGAAATAGGAAGGGGAAAACTTACAAAAATTCTTACAGATATTGTTCAAATCTTTCTATCTTTTTAGTATGTGCACAACTGTCATAGGTTGCAGTGTAAAATATAATCAGGGATGTGTTATTCTCTTACCATCCTTAGAACTGGGAGGGAGGGAAGTAATGTAATCTTCTATTAATAAGCCAGCTCATAAGAAACCATCAAGAGCAGTTTCCTTTTCTCTTCCACGACCCATCCTCCCTCCAGAGATACCTCTTCTGCTAATGGGCCATGGAGTCCACAGATAAACTTGCATCATCCCATTGGGAAATGCTCCATCTAGGGGGGGGGACCGAGCCCCTGTACCTGGATAGAAACCTGAGACTTGGAACACCAAGTCAGCCTTTTCCACTGGACTCCCAGAGGAAGAACAAGCCCATCTATCACCACTGGACCTTCAGCAGAGGGCTGCACCTTTTCTCCAGGATCACTGCTTCAACAGAGCCACAACTGCTACTCCAGGAGGACTGCAGCCACCATTGCAACTGGACTGCTACCAAAACCCTGACTAACAGGGTGTCAGGTTGTATTCTGACTTTGTCAGTAATTTTCTTTTTCCTTATTGTATATATTTTGTCTCCTTTTTTGTTTTATTTTCCCTTTTCCTAATAAATTGTATTTCTGACTTGGAATGTCTTACTGGTTTTGCTTTTCAAACCAGAACAATAATTGATGGGTTAACTCTGTCCTTTACTCATCAACATATCTGTCTGTTTACCTTATTTTTGCTATTGACCTAAAGCCCCTGAGTCCTCCCGGTCTCAAATCTAACATTTTTTAAGAATTACCACTTTTTTAGAGGAGCATGATGTATACAGTATACAAAGCTTTTTCAGAAAAGTTTTCTTAAGATATAACCAGTACATGAATCAAAGGTTTAAATAGGCCATTGATGCTCCATACAGCAATATCTTGTTAAACCATCTTCTTCCATTTTGTCACTCAAATTTTTTTAAATTGCCAGAAGTTTGGAAAATATTCACTAACAACTACCTAAAAATCAATATATCAATTATATCAATGTGAATATATAAAAAATCTTGAAATACATTAATTACATCAAATACTGCTATTATTTCTTCTGCACAGTGAGAATTGCAGAAAAGACCTACTCCTGGTAATGCAGATACATTGCTGACTGGCTCAGACCTATCTACAGGAGTAGCAGATACAACATTAAGCCCACACATTTCTCTTAGTCAGCAGACAGCCATTCTTTCAGATAATAGTGGTACCAGGCTTTCTAAGTCATGTCAGAGGTATTCACATGCTATTCTCCCTGACTAGGGCACAGTATAGGAAATATACTGGTACATAATGAGACTGATCTGTCCATTTCAAGGCTGAATCCCACAAAATGCTAAGGTGGAAGAACTTTCCACTTGAGTTCAATTTGGAAAAGATAAAGTAATATGGTGCCATTATCACATAAAGAAAAGCCAATGGTTTGACTTTTTTTCCTTATTTTAAATTTAACTTCAAGATGTTAAAAAAATGGAAATACCTTATTATCTTGACAAGATGCAATATCTCTTATAAAAGCATTTTTTCTCTTCACTATCTTTATGTCTTATCATAGAATCATCACTGAAACATAGAATGGCCTCATTTGGAAGGGATCTTAAAGATCATCTTGTTCCAAACCCCCTGTCATGAGGAGGGACACCTTTCACTAGACCAGGTTGCTCAGAGCCCCATTCAACCTGGCTTTGAACACTTCCAGGGATGGGGCAGCCACAGCTTGTCTGAGAAACTTGTGCCAGTGCTGAACATGGTCACAGTGAAGAACTTTCTCATAATGGATAATCTAAATCAAATCTCTGTAGAGGAAGTTTGTATGAGTTTGAAGTCATTCCCCCTTCCTGTCATTCCAGGCCCTTGTAAATAGTTTCCCTCCATCTTTCATGTGGGCCCCCTTCAGGTACCAGAGAGCCGCAATTAAGTTAAGTCCAAAGCTTCTTGTTTTCCAGGTTGAATAACTCCAGTTCTCTCAGCCTTTCCTTTTAGGAGAGGTGCTCCATCCCCCTAATCAGTTTGGTGGCCTCCTCTCTCCTCACTTCAACATTTCCATGTCCCTTCTGTGCTGGGACCACATAGTTTGATAGAGTACTTTGTTGGAGTTCAGACAACATGAAAAGAGCTTTGTATTTATTATTGCTACCTAGTTAGAGGACACTGTTGTCGTGATAATACTGCCTGCAATTTCAGCTGCTGTACTTGCAACAGAATCTGGAGCCATTAGCCTTAATTTATTTCCCATGTGTGGTACTTCACATTTCTGCATTATGCAAGAGGAATATCTAAGAGCCCTCTGTGTACAGTAACTGCTCATGAACATTAAAAATAAGGCTCTACTGAAACAACTCAACAATCAAAACTTTTACACACCTGCTGCTTAATCAATACCTCAGCATCAGAGAATGCTGATCCTGTATAGAAGCCATTTGCAATTTTATTAAGTGACAAGTGCCTTGGCTGCATGTTTTAAGGTACGTTTTTCTGTCCATTTTACTATTAAGTATTTGCTTAAATGACCTAAGAGAGGGCTTCTCTTCAAACATTTTTACAAGACTGAAATTATATACTAATTTTTTGTAGATTAATAAAGGTTTAATATAGATTTATGAAAATGAAATATATTGTGTGCATGACAACAGCTACTCTTCAAGCTTTGAGTATTCTAATTTATCACCCATAAGATACACTTTACTAGACAAATGAATGTAACTATTAATGTTCACAGAAATTATGTGGTACAGGTTTAGTATTTTATATCTTAGGAATTTTACAATTTCATAATAAACGGAATTTGAAACATAGAGACTACTTAGAAATTCAAGACTGCTTTGTGGTTTCTTTAAATATTTTCACCCAAGTACTCAATTTAAAATAAATTAAGCCATAAAAGAAGAAGAGTGCAGTTTTGAATATCATCAAATAAAAGTTGACTATGTTGTATAAAACAACAATTGAACTCCTTGGTCTGAATATATTCTTATTCAATAATTATGTCATAAATCATTCCCTGCTACATGTGCTTGGCAAAACATATTACTTGGCTCTAGCAGCTGTACTTTTCATGCTTTTGACTCATAGGAACTTCTGGAGTTTATTTCAACAAACTATGATAGTGTAAGCACATTTTATTGGTAAAATCTTTTCTGGAACAAACCAGTGGGAAAAAAAAATGACTCAGAGGGATGATATTTAATTAGTATTATCTATGGTAATAAGCCATTCCAGGACTAAGCTAGTCATGACAAAGAAAAAAGCCCCTCTATTATAACAGGACTTCAGGGTTTACCTTTAAATAATGACTTATCACTGAAAGTTTTAGCAAATGGAAATGAAGAGCTGCAAATATATCCTGAGTTGCCAATATAATTCACAGATTTAAATACAATAATTTATTTAATCCACTACTGCCTAGTAAATGGATAATATTATTTCTTAAATACTAGCTCTTATAGTAAAAAAAAATGAGTAAAATCTTCCTCTACACTGGTTTATATCTACAAACTAGGGCAACTGTAATTACCTAGATTGCAGGGAGGCACAGGATTATTTACTGCTGCTTTGACAAAAGAATGGCTGGAAATACTTTTCTGTCAAACACATTTTTAGCATCTATATAGAGCAGTTTGCCATACCTAAAGTACACTGGAATTCAAGTAGCCCATATCTGCCTGTAAGACAGGAGGGGAGGAAAACATTCCAGTCAAGATCAGCATGAAAGTTTTTTGTCACTTCATCATCAGACCTGTAAGAAAGACCTAGTGACAGAAACTATTTACTTTTTACTGTTCATATCAAATCCACGAAATTACTCTAATTTCATGATTATGACTGCACTATACAAACCACTTTCTTTTTTATATTATTGGATGCAAGATGTAAAGAGCAATCAGAGCTTACAGAGTTATAAAACTCAAGTATTTGCTAAGTAGGAAGTTCTTATCTCTAAAGGAAATTGTCATGAGAGAAGCAGAGATCTGTCAGCCTTCTTTTCACACTGCAGCTGTATCCAGCCAGGCTGGTGCTCCAGACTACCCCTGCAATCAAGAAATAGACACAATCCCATCTATTCCTCCAGCTTAAAGAAATAAGGAATGCCCAGACTGTGTAGCATTGACTGCCTGGATGTCTCAGGCTACCCAGGCCAAAAGAAACACCTCCATCCCTTTAATGTAATGCCATGCTGAAGCATGAAAAATCATGCAAAACCAGCTTGCAAAATCTACCTCAAATCCATTTGTGGCATTTTCATTCCTGAGGGCTTTGATTGTAAATTGTTCAAAGTAAATTGAGCTAAAAAATTGAAGAGAACCAGTCAGAAGCATATTAAAACATTGCAGAATAATTTACAAGTGGTAACTATAATGATGTTATATATCATCTGTGAATAAAACAATTTTTCATTAGCATTTTAGAGTTAGTTTCAGCAAAAAAATTCATATTTAGAGCTCACTGTACTGTACAAAACTGAGCCCTACATCTATGAAAAAATATTTGACAACAGTAAAAGAGTTTCTGGGTTTAGTTGACATTTTATGGCTTAAGGCAAAAGAATTAAACAAATGGGAGTTATGCTCGTTTGACATTCTAGATACCCCTCAGTTTATATGCTAAAGTTGTCCTAATTTTTCAGCAAGACTGGTCTCAGAAGTGCCTGCCTCAGAGTGGCTTTAGAGCATAGACACAGTTTTGAATTGTGGCTAGTCATGCTCTTGCCTCCATTCTCTGATTTGAATTGGAAAACAGTAATGGAAATATTTTCAGCTGAATACAAACTTCATTGACTGTTTTGCTGAAATTAAAGTAACTGACAGTTCCAAATGTGATACAAAAATAAGAAACCTGGAGTGATTATCTTCTGAAGAAGCTCAATTTCCACAGCACATTTCTCTGAATCTTTTGCCTCACAAGGCAAATACTATATAAAGAATATTAGGACTCAGAGGAGCTTTTAGCAAAAAACAAATTTCAGCTCAAAAGCATAAATACGTTTTACCTTTAATTTAAAATATGTCTTTCTGGACTAGAAGACTACATGATGATAAGATACATTAATAGAAAACATCACAATAAATGCATTGAATTTGAAAATATCTAGACTGAGTCCTTGAATGTGACCCCCTTCTCTTGTGTTGCAACAACATGTAAACACACATGTAGAACATGGAGTTTCATTTAATTTCTCCAGCTGTCCATTTTCCAGTAATAAAACAGGAATAATTATTCTTCCTATATTTACATGAGTAATGGCATAAAATTATAAAATACTTGGAACAAAAATGATTTTTGAGAATTTTGCAGTAAAATAGGTACTCCAATCTAGTCCAAATGATACACCACAAAAGTTCTAAGAAATCCAATTCTCTGAAGAACTTTTCCTAAGTTTTCCTGAATTAAAAACTCTAATCATACTTGAAGAATATTCATCGTTTAAAGATTTCAGTCATGCACAGGTGCATCTGACCCAAGCACAGCCAAATTCAAAATCATTACGGACTAAATGCCTAAAATGATAAATTTTATCATGATTGTAATTACCATTAAAATTACAAACAAGAAGACTCATGAAAATCTTGGTTCTGAATGTTGCAATGGGAAATTTAATTTCAGAGAAAACAAAGAGCATATTGTTGATATAGCATGTAATGAATCCTGAGCTATTGGTTTTGAATCCTTGGAAGAATTACTGTGGCAAGCATCTTACCTGCAGTGACAGGATGTTCTTTTGGTTGTTTTTCTGTGTAGATTTGTTGGCTTTTTCATATTTTTAAAGAGATATCAGTGGCAAGAGACTCCTCTGTTAAACTGAAGTTGCCTACTCTAAATTTATTGAGCTTTATGAAAGTCTGTGTTACCATTGGCACCATCAATCAAAGTGCTGGGTAGTATTGCATCTTAAGCTTTGTGATTGACAATTCTTTTCCTGCTTAGTTACTGAGTTGTGCAATGCATATTAATGCGCCTCTGGATGAGAAAAAATAATGTGGTAAACTCTTATATAGTTTCCTTGAGATCAACAAAATACCAAAAACTGAAAAGTGAGAGATTTAGCAGGACTAAAAAACTTTATTAGAAAATCAAAGATCTGTTTACCCTGTCTTCTAAAATTTATCACTCTTTTCTCTTAAGACTTCACATCTTTTCAAGACAACTTCAGAGATCTAAAATCTTTTTGTAAATTGGTCCACTGAAGCTGAAATTGCACTTATATGTGAGGTTATTTCAGAATCAAGAGAAGTGAGTGCAAATGAAAAATTATTGAGTTGAAAAGCTTAATTTTCCTTAGAGGAAATCAACCATCAGAAATACCTTTTGTTTATATAACACCTTTATGCACAACTACATAAGCAATAGGAATTGTTTACATATCTTCAATAGTATTTTGGGGTGCATCAAGAATGGCATTGTCAGCAGATCAGAGAGTGATCCTGCCCTTCTATTCAGCCCTGAGCAGGCACATCTGGAGTGCTATGCCCAGTTCTGGGCTCCTCAAGACAAGAGAGACATGGAGTGGAGGTTACAGAGATGATGAAGAGATGAAGCATCTCTCTTATGAGGAAAGGCAGAGGGAGCTGGGGTTATTCAGCCTCAAGAGGACACGAGTGAGGGAGGACTTCATCAATGTCAGTGTCTGCAGGGAAGGGTCAGAGCACGGACCAGGCTCTGCTCAGTGGTGCCCAGCCATGGGACAAGAGGAAACGGGCAGAAACGGTTGCACAGGAAGCTCCAGATGAACACGAGGAAGAACTTCTTTCCTGTGCAGTGACTGGGCACTGGAACAGATCACCCAGAGAGGGTGTGGAGTCCTCCTTGCTGGAAATATTCCAGAACCACCTGGATGCAATCCTATGCCATGTGCTCTGGGATGATCCTGATTCAGCAGGGAGGTGGGACCAGATGATCCACTGTGGTTCCCAACCTGACCTGTTCAGGGATTCTGTGAATTGGGTTTTATTTATATAGATAACATATCACTTAGTATATATATTTAATATTATGGAAACATAAAAAGCATCACTATGATCAGGTGGACATGAGTAGAGTGTGAATGTAAGAGCTGAAGACATTCCTTGAAGAGGAAAATCTAGCAATAATTAAATTATGATTATTAAACACAAGAACTTACGCAATGTACTAGTTAGATTTTTTTCCCCCCTCTAGTAGAAGGCCACACAGATTGAAAAATAGTAATATAAAAGATAGAATTCCCTGACCCGCAAAATTTGGGTGATTACATTCTGTCAGAATGCTGACTGTACTAGGCTGGAGAACATGACAGCATTACTTCCCTGCCATGCAGATATTTATTTTCCTAGGTAAAAGAAAGCTATTTGGGATCTTGACAGAACTCCTGTGAAACTCATGTTACCCATGTATCTTTCAATTATATCGTTTTGTAACACAATGAAATAAAAATCATATGCATTTTCCTTTTTCAGAGTGCAATATGTAAAGGCACAAAAATCAGCTGTTTCAATTTTAAATTACAAAACCATAAAGAGTTTTATCTCCTACAAAAAGGCTTGAAATTATTACTGATATTACTCAAATAATTTCTTTTAATTGATAAGAAAAAAAAACAGCCAGAGACATAAAATACACTTTTCTCTCAAAACAGCACTGTATTTGAGCAAGGAGAATGACTAACATTGTAGTGTGGTGGTGCAGAATTATTTAAATGAAATGTAAATAATTTGTCTAGGCTAATCAATTAGCCTAGAAAATAAAACCAAGAAATTATCATGTGTATTTTCTGAAAAGACAGTGAAGAACTATTTAGCATGAAAAACTGTATTCAGGTTCTTCCCTCTCATGCCACAGATAACATTGATTTCTACAAAGCAATTCCTAAAGTAATATAATTTTTTTAAAGTAATTGAACCTTCTCCTGAGAACATCATATTGTTATATGTTAAATTAATTATACATTTTGAATTTTTAAGAAATGAGAGATTATATCCACATATTTTCATGATAAAGCTGCCAAAATGATTTTATTTAAATTGAACTTTTCTTTAGGTCACCTTGTTTTCCATACTGCTATTTATTTTCACATTGCTGTACTATCAGATTGTAATTTCATAAACCTGTTCACACCCCCTAAATGTGCACAGCTACAGAATTTTCAATGACCATGTTAGGTTAAAGGTGTGCATCTGTGCCACAGGACACACTCAGAGGCCTTGAAGCACAACAAAATATGTTTTGCCCATGGTTTGAGCACTAAGTAAGATGGACTACCACTGAAAAATCCTGAGAAGTCTAATTGCAGACAATTCAATAGTTTTAAAATTTTCAGCTGTTGAAAAGGTGTGCTGGCTTGAAAAGCAAAACCAGTGAGACACTCTAAGTCAGAAATACAATTTATTAGTGTCCTATGGTGATGTTATGATGTTTGTATCCCCATTTGTGTGTGCTACTTATGCTGGATATCATGTTCTGTGCCTTTAAGACTGACCCTGAAAAGCCAATGTTTTATTTTGGTTTTTGCTATCAGCCTCTCCCCCATGGCCGGCAGGCAGTACCTAGTGCTGTTTTTGCTTTTTGGCTTTTGCTTTTCGCTCTGGTTCTCGCTCTTGCTTCTGCTTTGCTTCTGCTTGCTCTTGCTTCTGCTCATTAGCTAGTTTAGCTAAACAGTCCAAATTTCTTCCTGGACGGTTTCTCCTTTCCTTTTTGGACCTACTTGAACCTGCTCTGGACTGGGACCTGGGAACATCGAAAGTCTACATCCTGTGGCTTGCAGCAGCTGCCCCAGCGCCAGAGCGACCACCCCCAAGAGAGACTTTCTGAATTTGTCACCTTTTTCAGAGCAGTGAAAGAGTGGTGTCACCCAGTATTGTTTATTTTGTGTATAAGGGGGTGCTGTGTCTGTTAAATAAACAGGTTCTTTCCACTTCGCTCTGAGGAATTCTTCCCGAACCAGTGGGGGGGGAGGGGCCATGTGGGTTTGCTTCCTGGAGGGGCCCCTTTGGAGAGTCTCTCCTAAATTTGCCCTAAACCAGGACAATTAAGAAAAGGGAAAATAAAACAAAAAGAACACATAATACATTCAATAAGGAAAAAGAAAATTACTGACAAAGTCAGAATACAACCTGACACCCTGTTGGTCAGGGTGTTGGCAGCAGTCCAGTTGCAATGGTGGCTGCAGTTCTCCTGGAGTAGCAGTTGTGGCTCTGTTGAAGTAGTGATCCTGAAGAAAAGGTGCAGCCCTCTGCTGAAGGTCCAGTGGTGATAGATGGGCCTGTTCTTCCTCTGGGAGTCCAGTGGAAAAGGCTGACTTGGTGTTCCAAGTCTCAGGTTTCTATCCAGGTAGAGGGGCTTGGTTCCCCCCCTGGATGGAGCATTTCCCAATAGGATGATGCAAGTTTACCAGTGGACTCAATGGCCCATTAGCAGAAGACGTATCTCTGGAGGGAGGATGGGTCATGGAAGAGAAAAGGAAACTGCTCTTGATGGTTTCTTATGAGCTGGCTTATTAACAGAAGATTACATCACTTCCCTCCATCCCAGTTCTAAGGATGGTAAGAGAATAACACATCCCTGATTATATTTTACACTGCAACCCATGACAAAAGGGTAGATGTAAATAGCTGTATTTACCTTTATACAGAAATAAACTGGACATCACAGATTAGTCTGATTTTTCATCTCTCATGTACTTATGGCCATGGACAGATTTTTTATTTTTTTTTAAGTTTCCTAACAAACTCCTCTCCTCTTTACCAATCAACTCATATTCTGCACCGTTAGCATCACATTTCTTAAATAATTTCATCTTTTTCTGCTCAAGTTCTTTGATATAGAAACATAAAATCAAACACACTGTTTCTACTCAATGTACACTCAAATACAACTATCCCGAAAATAGATAAAGACACCCTCCCTTAATACAAACGAGAAGCCAGAATACTGTGTAACTGAACTGGTTACGTGTAAGGTGTTATGTACAGGGAATATTTGTGTGTTATTACACAGCTATTATGTTTTGAATCATATTTCTAAGTTTTGTTATGTTCCGATTATTTTTCTAGCATGTGTTAAAGTTTCTACTCTTGACAATAAGACAAAACCAAAAATGTATTTATTATTTGACGAATATTCATCCCAGACTATAAGAGCAAAAGACATTAGTAGCCATACTTAAATATCTGAAACAAACCATTTAGGAGATAGAAAGGAGAACAAGCACACAAGAGCATGAGTAGATTCTTCCCCAAAAACAGAGTAGAAAAAAAATAATGTTCAGAACATAAGACTTTCTCACATTAACTGAATGACAGAACATACTGTTGCAGAGGAAAATCTTCATCCTCTGCTATGCTAAAAACCTGCAATACAAAATGCTGCAGTTCCAAGATTTTGTCTAATGCCTGTTAAAACCCATGGCAATTAGACACCTCCATAGCTTTTAGCACAGCTTGTAAAGTACATGACCTGTTTCAGGACACACAACAGTATGACAAAAAAGGAGAATTTTTGTTGAAGAGTTCTGCCTCCCTGCACTAACATAAGAAGTGACCTATTAAAAGCTAACCATGATAACTAAGGACAATGAAATATTCATCATAGCTTAAAAATAAACATTCAGTCATAAAAAGTCATTAAAATACAATTAATTGGTTTTTATGTTTCAAAAACAGTACCTACAAGTTATGTCATTAAGAACACAGAACCAACACAACACTAATTGCAGCCCTCAGTAATGGCCTTGGGAAGCAATTTCAGATTTTCCCAAAGACAAAAGGATGCACCTTGGTAACACTATTCAAATTAATGTGGAAAGATTTCTACACTCTGACAGAAAGAAAATGAAAGAGCATTTTTAGAAATTTCAATTACAAAAGCAAAACAATTACTCTGCTATCTGGTTTATATTTCCCAAAGTAATTTTCTTTCAATTGACAGTAAAGGCAAACTTAATGGGAATGTATTTACATTTAGCTCTTAGACATGTACAGGATCTGAACTTAAAATACAGAGTAAAGAATTTTTCTGCTGACAAATACACAGAAAATGAATTAAGAAACTTAGGTATGAGGATATATTTTACCATAACCACTGGTGTTGGTTTCTAAAACTAAGGCATAGTTTTACCCTAGTAGGTTTTCTTTGCTTTGCTATCAATAATACAGTACTCTACCTTTCTCTTGAAAGATATTCACTCAGATCTTTATATTTTCACAATACTACAGAGTGGAAGATTTTTCTTGTTACTGACTATGTCAAAAAAGAAATTCAAGGTTCAAGACCAGTTATGCTCAATGAAACAGACTGCTTAACAAGCTGTTGGAACAGCAGGTATATCTCATCAGCTGACTCAGAATTCCCAGCTGAAGAGGAAGTCTGAATTTCTTGCACAGACTCTTAAAGTCAAAGGTTAAAAATTATTAAATTTATTCCAGGTAGCACTCTAGTCTCTCCCACAAAGGAAAGCATGTGTGCAGTTCTAAAGTGGGACTATTCCAAGGAAATCTTGCATTGGTTCACATATACCTTCGATATTGCTTTATCTTTACAGGGTATTTTGTTTCCTACATCATTTCACCAGCAATTTGTTTTTTTCTAAATTTTTCTTCTTGAAATCCTATTTAAGTTCATGTATTTAAAAATGAAGTGCAAAAACTTTCAAAGAAAAAGACAAACCTTCCCAAAACACTCTCAATTTTAAAAGGATATAATTTTCCATTCTTTTGTCTCACTTTAGTCTCGTGTGCATAAAGGCAGCCCTCGTTTTATAAAGCATCTTGTGAAGATGGATTACACCTGCTTACAGCAATTATACCAGACAGGAGTTATAGGAACACAGTGTGCCCGGAATTAGAAGCATTTTCTATTGGAATAAATGGAAAATAGCAAGTTAAGTATGACGCTGTTCAGTTCATTTTCAGCAGAGCTCTTGCAAGTTACAGTAGAGTATGTTTGCATGCTTAACTAAGTGCATTAACATTTTGGGTTAGATTGGGAACACGCTTTTGAACCAAACATCTCTTATCACCTCTCACATGACCTTGGTTTGCATCACAGAACAATCTCAGAGGACAAAATTGCATCCCTTTTGAATTAAGGTAAACCAACATTGTACTTCAGAACAACCTAAATATTAGGCTGCTGTTGACAGGACCAGGGCAGACCCAGGCTGAGCTAAATCCCTTGAAACATGCATAAATACATAAATATGCAAATTTCAGGGCTTTAACCACAAAGTGGTTTGGTATAAGTTCTCTCCTGTTGTACTACAGTACTAGCTAAAGTAGACTCAAACTTTTCACAGTGGCAGCAGCCCTGGTATTCTCAGTGGAACTGCTGACAATGCCAGCACCCTGAACAGACTGGGTGTACAGATTTCCAAGAGAAGTTGTGGCTGCCACATTCCTGGAGGTGTTCAAGGTCAGGCTGGATGGAGCTCTGAGCAACCTGATCTAGTGCAAGGTGTCCCTGTCCATAGCAGCAGTGTTGGAACTAGAAGATCTTTGAGATCCCTTCCAATCCAGGCCATTCAATGATTTTATGCTTAATATTTTCTCTTAAAGCTGACTTTGATCAAAACAAAGCAAGGTCAAGGGACCTGCTTAAGGGACTTAGTTTTGGAAATAAAATTTCATATAGATATCGCCACATCTTAATGCATGCGAATTATACAGTAGCAGCCATATTCCAACCAGCTAACCAAAAGAAAACACAGGCATGCTGAGTTTCTAGACAGTGCATATCCTTGATTACAGTAAGACTGGAAGTTCTCTTCACTGAGTAACACAGGAAGTATTTCAACCAGTTCCCTGAGCAGCAACAAACCTTTGAAGATATCAAACACGAAACTGATTGTGCAGCAGCCCCAGACCAGTTGGACAGGACCAGAATGTAAGAAGGATGGCCTAAACCACAGTCAGGAAATGGTTGCTACAGCCAAACCTTCTGCCAGAGAGCACCTGAAGAGACCCACGGTCAGCCTCTGGACTTTTGGAGCCAGGACAGAGAGGATCTGCATCCCACTGCACCCTTACTATGAAAAAGACATACTTTGGTAAAACACAAAGTGGTTGGGATTGCCTCAGAGGTAGTTATTACAGAAGAACCACTCTTGGCACCCCAAATATCCATGTTGTCCTGAATGATCAAATGAAGGATCCCTTTACACATCATGCAGCTGACACGACATGGATCACAGTTGCATGAATACGCCAAAGTAAACATCACATGCTTTCTGTGGTGGAGATGGCTATTGGGTGTTCAGAAACCTACCCTGTATTGAAACTCAAAATACTTTGAACTTTGTGAAAAAAGTTTTATGATGACAATTCACCACAAAACAAACGGAATTGGACAACATGAGCCAACTATGAAACTACTTTGTAGGCATTCAGGACAAGAAACACATTCTTTGGGAATATCTCATTCCCTGCCATGCACCAGCCACCAGGAAGACAGAACAAGGTAGTATACAATTGAAAATTATGCTGAAAGCAATGATTGCTGAGACATTCATGCACTGTGATGCACATTAGCCAAAAGTCACATGTCTAGCAATCACTAGAGTATCTTCTTGCCCAAATAAAAACCCTACATACTGTGGAAGGAACTACAGCTCCCATGGTACATAAAGGGAATTGGATCAGAAAGTGTGGGTTACGCCTTCTTCAGGAAAAGGCAAAGACCTTAAAGGGATAGATTTTTTCCCAAAGACACAAGTGTATTTGCTGGTTAATTCAGTCAGATGGAGTAATCTGATGTGTACCTCAGGATGCCTAACCTTAGAGGAAAAATAAGGCCTGATTTGAGTTTCCCTCATAGTCATACTCCATTGGAAAGCACCACATCAAGAGCCAGTAAGAGTAAAACCAGGAAAAAGATAGGTCTTGTAAGGAACTAGCTAAGTGCAGATTGATCCAACCTGAGTTGGCTTCTGCACCCAACAATTCAACACACATCATCTCTCCCCTCTCAAATCACCATCACAACAGACAGACTCCAAGTCATAAATTTCTTTCTTCCCTATCCCACTCGAGTTTTTGGACAGTGGCAGCATGAACAATGCTTAGTTGCTGTCTTGTTCAACCCCCAGAGCTACTTGTTTGTTTTTAGTTTTTTTTCAAGACAGCTTCCTGATATCTCTCTTCAGAGTTTAACTGGACAGAGGATGCTGGAATATTTTTTCTTTTTCTGAAAATCATGATTTTGGCCAAAGGGAAAGTGGCATGTATTTATATGCATTATTTCATGCATTTACCCTTTAGTGCTAGTTTACCTTTAAGTCTCATATATATTTACATCCATACATAATTTTCATGTAATCAAACAGATTTTGATTCTTATAGCTCATATGTTCATTTCTGAATTTAACAAATGAGAAATAAAAAGAAGTCATGTATAAAAATCTGTATGCTACCAATACCACTGAAAACATATTTAATCTTAAATTCCCTTGTAAACATCTGTTTCTAATAGAACATTCACCCTTTAAGCAATTGTAAGATTACCAGGGAGCAAATAAACATCTAAATAATCTAAATTTCATTTTGCTTCCCTCTGGACGTCTCTGGGACATATAGTTCCTTCTCTTTCTCATCTTTTCTATCCCCTTCTATCTCTTCCAAATTAGTTCTATGCAGAATGCATGCCTCAAAAAAATGAGCTGTTTCCCTAAAAACATGCCCTAACTTCAAAACTTATAACTTGAAGTTATAATAGTTGCCCTTGTAAGCTTGCATTAAGCAACCCTCTAATTAATCATCTCTTTCCTTGAGGGCTGCTGTTACTCAGTATAAATCAGAATGTGTTTTCTTCTTGTTAAAACAAGCATTTATTTTTCTTCTTATGGAAACCCCTCACTTGAGATTCTTTTTTTTTTATATGAAAGGAAACATTTGTACTCCTGAGTACTTTGGGAGGACTCTGAAGGCACCATATTTTTACCTTCATAGCTGAACATCCCTCAACAACTTTTGTTTTGCTGAATTAATATTTAAAGGTCTGTTTTTCAGTAAGTACATACTGCTGTGATAATATAACTTGTTAGAAGATTGAAATTTTCATAGAGGAAAATTGCCATGGGACAGTAAATATTTGGAGGTTCTTCTTCTTCTTCTGCTTTTTCTTAGAAAAAAAGCTGAAATCTTTTCCCTGACACAGAAGATTTTTTCTCTACCCACAAAGCTTTTACCCTGGCTCTTGAAACCATTTTCTGCAAGGATGAAACCTCCCCTGGTTTGGAGGATAAGTTAGCATTGGCTGGACCCAAAGCATTGAAAGGGTTACTGAATTTACCAGCGCCTCTCCAAGCTGACTGCAAGAAGCTGACTGGGAGAAAATTAGTTTGGTTGCATATAAACAATTCTCTATCCTTCATGCAGTTTGGACCTTATTCCTTCTGAGATCTGGTGACTTTTATTGTGTAATCGGTTCTGACTTGAATAGAGCATAGACATATACAGACTAAACTTTAGCCAAATTAAGGTTGACTAATCCATTATCCTGGAGATGCAGCAGCAGTTGCAGGTTCACATGTGGTAAGATTTTTCCAAGGGGATTTAAAAAGGAGAATCAAGTAATGGGAAAAAAGTAACATATAAAATTCAAAAGCATTTTTCAAAACCACAACAAACTGATGCCAAGGGAAACCTAAAAGACTCTAGGCCAAATAGAAGTGATAAGACCATCACAGTATCCTAGGGAAATGTCCTACATACTTAATCTGCTAGTCTGATAGCACACTGATATCCTATTCCAATACTAAGGAGAATTGAAGTTGAAATAAATAGGCCAGGAGACTAGCTCCTTCTAAACAGTCTTTATTAGAATCAGCTCTTGGGTGGGAGCCCGAAGGGTCGTGCACTCCGCCTATGCTCCCGTGGATGACGTGGAGGAGGAGGAGTGTAGCAGCTTTGCTGCAGGGTAGAGCTGGGGCTTCCATCCTTGCGGGAGTCCTACCAGCTTGGAGTTTAGAGGTGTCACTCTAAATAACCTAATTTCATTCAGGTTATGGTGACGACACTTCTGAGTTAAAAATGTGATGGGAGCATTGCTCTGCCTTTTCTTCAGTAGGGCATGTTGTTATTTTCTCCAGATGTCATGTGGACTCGTTGTTCTAAAGGTATTTTGCTTCAGATGGGACCATGCACATTCATTTGCACATTCATGGTTGATGTCTCCTCCTCTTTTGTGGCAAGCGCCATTTTGGGGAGCAGCGGAGGCATTTCCCGAGGGGATAGGGAAGGTACAGTTGTTGACAAGAATAACAAGGTAATTTATTCTGTTAACTAACATTAACAACTAACATGAGAATCAACAGACTTAGGAACTTATTCTTAACGGCACTTAACATCAACCAACAACTTATTCAACAAACTTAGGAAGTTGTTCCTGACAAAGTGACTTGCAAGTTTGACCCTAAACTTCAGTTTTCCACATCCATCTCACAGCTGTCCTGCTGAGTACACACCTCAAAGCACAAGTCTATCAAAGACTGAAGTGTCACAAGTGCACTGACAGAAATATATGGAGAAATGAGCACACACATGCTCATTTTAGGCCAGAATTATAAGGCATAGGCCTGAGAAGTCTTATGTGTTCACTCAGTAGCACATCTGGAGAAAAGGAGGCTCGGGGGGACCTTATCATTCTCCACAGCTGCCTGAAGGGACGTTGTAGCCAGGTGGTGGTTTTCCTCTTCTCCCAGGCAACCAGCAATAAGACCAGAGCTCCTCAGGCTGCACCAGGGGATGTTCAGGTTGGATATCAGGAAGAATGACTTCCTGGTTGTCAAGCATTGGAATAGGCTATCCAGGGAAGCCATGCAGGCCCCATCCCTGGAGATGTTCAAGAAATGACTGGACACAGCACTCAGTGCTCTGGTCTGAGAGACAAAGTGGGCATCAGTCATACATTGAACTCAATGATCTTGGAGGTCTTTTCTGAGTATTATTCAGCACAGCCTGGTGTTATCTATATTTATATAATTCTGTCTCAAAGAAGGAATTTCCAGCAGTTTTTAGAATTTTCACTCCTGAGAAGAACATTAACACTTAAGAAAAGACCTAACAGCTACTAGGTAGAAAAAGCAGAGAAAACTGTGTCTTTTCAGGGCAGGATTTGGAGCTTCATGGGTCAGTGAAAGGGGCTGCATGGCATGGCAGCTACAACTGGAAGTAACATGTGAAAAATCCCTTCCATGTCATCCCAATGTAACTTCAAATTGGTAGGCAGCTCTCCGAGTAGATATGGAAATAGGCAAATAATAATGCAGATATTAAATATCCAGTATTATCTCAAACTACAGATGTTTGGCTTCTGATATTGAACAAACAAGAAAAATATATAAAGTCTTGAACAAATAAATATCCCCAAGTTTTACAGTAATCTTTAAGAACAAATTCAGTAATACCTATCATTTACACTCCAGAGTTATGTAACAAAGATTAATCAGAAAGGTTCTGTGACTTCTTATTCTCTATTTCAGGTTTATTTTCTAGATGATCAGAAAATATTAAATTCAGGTGATTCAACTTTGCTTCCCAGAATTTTAAATTCTCACAATGGCCTTATTGGCCTTTCTCAGTTACAAAAATACCATCTGTTTCCAACTTATGATTTTGTAGAAAAAAACACAGTATGAAGCAAAGAAAATTTCAGTCTAATAATTCACTCTTAAATTACTGCATTTTACTAAACAGAGGTCTATGTACAGTAACATTCAATTTATTTGCTATAACCAAGAAAAAACAGATCATTAAGCCAAGGATTCCTGGGGCAAGATATTTACAAAAGATTTTGTGACTGTTTTGAAGAAATAGTTCTTTTGAAGAAATAGTTCTTCTTCTACTAACAGTTATATTAACACATGTTCAACTTCAACCCAAGTCATTGCAGCATAAGGAAAAAACCTACTTGCATACTTAAATCAGACCTGCATATGTAGTTATATGTTTAGTTGTATAAATAACTAAACCAGGACTCTGCTAAAATTCAATTCTCTTTTTCTGGTTTGAGTTAGTGGGGATTTATGTCTGCTTGTTTTTACCGTGTTTTGACTTTTTTTTACAAGAGTTCTGCTTTTATTTTATGACTCAAAAGCACCTGGTTTCCCCAGAGATTAGTTGACCTACTCAAACACCAATCAGGAAACACCTGAGCAACTGCACATACTTCTTTCCCTCTCTCCAGCACAGAGAAGAACAGGAAATGGTTTGTAAAAAGCCTAGATCTTTCCACCTGTTGAAATGTTTTAGAGGAATTACCCTCCTCAACTAGTTTAGTTGGACTTCAAACCTTGTTGCACAACAAAAAGCTGCTGCGTGCTTAGCAGCTGAATACATTTGCGTCACTGTGGGGAAAGACCAAAGAGATACTGTTCTGAAAATAAAGTCCACCTGTTCAGAGTGCCTCGATACAGTAACTTTGATTTTTTTAATGACTCTGCAGATAGAGTCATAGATTTCCTAAGGATGTGTCAATTACACTGCCTGGAGCCAGCGGCATCTCAACAACAGTCCTATTGCAGCTACCACTAATCAAATGTCATGATAACAGCAGCAGGTGAAGCACAGAAAAACTGCAAGGGACAACTGCAGGCTGTAAAGATTCATAAGAGAAGTGCAAATATTATCAGTCATTAAAAATACTCTCAATTAAGGGAATATATTCTCCATACAATATGAATAACTACTATGTTCTACTAACTGCAGAATCAAGGTGTGGGTTTGAATGGACTTTAAAGATCAACTAGTTCCAACTCCCCTGCCATGGGCAGGGATGCCTTCCACTGAATCAGGTTGCTCAGAGCCCCACTCAACCTGGCCTTGAACATTTCCAGGAAGGGGGTAACCACAACTACTCTGGGCAGCCTGTGCCAGGGCCTCCCCACTCTCACAGTAAAGAACTTTTTAATGATATCTAACTTAAGCTTTCTTTCTGTCAGTTTGAAACGTTTCCCCTATACCCTGTCATAATAGTCTCTTTCCATTTTTCCTGTGGGATCCCTTCAGGTATTGTAAGGCCACAATTAGGTTACCCCAAAGCCTTTTGTTTTCCAGGCTGAACAATCCAAATTCTCTCAGCCTTTCCTCAGAGGAAAGAGGTGCTCCAGTCCTCTGATCATCTTGGTGGCCACCTGAGGTTTGGCCCCAGCTGGTCCCTGTTCTTCCTGTGCTGGGACCCCAGAGCTGGATGCAGCCCTGCAGGTGAGGGTCACAGCAGAGCAGGGCAGAGGGGCAGAATCCCCTCCCTGCCCTGCTGCCCACAGGGCTCTGGATGCAGCCCAGGATGTGGGGGGTTCCTGGGCTCACAGTGTACACTCCTGGCTGATATTCAGTCTCTTATGATTTTTTTAATGGGCTTTATGTCAGAAACAATAAAACTTGTACATGATATAGGATGACTAGTATATATGTACTACACATTTTCAGTAAATCAAAGTAACTATTCTGTTTTCAAATCTCTGACTGAGATATATTGGGAGAGTTTGCATGACCAGAAAACCATGATGGACACAGCTCAGCTCTTCAGGAGAGAAAGGCTAGGGAGACGTGGGAAGGCAGTTGCATAGGAGCAGTACAGATTCAGGGAGCTTTTCAATAGGATGGAAGAAAATCTTGTTGAGAGCTCATGGGTTAGGATCAGGTAAGAGGCTATTAAGGGTGATATCCTGACAGACTCTCTGATCAAGGTGAGGTAGCAGGTAAAACCTGTAAAGATCTTGAAATCTCTGTGTCACAGACCCTTGCTCACACAAAAAGCTTTGACCTCTCTGTTTTTTTTTTACTGGGAATGCAACAAGACAGGACACAAGAAATCACAAAGGAAGATGTCAGGAGGTAACTGTCACATCCCAGGTATATAGGGGCTTGATGAAATAGCCAAAGATGATATGAACCTGTATCTGCTACTCATTAAACAAGAGAGAAACTAGTAGGGGAATGTGACAATCTGTGGTAATCTTGGTAGCACCTTAGCAACCCATGGCTGAAGGCAGAGCACAAAACCCTGACTTCAAGAGAGCAGATATCACTTTACTGAGAGAGTGGGGAAATTGGATCCATGTGCATCTTCAAACAGCAAAAGAAGTCAAGAAAGTTGTCTAATCTTTGAAGACTTCCAAGCACAAGGAACAGTTCATCCTCATGCTGGATAAAACAAGGAGACAATTTAGGAGACTGATATGGCTTAAGCAGGAAATTTATGACAGACACGTGGCATTAAAAAAAATGCTATTATGCAGATAGAATTCAGGAAAGTAACTCAGACATTTTGTTAGCAAAATTAAAACTCTTCTGCAGCTGAGACTTGCAGTGCAATTTAAGGGCCACAAGAAGTGCATCTACTGCTTCAGAAATATTAAAAGTCTGAGCAAGGAAAGTGTGGGCCCATTGCCATGTAGGGCAAATTATTTAGTCAGAGAAATTAAGGAATAGAGACTTCATATTTTCTTTGCCTCATCCTCAAAAATAATGTCTCATAAGCCTCTATGTTTAGTGAAAGTTCAGGGAATGAAAATACCAGGATTGGATGGGAATTGACACAGGGATCATTTGAGAAAACTTGGCCTATAGCATCCCATGGAGTCACATGATCCACATTCAAGTATATTAGAGATCACCACTGCCCTCAAAAGGTAACTCTATCTTCTTTCAGAGATTGTGGAGACTAGTGAAAATCCTGATGCAGTGATATAAAGCTAAGTGAAAGTGATACAAACAATTCAGCTTTAAACTGTTATATTTGGTGCACTATCTCCACCATAATCACCCAAGGAAATCTGGCCTTTTGCAGATGTTGGAACACAAGAACACATTAAGACTAACAAAACCAGTTAAATAAGCATTTTTGTAGGAATTGAATCTCCTGTTTACCATAGCGATAACTGAGAAAATCAGGATAATAAAAAAAAAAATAAATGCTAATACAGTGTTCTAAAAATCCTAAGGCATTTAATGAGTTCTTTCACAGTTTGAAGCAAAAGCTCTTAGTTGTGAACTAGTCTTCCACATCTAATTCACTATTAACTTTCAATTTCAATTTAAACAAAAGCAGTTTGTGTATCAATAATGCAATGAAAACAGAAGTGACAAACTGCTATTAATGGAGTATACAGGCCTAAAACAATAATGACAAATTAATCCAGTCTCTTCTTCAGACCATACATTACCAGATTCACAGATGAAGAATCCCATGTGGTTTCCATAAATGAAATATTAATATTTAGAATAAGACACTAAACTTATATGTAGGCGTGCATTTAAGTTTACAGTATTTACATTTCAGAGTATGAAATAATAAATGCAGCTTTAAAGGAAAATTTTTGACAATTATTTTCAGTGCTATCTTGCAAATGGTAGGTTTAAGGTGTATTTTATGTAACTGCAGAGGCAGAAGTTGACTGTAAAACATCTCACTGTAGGCTATTTAAAAACTACAAGCAAGAAAGCTTCTCTGTTTCCCAGAGCTAAATATAGAAGGCTGACTTTTAGAAAGGTTAATAACACCCAATGGCATACCTTTATCCTTATATATAAAAGATGAGGATGACCAATTGTGATGGAAAGAACAAACATCAGCAGCCATCCTTTAAGGACACAGACCCTTCAGGACTGCCCCACCACAGGATGAGATCTAATTTTAAATCTGTCTCAAAGGAAAGCTGACAAGGTGCACATGTGCCAATGTGTGCTACAAACCCTGGCAAGGCACTGAGTGCTAAGAGAAGCTGCTGACAAATTAATCTCATTTGATAACTGTAGGTTATCAAAGGGTTTTGAGGTGATGGAGCTGGTAGTTTCCTGCATTAATCTTCTTAAAGGTCTCAAGATACTTACTTATATCCTTAAGCTCATGTTCTCAAGAATTATTCTTCCCCTAGCCAACATCTTTCTACATCCCTTCTGAAACCTTTAAGTAAATGAGCTTTTATGGATTTCATATTAAAGTATCACATTTTACCACTAATCACAGCCCACAGAAGTTTGACAGTATATAACAGGCATCAGAGATTTCATCAAGTTTTCTTTTAACTTCATGCTTTTCATTTAGTCTTCTACTCTGCTAAATAAGGAAGTGGAGACAAATTGAGGTAACCAAATAGTGCAGAAGGTAGCAAGCACTTTATTCATACACTGTATGTTTTAGTCAAACTTAGAATATAAGCCACAGGGTATATGATAGACAAAAAAAAAATCATTAGATGAATTATTCACTAAAAAGTTACCACAAAACAACCTTTTTATACTCTAGTGTCGTAAGTCAAAACACTTCCAGCTTATATCTGTCATATGTAAACAGCAACAGTAATACAAGTAGCAATAATTACTCCTACAACAGGATAGGTTTCTTTCCTCCTAAAAATTCTCTAATTCTAGATTTAGTCAAAAAGCTGCTCTAAAGCAAGGACAGTCCTCACCTAGCATTTGAAAATGACCCAGCATGTTCACATTATCAACAGGAAATGCATCATCTATTTCAGAGAACAGAAGGATGACAATATCTTTGAATGATTACCAGGCTGAAGACTGGACATGCCTGGACCTCACACTGGTGACAGGTTTTAATAAAAAAATTTATAGCCAAGGGTGATAACACACTCCACCCACAAGGAAAAGATAGCAAATGAATCCTTCTTAATTACTTCCAACTTGGAGGCATTTAACTTGGCCGTCCCTTATTAAAGGAAAAGGAAGTATACTAAACAAAATTAAAAAAAAAACAAGATCTGAAATTACTTGGTTTATTTTCCTTCCTCTATTGGTGATATATGCAAGACCACAGTCTAGCTCTAAGTGCCTTAACTCTCATTATTATGTTCTTTAAAATGGGGAATGGGATCTGAGGGTCTCTCAATTTGAAAGCTCAGCTACTCACTAAACAGAAGTGCTTATGGGCTTTGGTTCTCCCCCTTGACAAATTTCCCTTCCAAAAATCTGGAGCAGGACTACCAATTAGCACTCACTTATGTTTTCTATGAAAAGATAAGCTGAAATAAATGAAAGTTGGAAGGCTCATGTCGAATTTGGTGTTACAATTCTTCCTATGCACACCATTGCTGCTACCACTTTCCGATGTGCACCCTTTCCTAACTTTGGAAAACTGCCCTATATCATTATTGACAATACTGGAGAAATCAAGAGCACTGACAAATAAATAAAAAATTAACACCATGTCTCTGATCACATTGCATTTTTAAGTTTTGTGATTAAAAGAACTATTTTAACACAGTCTTAAAAGACTGTAGAATCTTGCTAAATACTTTGAAAAGAAAAACTACTCTTCTGTTTATAGTACATAGTAACTAAATAGAAACTCTGTGTTCTTGGAGTGGATGTTGGTTTTGATTTTTTTTTTTTATGTGATGTGATGTGATTGCAAGTTCCAATTTCTTAGGAGACATAGAACCTCATAATCTCCAGAGAGTGTTCTGCAGGCACATTTTAAAAAGAAGAACCACTACAGATTTTAATGACTATTTATTTCTGAAAAGGTAGACCATAGCCATTATTGCTGGCTCCACTATCAATGTGCTTTGAAACACTCTTACACAGCTTTTGAAGTCTTGTTTCCTCACTTTTCAATTTGAAAAAACTAGTCTTGTAGTATTTAGCTTTTTCATATGATGGTGTGAAAATTGATTAGTGTTTGCCAAGCTATTGTTATTTATTTTTGTTGTGCTCCTTTAAGGCCTACTGCACACAAGAACTTATCAGGAATATGTATTTGCTCACCATTGCTATTTACCATAAAGAAAATATATGATTGGCAAGCACAGTTGTCACTCTGAGGCACAGGTGATACAAAATTTTAGTCGCAGTCATTACAGCTGTTGTAGGACAAAAAATATCTTCCTATCAATTAATTAAATAACACAGAATTACTCTGAAATATTATGCACTTATGCTCTGGTTTGAGAAGCAAAACCAGTGAGATACTCCAAGTCAGAAACACAATTTATTAGAAAAAGGGAAAATAAAACAAAAAGGAAACAAAATACATGCAATAAGGAAAAAGAAAACCACTGACAAAGTCAGAATACAACCTGACATCCTGCTGGCAGCAGTCTACTTGCAATGGTGGCTGCAGTCCTCCTGGAGTAGCAGTTATGGCTCTGTTGAAACAGTGATCCTGGAGGAAAGGTGCAACTGGATCTCCGCTGAAGGTCCGGTGGTGATGGATGGGCCTGTTCTTCCTCTGGGAGTCCAGTGAAAAAGCTGACTTGGTGTTCCAAGTCTTGGGTATTTTATCCAGGTAGAGGGGCTTAGTTCCCCCCCCCCCCACTGGAGCATTTCCCAATGGGATGATGCAAGTTTACCAGTGGACTTAATGGCCCGTGAGCAGAAGACCTATCCTGGGAGGGAGGATGGGTCATGGAAGAGATAAGGAAACTGCTCTTGATGGTTTCTTATCAGCTGGCTTATTAATAGAAGATAACATCACTACCCCCCATCCCAGTTCCAACGGATGGTAATAGAATAACACACCCATGATTATATTTTACACTGTAACCCATGACAACTTACCAAACAAATTTGATCAGTAAAATCTCAATTTCTCAGTAATTTTTGTGCATGGATGGCCTTGGGGTCATGTACAATTTTCTGCAAGACAGCGATGGAGGAAAATGTCCATAAGTACACACAAATTCCTCCTCTCAAACTACATGCAAGAAGTGCCTACATTTCTCACAGTATATCTATGTACCTTCATTTTTCAGCTGAAACAAGGTCTTAAGGAAGGAAATTTGTGGGTAAGATCTTGAGGTCTGAGCTGCTCCAGCAATTCTGAAATATCAATTCTTCCCACTGTAGTACTATAAACCCCCTTTTTTCCCCTGAAAGATTGAAAACAAGCAATTTTCAAAGTGGCCATATAATTTAATTTTCTGCTTCAGTAGAGGTGCACCACTACCTGGTGGGCCTGGAGGTTTGTGTTTTTGTTTGTGTGTTTTGCTTGTTTAAGACTGAAATTAAATATATTCAATCTGAAACATTTATCCTTTTATTTTTCTTCTGTGGCCAAAAATAGGAACTACACATGCAATGCAAGGGAAGCTCCATTTCCAGTCTCATTTCTAACCTATGATGTTTCCCCAATTACTGTTTCAATTAAATATGGTGGGCATATAAATAAGCTGGGCATTCAAATACATGGAATATAATGAAATGCTGGGTTACTCATTATGTTGACCTCATTAGAATGAATTCATGTAGTGATAAATAGATTGAGCTGTCTTTAACTGATGACAAACTAAAAATGGAGCACTAAAAAACTCCCACCACTAATTTAAATAATAAATCAATTTCCATTTTCCAATGACTTTAATGTGATATGAATGCTGTATCTCACCTTCAGTAAAACTAAACTGTATTTCTCTTAACTAATTTTAAATAAAATTATGTTTTCTTATTATCAAGTGAATGCAGTTATCTTTACCTTTTATCTAAGCCTTATTCTCTTTGATGTCCTATATATACTACACACAATGACACTGTTCTCTAAAATGGAGTAGCATGATGGAGAAGGTTTATTATCTACAGTCTCACTCATAGACAGAAGAGAAACATGTAAACAGCAACAGTAATACAAGAAGTAATAAAACGAAGACTAGAAAAGGGAAAAGACTCCTGTAATTATGACACAAAAGAATTAATTACAAAATCTGTATATGTTCTTCTGTAAACAGTGATAAATACCTCAGTTCAACAATAATATATACATTAAAACAATAGCTGGCACTAACATTAAAGCAGATGGAGTTTTGATGTGGAGCCAGGGATGCAGACTGGTCTAGGCAGATCACAAATGCAGGCCTTTTCTTTAAGGTAAATTCCCAAGCAGATACCTTTAAATATGGAATATATTTGACCATCAATGTTCAATGGGCTAGTCCTATTGCATTCTTTTTGTGCAGCATCAGTAGTTTTGGTCTTCACTGCTTATTTATTAATTTTTATACATTTTCCTGTGTCTAGTTCTATAAAGATCTGTTCCTGTTTATAGTGTGAGATAGTTAAATGCCTCAAAGCAAATAATGGAATAAACATCTATTGCATGTGATTAAAAAGCTTGTTTGGAAGAACTTCCGAAGATTTCTGGAAGTGGGGTAGCCCTTAGATATACAAATAAAAAGTTACTAATCACCAATGAATCTGCAGTGTAAGGATATAAAGATGTCCTCTGCTCCTCAAACTTATGTAGATGAGCTTGGTGCTATGGTAACTCCATTGCTTGTACGAGGCTTGTTTTCATATTTTGAGCTGGCCTCAAGATGCCACTTGCAGCATTTCAAGTGGCAGGGTCAGATGTCCTAATTATTAATTCCAGTAAATCCTATAAAGTTTGTTCAGGAGAACTGAATCCTTGCCAGTAATGCAATCTGCAGCTTCAGTCCCATAAGTCTCCAAAGTAAAAGCAGACTTGGACTGAGTCTCCATCATCAATTAAAAGGCATTATTTTTCATTTTGAAATCACTGTAACCCTTAAATTTAAAGGCCAAAACTGTGATCATGAAAACTGAATCAGGAGTAAGCAGGCTGAGAATACTATTGATTCTGTCACTACATGCATGTACCAAAAAATCCAAACCCTTTTATAGGTCTAATCTTGTCTTTAAATATTTCTGAAGTTGCTATTCCCAAAGTTGAGATGTCAAATTTCTATGTAAAAGAAGACAGTCTTAAATTCACTGCAAAGTCTAAATCATTCTATATTAATTTCCGCAGGATTGGAATATTGGAAAATAATTAAATGNTATAGGTGTACCTATTTTACTGAAACGACAGAAATCATCCTTTTCAGAATTTTGCATGCTATTCCCAAAGTTGAGATGTCAAATTTCTATGTAAAAGAAGACAGTCTTAAATTCACTGCAAAGTCTAAATCATTCTATATTAATTTCCGCAGGATTGGAATATTGGAAAATAATTAAATGGTAGACAATGTAAACTTAATCAGTGACAGTTAAATGGCCCCATGGCAAAGGAACCTTCTAAGTCCAATTGGATATAGTGTCTGACCCACAAGGATTTAATTGATTAAGGCTGACTTGACAACTCTGAATATAGCTGCAGATTATAATGTTTTTCTGTTTGGTAAATTGTTGGGGAAGATGAAACAGGAAAGCTTTATAAATGTGATTGCCTGACAAAAGATTTTAAGAATATGGGAACTGTAAGCGAGATTGAAATGGAAGCAACCTTTGACATACCAAGCCTTAGTTGCTGAACAACTAAAAAGTTGGTATGTCCATCCAGCTGAAAGTAATCCCCTTTTGTTTAGATAAGCAAGACCCTCTGCTTGCTGGTAAGTGTGGTAATGTAAGGATTCTTATAGGTTGTATGTAAATGCCATAGGACTTGTATCTTGTAACAGATTGGTTAGTGGATATTAGAATATTCAACATAGAAGAGGATTTATTGCATTGTAACAGGAACCTCCCTCTCTTATTCCTGCTCTTCCTTGCTCTCTTGCTCTTGCTCCTGCTCTCTCTCTCTTGCTCCTCTCTTGCTGCTCTTATCTCTTGCTCTTCAGTCTTTTTGTTCTCTCCCTCCCGGGCCTGCTCTGAGCTGCGGCTAGCAGCTCTAAGCAGGGTCCCAGCTTGCACCCACGCCCTTTGCAATAAACTCTAAGTTCCAGGACCCAGCTTCAGAGATCTCTCATCTCTGTCCACCATCCCATTCACCGGGCACCCAACAGTCTCCTACAGTAAATTTCAGAGGGATTTAGGGGTTTTATTAGGACTATGAAAACCAAACCCAAACCTCAAACAATCCACAAATTCATCACCCCTGGTGCTGGTTGCAGAGGTATTTATAGTTTCATGAAAGTGGCTAAACAAGAATAAGGTTACTGTGTCTTATCAGCAGAAACAAAGGACTCCTGCTAGAGTCAGTGTGAAGTATTATACACTTGTTTTCTCCAGTGATAAACAATGGCGATGGAATTAGAGCTTGTTTAATAATTCTACTAGCCTTGCATTTGCTACACGAATATAACTCATGAAAATAAAGTCTACATGGCTTCATATGCCACAAAAGTAACCATTTTCATGGTTGGACACATATTTTTGATGTCTGAACACTTCCCTGGAGTCTGTGCACCAAATCTAAACTTAGTGCATGATGCCCTTGCTCTTTTATGCCAGATCTGATTTTAAGCCTCCATAAAAGGCCTACCACATACTTCATGGAACATCAAAGTACATTAGCAACAGCAACTAAAAGGGCTAAGTGCTATTTATATCTGACTTCTGTTCTCCATCGACAAGATAGTTGCCAGAAAATAGCAAGAGTAGTCTAAATACAAGTGTTATAGCTATATATGTATATGGCATTTGTAAAGGATTTTACCGATATGATGTTTCTAAATCACAGTCATACTAACTCATGATTCCATATTACAGTAAAGGAGATATTTTTATGGCCTCAGGTAATATGTTACTTGTAGGATTTTGAGGATGCTGAAGAGGAGAAGGAAAAAAATAGCTTTATAAATCCATATGGAAGAAGTTCTCCTTTTTATCCACTGATAAAAAGTGACTACAAATTAGAGAAGAAACTCATCACTGATATACAAAAAATACTCTTAGCCAACACTGAGAAATTCTGCATATAAATACAAGACCTGAAACTTTGTTGCTTTTAATTATCTTTCTATTTTCCTGTATTATTTTGGAGGACAGGAGTAATTCTTCTCTTTGTTCTTTGTGATAAAGTGATCTTGATAATACTGCATGACCATGGAATGCTGATATATCAACAAGGTAAAAATTCTAACCCAGCCTCTAATAATCTGACCACAGAGCTCCACAGAGATTAGAGTATGGATGTTTTTTTCCCCATCCTTTCTAAGAGATCTCATGTATAACCTAAACACCATCTTTCTCTGAATCCTTGTTTTGCTAGGCTGAACAATTCTAATCATGATGAATCATTGAAAACCAGTTATCAAATGGTCTTCTGCCCCTGTAGGGCGAAACACGATGTCAAACTCAAGAGCTACAGAAATAAATACTACAACTGTCCTTCTCTGACTATAGAAATTGTAGTCAGAGAGGTAAGTTTTCACTTTTGATTCAATTATAGATTTATAAAAGTTGGAAAAGACTTCCAAGGTCATAGAGTCAAATCTTTGAACAACACCACTATGCCAACTAAACCATAGCACTAAGAGCTATGCCAAGTCATTTCTTGATCCCTTCCAGGGATCTGACCCTTCCCTGGTCAGACTGTTCCAATGTTTAACCACTGTTTCAGTGAAGGAGTTCTTCCTAATATCCAATCTAAACCTCCCCGGCACAAAAGAATGCAGATATAAAACACATTTATAACAGATATAAGACTTTCAGAAGGAGCACAAGAGTCCCTCTCCTACCAAATGCAATAGAACTTGGACCACTGCCCCAAATTTTATTAATTTGTAAGTTCACTCTCAAACATGAAACAAGGCTTGTGACTGGGCCTAAGGGAGCACTTACACACACAGGTGCAGTGGTACCTCCTTCAGTGAAAACTCCTAAACCCACTCATCAGTAATAATTAACAGAAGGAAATACTGGTCATTCCTTACTTACATTACTAACTATATTTAAGCAGTAACACTGTAATAAACAGACTCATTAGTATCTACCTGACTTGCTTCTGCAATTCTCATTCCAACATCTTACAAGTCTGTTGCACAACTCAATCAAGGAACCTCAAAGTCACACCAAAGATTTTTGAAAAATCTACACATTCCTTTCTCAGAGATCACACGCTGACAAAGAAATTGAAATTTCTCTCTAATTTATCCATCATTAAAATCTGAAATTCAATTAAATTAGAACTATTAAAAATTTCTCATTTAAAATTCCCCAATTTTAATTATTCCCCAATTAAAATTTTACTTTCTTTTCTCAAATTCTCTATAGACTAACACCATTCTTGTAGGAATCCTGCTATTTGAAGAAATTTAAGTAGCTCAGAGATACTCCTACTTCATAACTTTCCTTTAGCGCTTTCCTACAGTGCTTCTGAACAACCAAAGTACTACATTTTGTAGTGAGATATCAGAATAAGAGTGATCTTTACAATGCCCTTGGTCTCATAGAATCTGTCCTCAGAGTCAAGTGACAGACTGCCCTCCTGGGCACATGAAAACCTCAAGAGAAAGGCTACCGCATACAGAGTAGAAATTTGAAAAGAGAATAAAAATAAATATTTCTGTGCAGGATTATATGGTCTTTACTCACACAAGACCTTTAAAAAATTCTAAATGCCAGTATTTTTTAGAAGCTGGGATAAATATGGAACATTTTTAAGCACCTGGTTCTATTTAGCACTGCATTAAAATCCAAATACAAAACCAGAACAGGCAGTCATGCTTCACCAAAATGCACATATTTCATATTCATATTTTTCCTTGAATAGACATAAAATAGTCTGACAAATACTAAAAGACATCTAATTTAATTATGCCTGAATTATTTTGAAGTAAGATCTCTGCACTTATATGGACTCATTTGGGCTAACCAAGGTGGGGGGATTGTCAGGGACTGTTAAAAATTGGTTAAAGCTAGCTAGAACAAGCTTGTGTGACTTCAGAGATAAAATCATTGTACAAAGTGCATAACTTTGTGTAAATAGGATTGATTAAATCCCCCCAAGTAGCTGCAGACTAGTAATTTCCCCTTGGAAGACTTTACTCAAAGACAAAACCATCATCAAAACTGCTTGCAACTATGCACAGCCCTATCCCAAATACTCTGAAAGAGAGGGACTGGAAGAACCCAAGGTAATAGCATTGACATATCCCTCTTCCAGTGCTGGTACTTCGAGCACTGTTTGAGTCTTCCATTGCATCACTACAGATGCAACTTATCCTCTGTGACTGTTCCTCTGTTAGGAGGAAACCAGCACTTCTCAGACTTTGCTGTCTGTACAGTGAACTGCTCATCACCATCTGCACCTTGGACAGCCAAGTATTGACATTCCTGACGCCTAATCTGAGCTTCTATGGTAAACAGTGATCCACAGTTCTGCGATCAGAAATAGATTTCTACTCAATTTTCTGCCATTTGGATAGCCAAATAAATTCTTCCATCTGGGGAAACAAGTGTTCCAATATGACTTTGTCATAGAGTGATGGCTGGAAAATCCTCAGGATAGTATTTTCTGCTTCTGGAAACAGATTTTATTTACTCCAACACTATACTAAGACACATAGTGTCATTTTTAGGAAAGAAGAAATGTTCCCAATTAATCACTGATGATGAGAGTACATTAATTATTATTAGGACAGCTTGACTCCAGACCTCATTAGGTAGGTACCACACAGAAATTTTACTGCTTTTGCATAAATATTTGCATGAGTTTTTGCAACCCTTTCCTAATTCCAGCTGATGAGAAAGTTATGTTTATAGCCCTTCTGTTGTTTTCCTGCTTCCCAAACTGCATATTCCCTATATCATAGCTATGGTATCTGTTTAGTCTTCAAATTACACAGGGTTTTTTACATGCTTACTGATGAATACTTCATGAATCACCAAATCTCAGCTTCTTGAGAACTTCCTAGTATAATATTGGAATAACTAAAACTAACATTTTTAAAATTATTGCTAAGTGAAATAAACATTAAAACACTGAGCATTTTGAGGCCACAATTCTAAAACGGTTTAGAACACTGATTATCATTAAAAATCCCCAGCTGATAAACTGAAACTGCTCATCTCCATACCTTTCTGGATACTCAGGAAAAAACATCTGTCATGCTCTTGATGCTGCTATTATCCTTAAAGTGAAAGCAATTAATATTTGTATCTTTCCATCTTCCTCCTCAGAGAGCAGCTGGGTAAGCTGAAAGACCTGCACTGGAAGTGATTTAGGAGTATCTACTCTAGCTCCCAAATGCATCAATACATTTCTACTTTTACATATTTCATAACCAAGCAGTAGGTTCAGCTAAAAGCCCTCCAGGCCCTTCAACCTTGTTTCTAGGTAACTTTTAAAAAAGGAAAAGTACTGCAGTGTGACAGTAATGTCAATGAAAGTAAATTAATGCAGTACAGCCATATATATGAGTCAGGAGTAGATGTGTTGTTTGCAAAGGTTTGAGGTCAATGTTTGCCTATATAACTCCAAATGTCAAATGGGGCACAGATGTACTGCAAAAATTATTTATAATTAAGGAATTTATTCAATCACCATTTAGAATCCCCCAAATAAGTCTTGATCCTCTGAATTTATTTCAAATATTCAGTTTGCACTTGGAGCCTTCAAGGCCATTCATTCCATCCCTTTACAATGCAACTGCTTAATTAAAATTAGTTAAATTTGTATACACACTTATGTTTATGATGGATCTCTGAAACAACAGAAACATTAAAGGAAATTAATTCTGGTCCTTTCTGAGTCTGAGAGAGCTCATATAAACACGTATCAGTAAACTTGAGGAAAAGCATTTTTAGATAATTCTTAAGCAAAAGCAGTAGCACACTGTACATGCCCATTCTCTATGCCCAGACAGTAATCAGGGGCTAACCCACCAGATTTACACCAGAAGTAAAGGACAGTTTTCCAGAAATTAGAAGAAAAAAAATTTAAAAATTAAAAAAATTCCTGCAGATGTAAAAAAAAAGGAGAAGCAAATCCAGAGTTTTTCCCATTTTTTGATCTTTAGCCTAACCACACAGCTGCCAGAATCAATATTTTGAAAGACCTGGTTGTAGAAAACTCGATTATGCACATTTCAACAATCAACATATTTTCTCCGAGCACTGGTGCTTCTGTGTACTACCACTACGGAAATGAAGATGATGAAAAAGAATTTGTAGCTGAAGAAACAGAAAGATAAGCAGACTTCTTTCCATCTATTTATGGTCATATGGTTTTGCTGGAGGTGACCAGAGGTGCATCATTTTCTTACTTGTACCTGGACATAAGTCAGTAAAGAGTATTTGGGTGTGGATATGTAATTCTTGTTTTCAATGGTGGACAGTGAACCAAGTCTTCCTGAAAGGGTGTTCTTTTTTTTTTATTTTATAAATATGTGTATATCTTAGCATTGTAAAATCTAGCTTTGACTTGTAAAACCTAGCTACCAATCCTCCCAAAACCATAACACCAAAAATAAAATTTAATTTTTCTTTCTAGGAAGCTCATTGCTGACACTTTTTAGGAAGCCAAATATTTTTGGAGTTCTGAAACATAAGCTTATCACAGGGACACTTCTTACAGTGGGTTTGTTTAATCAAAACTTATTTCAAAGACACCTTTTATTTTATTTTATTCATAATTTTGCATAATTTCTTTCAGAAGGATAATTCTTAACAACTATTTTACTGAGTAACACTCAAGATGCTGTATTTAATCCTCCTAATTTTAAAATATATTTTAGTATCCTTTATTCTTCAACATCAAAATCTTTGTCAGATGAGAGAAGAGTAAATTTTCTTTTTTTTTTTAACATATTGCAACATGAAACATTTATAATAAAAAGAACATGTTTGTATTAGCAGTGATTTTCACGATCTATATTCAGCATCTTCTTTTCTTTTCTATGTAAAGGAAAGTCCTGAAAGCCCACAATCATAAATCACCTATATTCCACATAGAGCAAATTTATCATTTTGATTCCAGGCTCAAAAAGAGAAGTGAGAGTATGGCTTTCATCCTCTCTTATTACTGTTTTATGGTTTTTGTTGTTTATTTCAATAAAATACTACTCATTCAAAACTTTCAAGTTCCAATTTATGTATGTATGTGATTCGGCCAAGAAACTTACAGACTGAACTATGCCTAACTTCATGATAATAATCCCAGATTATACGGCAAATCTTAACTATTGACAAGCTATTGTCAAAAACGTAAATACAGAACTGAACCATTTCCTTGAGACAACAAATAGACTTTCTGTGTTGGAGTGACTACATTAGTAAGAGAAAAGGTGCAGATGGCATCTATCTGGAGCTCTGTAATGATGGTAGCACCCCACAACATTCTTACCTCTAAATTCGAGAAATATGGGTTTGATGGGCAGACTGACGTATGTGTAAGGAATTGGCAGGATGAGCAAGTGCAGAGTTACAATCAATGGATCAATGTCCAAGTGGAAACCATGAGTGTTGTCCCTCAAGGGTCACTACTGGGATTATCCATTGTTATACAAGCCCTTGGTACTACCAAATTTTGTATATCTAGCCATAAGACACCATCATGATTGCCAGTATTTTGAGTTAGTAGCTGAATCCATCTGTGGGCTTTTGTATCATCTTTCTTGGACAGCCAAAGCCTCATCCTCCTACCTAAATCCATTAGGGTTCAAATAATTTTTACCTGAGGAGCCCGAAGAAACTTTTTAGTTCTTTTATTGTTTAAATATATCCAAAACTATGCTTCTGCATATGGAAAACTCCATTTTGCTTCATATTTTGTCTCTTGTTATCTTGGCCTTGAAGGATAGCACATTTAATAACTTTGCAGCAGCAGGATATCAGAAATACCAGCATTAGAAATATTCAAATTACATATTTGATATGCAATTCTTCACTTCCCATCAAATGTTTTCAAGCTTTTGTTGCCTACTTCAGCAAACAGGGTTATTCTAGTCACATTTTAAGGTGTTTTCTTTGATGTGCAAATAAACGAAAAAAGTTCAGATAAGAAAATCCAATATACTTTGTGTACCTCACGTCAGCAAATCAAATAGATGAAATGAGTTTATTTTGTACTGAAGGCAGAAAATGTCAGAAGGCATATTTAAAATTAAATGTAGTAATTGCAGGAAAATGTGTGTTAATACATTATTATAATAACATCAGGAGACCACAGATGAAAGGGTAGAAATAAATTTAGAATATCTCTACTAGCTAGAACCAAGCACAGCATAGAAAAGCAATATACTTTTTATAGTTGCAGAACTCCTAGCCATACTTTTAGCAATTTCACATTTTTCTTGAGATTTTAGGTACTAAAAATGAAGCAATTCTGTCTAACTCACAATGTCTGTAATGATATTGGTAATGTCTACTTACAATGATGAATTAGTAGAAGACTTGAACTTTATGCAATCTTAATTAGCTTTAAAATAAAAATTTCTGACCTATAAAAGTTACTTTTATACAGTTTTACTTTTCTACAGTTTATCTATTCAGTTGGACTATATTTAAGTTACAGAAACTACTTACACATATTCTTGGTTCCAAATAAGGTCACAAAATTGCTGCAGAGATGAAGAATTGCCAAGAACCAATTGCCAAAAACTATAGCAGGCATGCCTGCAGCATGAGATCTGATTGGCCAGAGCCTTCTGGAAAGGCTATTTGTTTAAGTAGGTTTGTGAAATGAGCAGAAGCCTCAGCATCACAGGTAATGTTTTCCCTTATAACCTCTTCAAGTTGCAGGATTGAGCTCAGGTCAGAGCCTTTAGTATTCTAGGGAAGGCCTTACAATCTCTACAAAGCCATCCATCCAAATCCTGAGCAGAACTGGGAATCCTGTTCTGGTGTTTTTCCAATCCACCCTGTTAATAGTGTCAACATCATGTACCATTTTTATTTTTTTCCTTTTTCTTTTCTCTTTTGATGCTGGTAATAGGAAGCAGCACAACTCCATGGAAAGTTGAAGCATCCACATGTCCTAAAGCTGTGTGTGCCCACAGTCCCAGAAAAAGGTGCATGTTTGGAACACATACCACTTACGAAAGGAGGTGCCTGGAAATGCAAGGATTAGTCACAAAAGGATATTTTGAATATAAAAGGATATTTTGAATAAAAATCATTACTGTTTCAGAAGTCTTTAGTACTATGTTTCATCAGTTGTATTAGTCATATTGATCCCAAATGTGTATTTCACTGATTGTTGGCTAATTATGTGTCATTAATAAATCACTAAATCAATTAAACTCCTTTGATCCCGATTTGGTTAAACACCCATGACAAGTGCCAGCTCAGCAAATGTAGGAGTAATTCTTAGAAATCAGAATTCATGCCAGTAAATTTCATTTTCTCCTTGTGTTCATTTGTATGCTGTCATAGCTTGAGCGTGCAACTGCCACAGGAGACCTACCACTTAATTTAGTGTGGCTGGCCTTTCTCAGGCTGTACAGAATTTCTAAAGGGAAAAATAGCTTTCCTTTCTGGTTCTTAACTATAAAAAGAATGAAATACAACTCAATACATGATAATTTTAAACTAAATAAGGTTAAATAAAGTTTTTTTGCTACTGCTCCAAGACAGTTACCCGAATTATAATTTACCTGAATTTTCCAACAAGGTGAGACACAGACAGGTAGATGCTTGCTATATTCTGAATATCAGGTAAAAGGTATCACAGATCAGTTAGTGTAAGTTAGAAATCCTGAGTACACCAAATAAACCCAGATAAATATATTTCTATAAGTATCACACACAGAACTTCCATATAGCTACAGTGATGTTGTACAGTTCTACTCCTGCATATGTGGGGGTTTCTCAGACTCCACTGCCTTGAGTCCTACTGTAATTAAACAACTGCTCTTTAGAAAAAATATCTGGATTTTTCTCCTCATTGCTGAGATGAGAAAGTGATAAAAAAACTTGGATATGGGGAAATTGATATTAATCTATTGAATTTATATTTTTGTAAAGTTTCATATGAGCTCAGCTCATATTGAGATTCTACACATATGCTATGTAGAATGTTTATTTGTAACATTTAGGAGCAGAAACAGAAACATCAATTTCACATAAAACATTAGGTCTCTGTCTAAACTCCTTCAGGCATAGAAGAAACTTGTTAAAAATTTAAAAATTGACATCTGTCTCACAAAGTTTCATGGAGGACCCTGAAGATATAACACCTTAAATAATGCTGAAGACAAATGTTTGTTCATAGGATTACTGATCTGAATTTCCAGTATTTACCCTTAGATATAAGTTAATAAAAACTTCTATGAAAAGGGTGAAAAAAGCAGGGAAAAGAAAGCTAGAATCTAACTACAAAAAAAAATAGCTTAAGTTTTTTTAAATTAAACCCCAAATTGCTTCTCAAAATAAAGAATGTCAAAAACTGTCCATGAAAATCAGTCAAAATATGACAAAGATGTTATACCATCAACTGGTTTTAATGACCTATCTTCTTTTCACTTAGGTTGAAATTGCATTTTCTGACTCTCCTAGATTTCCTTAGGTGTTGTTTTATCTAATGGGCCTTATAGTGCTCATTTAGTTTGTCCGGAGATCCTGCTTTAGGGAAGAAAAATGCCATAAAAATGCCACAGGACTGCCAATTTTTCTCTAGCCATGAATTTGTGGTACTTCAAAGTCACCATGCATGTTTATATTGCTTTTGGCAAACAGCAGTGATCCAGGATGTGATCTAGCAGCTTCCAGAGGTTCAATACCTTAAGCTGTATATCTCTCTCCTGACCTTACTCGGAGGGTCATAAAATATCTTGCGTTGGAAGGGACCCATATGGATTCCCAAGTCACCTTCCTGGTTCTTCCTAAAGAGTCACACAATGCCTGAGGGCATTGCCCAAACCCATCTTGAGCTCTGTCAGCCTTGGTGCTGTGACCACTGCCCTGGGGAGCCTGTTCCAGTGCCCAATCATCCTCTGGGTGAAGAACGCTTTCCTGATATCCAACCTAAACCTCCCCTGGCTCAGCTTCAGGCCATTCCCTCAAGTCCTGTCACTGTATTGATATTAACATCCCCCCTTGAATTTTGGTATTAAAGAACATTAATGTAATCTACTGATAGACTAATTTGTAATGGCAACACGACAGTTAAAAGGAAATTTTAAGAAGTTTTAAATACTTCAAAATCGGAGTGATAGGATCAGTAAGGACTACACAAAGACATAGAACATAGAAGACACATCCAGAAGTGTTCTGGACATAAAAAGCAACGCGCTTTACTCCAGTTCAAGGTTCCCAAAGCATTCATTGAGAAGACAGAGTAGATGAACTAGATCAATTTCTAGTCCCTTCATAAGTAAATAAATTACTTAATTAAATGAATAAATTAGATATGAAATAACAGCACTCACACAAGAGCTCTGAAGGAACTCACGTGGCAGTTACAAAAACACAGACTAAGGTGTGTAAGCTGTTGCTGTACCAGGAGACTACAAGGCCTGCCAAGGTAACCCTTGTCTTTCAAAAGAGACTTTATGGGGATTCCAGGAACTACTGAGTCTGATTTTAATCTCAAGATGGATATTGAGATGGAGAGTTTACAGGAAAACATACAGTCACTGAGCCTGAACATAAACAGCCTGTTTGGAGAGCGGCAGTCTGGCTTTCAGTGAAAAAAATCCTGGCCCAGCAGCCTGTCAGAATTTTTGAAGGGGACCAAAAACCATATTCAGCAGAAATAATACATATGAATTTTCAAGACACTTTTAACAAGGCTTCTCAACACAAATTGCTACAGAAACTGAACTACCTTATGACTGGGAATATTTTCATAGAATAAAAAGCTAATTAAGTCAGAGAAAAAGAAAAGGAAGAGCTTGATTCTCCCTTTTCAGGACAAAGAAGATCCAGTCCTGGGGCCCTGCAGGCATCAGTGCTGTGATTGAGTCATTTTATTTACCTTTCATGACAGAAAAGGAAGTGCACTGTCAGATTTCCAAGTCTGCTGACAACATTAAGCTTTTCCAGCTAGACAGATGCCACAACAGTGGTGAGTATCTCACTAAGCTGAGAGTGTGAGCATCAGATGGCAGATGATCTTCACAGTAAATAGGTGCAAGTTTGTAAACAAAAAGCGAAAATTATTTGAAGCAAGCTGAACTCTGAACTAGCAGACAGCTCTGAATACTAGAGTCACCACCAGCAGTTCCCTGAAATCTTTTCGTCATGGTATAGTGGCAGGCAAAAAAGCCAACAACCGTTTGGGCATCATTAGAAAGGATACAGGAAAAACAAAACCACAGAAGGCCATATTGTGTGCGCAGGCAGTTCTGATATCCATGTCAAAATGCAGCTTGAGCAGCTGCCTCATGAAGAAAAGCTAGAGAGGTCTGGAACCTTTCATTTCCAAGACAAAGCTAAAGGGGATATGATAATTTCTTGAAACCATGAAGATGCTGCATACTGCAAATGCAAAATTGTTCCAACCAAGTCCTGCAAGATTGGAAGCAAAGGATATTTAATACCAGATTTAAGAAGTATTACAAAGCAGGCCGTGAACTTCTGAGATGTTCTTCTGTCAGGTTGCTAAATTAGGCGCTGACAGAGGGTTCAAAAAGAGTTTGGACAAATTCAAGTACCACAGATTCATTAATGGATATTAATGACAAGTTTCTTCTAGAAGGTCTGGCTCTGCTGTTGCTAGATAGGGAACAGTGATTTGAGTAATGAAACTAGTCTTTAAACACCCAAAAAAAGCATTTAAATTATTTAAATTTCCAACTATAACACCAAGTAGCTTGATCGCTGTGAATGCCTATTCAGCAGTCTCAGATAAGTAGAAAAAGCATCAAATAATTTATAGGATTCTTACGTCTCAGGACTAAATGGGAAGAAAAAAATTAGGGAATAAAACCCCAAATTACTTTATAACAAAACCAGACCAATCCATAGAAGTGAATAAACATAGTTTGTTAAAACAGTTTGTGGTCATGTGTCAAGCTGACAAAATTTTGATATATGTTCCTTTCAGCACGATAAAAACATCCTACTTCCCTACAAAAAGCTGGCAATTGTTGCATAGTTGGTTTTAGCGTTTTTGTTTGTTTGGTTGGTTGGTTGGATCCTTTGTTTTTGATTCACAGTGGCAATACTTTTATAAATTTAATGGTTTATACTGCTCTATTTCTCATATGCTACCGCTTTACTGAAGACATGTATGCTTGATGTTCTCAGGCTTTTCCTATTTGTTTGTCAAAGACCTTTTACTCTAGTCCTGAGCCCAGGCTGTTGTTAGACCTCCAATTAGTTCCTTCACTAAGTGACATACCAAAAAATATTTTCCCACAGGAATGAAACCAAAAAATCTAAATGTAGTCTTTAAAGCAAGTATGTATGGCAAGAAATAAAAAAATAATCAGACAGTCGATAATAGCAGGAGTAACTGTCACCACTTTTGACCACTTACATCATCCTTAAACACTTTTCAATGATACAAATTTTCAAGTTCTCTTTTTATATTAAATCAACAAAGCCATCTCAAGTCAATGATACTAGCAAAGATCCTTTAGTGATATTACCCAAATGCTCTAAATACTGATCTACATGAAGATTAATGTTTTTCTTTCAAGTAATTCACCTGTGGCTTCCTCTCCTTCTGCACAGACATTTTACTTCTCAACTGCTAAGACTAATCAGCTTTTCTTTGATACTTTCAAGTTCTCAGAAGCTCTTCCTTTTTTCACTGATTGGAAAGTGTATCAGCCCTAATAAAGAAAGCTATTTATTTCCTTACATTAGAAGGAGTGAAAAAAACAGTACACAACTGATTGTCTATGGCCAGCATTAAACAAAAACTTATGTCAGTGAAGAAGATCACCAATATTCCTTTATGGTTTGTCAATAATCAGCTCTCAAAAGCAAGCAAGAAACAAATAAACCCAGCAAAGTTTCTTTAGGATGCAACATGCATCACACAAATAAAGATAGCACTATATGAAGATTTGTGGATCCATAATCTCATCTGCCTACTTTCATTATTTTTTCATCTCTTGTTTTTCTTTATGGGCATAAGTTCTTCAGAAAAGGCCAGATATGTAAAGCATGAGAAAAACACAGAGATCACTATTTACGTGCTTTTGAAAATTCTTGCATATCCAGCTAAACAAGATGTCATTAGGTCAGTTGAACATCCTTAACTCTCCCAATTTCAGGGACAACTGCTGCAAAGCTTCAGAGAAGCATCTGCCACAACACTCTTTGGAAAATAAAACTCAGATGAACATAAGCTAGCCATAGGATGGCCCAACACTTTTGTGAAATATTTTCTGACTCAGCATCAGGAAGACCAAGAACAGAGGTAACTATTCATGTTAATGCCTATATATGTAGGATCTTTGCAGTGAAAACTTTGGTTTGAACACAGCCTTAGAAATCAAGGAGGAATCTCTGAAACTATTACAAGGTGTAGGATTTAGCCAAAAGGCTAACTAAAACCTTCAGAAAGCAGAAGGCTAACACATCTCTGGCTACATATGTAAAACACGTGTATTCACAGTGCTTTTTCCATAAGTGAATCGGCAGCCTGTAATGGCTTGTAAACCACAATAAATAAGGAGATTTAATTATAATTATTTTTTAGTATAATATTGCTTTTATCTGCAAATAATTAAAAATGAAACCCTCAATGAAAAATTTCCTAATGGTTTATTTTCATATGAAATATTTCTAGCATCTCCAGAGCCGTATTTAGCCACTGTTAAAAAAACAAATATACCACCATATAAGGATAGAATAAAGGGAACAGGAGGATGTAGCTTTTTTTGCTGTATATGTGCCTGTCTCTTGTTCTACTTCCTCTTCCAGCATCAGGAAATGCTACGAATTAAGTCAAAACAATGTATGTCATTAACTGTGGCGGCCGGGTTCAGCGTGGATTCAAAGAGCCGCGACGCGTCAGGGAGCTGCCCAGGCGAACAGGGGTGCCTGCGGCAGAGTCCTTAGAGCAGCGAGCGCTGGGAAACACAGCTTCAGCCAGCCCGGCTGATTTGAGCAGAGGAGAGGGGCCTTTTGCCCGTGAAGTTCCAGCCCAAGTTTATTGTCGCCGAAGGGATCAGAGCAAAAGACCTCGAGCACAGTCACACAGGGGGTTTTATAGGGTGATATCCCGGCATGCCCAGGGGGTCCCAGTGCAGGGCATGCCGGGATGCGGGGAGGGGACCGACTGAATGAAAGACAGGACCTTGATATAAAGGTGTATAAAAATTCACCCCAGAATCCATGCCACAACATCTCCTCCTTTCTTTTTCCAAAAGAGGAATTATTGTGGTATTTAGCAGGATGTAAGTTATGGAATCATAGGGGAAGGGGCTGGAGGAGCAGGGGAATCTTACAATAGCAATTTTTGGAGAGGTGGAGGTAATGGGGGTGATTAGAGGTAAACAATACATTCTAAATAACGAAAAACATAACCAAAACCGTAACCATGGTTGGGAAAAAGCCCTAATAGAGTCCAAACAATCGAAGAGAGCCGTCCGGTGAGTTTTCGTCTTGGATGTCTCAGACAGCAGGGGTCTTTGTGGTCTCTGCTGGAACAATTCCAGAGTATTTCTTTGGCTGTGGGGGGATTTAGGGTCACAAGGCAGGGAACATGACAACAAAGGGGATGAGGTTTAACATTCTGGTTTTTGGGTATGGATTCTCTTCCAAAGATAATTTAACATGAGTTATCAGGTTCACTAACATCGGGTAACAGCATCTGAAAGAAAGGAAAGTCTGGGCATAGACAGGGGTTAGAACTTTCTTTTCCACCAAGGGGATGGTGTTCTTCCTCCCGGTGGATGACGGACACTTCTTTCTCTTCATCTGGTGGCCTGCTGGGGTGTTTGGGGACATATGGTTTTTCTGTGGAATCCACTGCGGCCCCAAGGGTGTGGACATGCAGGCATACCCACGGCCCCAGGTCACCAATTTGTGTGGCCCCTCAAATTTCCGAGGGGCCGGAGCCATACAGAACCGTGCCACATGTCCCTTTTGACCGCAGCGGTAACAGGTTATGGGTTCTCGCCCTGCTGGAGGTGGAGGTGCGCCGGGTGTCACTGCGGCCACTGTCTTCTCAGATGCTGCAGGTTTCATGAAAGCAGCAGCCTTTGTCGTGCATGCTTCCATGATATTTTGCAAAGTGGGCTGGGGATCCAGAGGCATGCCTAAAATGATAGTCTTGCATACAGAATTAGCATTAGTTTTAGCAAGTTCTAACAGCATTGCAGCCTGCAAGTCTGGATTCTCAATTTGTCTTTCTATTTGCAGTTTTAGCCGATTTATGAAGGACATAAATGATTCTTCAGGTAACTGTTTGATGTCAGAATAGCTAATTTGGGGTTCACATGTCGGCAATAGCCTGAGAGCTTTCTCTGCAGCTCCCCTTATTTTTATCAGAACAGCCCCTGTTAATGCTTTGGCTTGGTCCCTGGGTTGTGACCATTCCCCCTCGCCACACAGATGGTCTAGCGTTATTCTGTTCCCCACAGCGTCTAAGGCTAAGTTTGCGTTTTGTGAAAGTTCAGAATAAATAGCCCGTAATGACTTTTTCCATGTTTCTAACCATATAATATATTCACTTGAGGATAGGATGCATGAAAGCAAATCCCTGAAATCATATGGGAGCATCAGGTGGGAAGAGAAAGTAGCTTTCAGCAAACTCTTAAAATATTCACTTTCTCTTCCAAATTCTTTTTGAGCTTTGCAGAGTTCTTTTTTATTTTGGAAAGGAAAGGGCTGCCAATTTGTTATTGCATTTACTTGACTATGAGAGCTGATAGGAGCAGCTACGGAGATATTATTAATTCCAGGGTTGTGGTTTCCCGGCCCCCCCCCTCTTGCTCCGATCGGGTGGGAGCAGTCGGGGAAGGAGGAGGGAGGAGGGCTCTGCGTTCCGAACGGCAGAGGGGGGGAGCACTGGATCGGGCGAGGGGTTGAACCGTGG
>VZTB01007341.1:3533-50241 GCA_013397245.1 Thryothorus ludovicianus
GACAGTGGAGCCAGGTCTGAACTGGATAGGTATCCATGCAAGAAGCCATTGAGCCATACAGGAAATGCAGAAGTGCAGTAGAAGCTGTTAATTCTCTTCTTGTTTTCCTCTACAAATCCATATTTTGACAATTATCTGTATTTCTGGGGCAAAGAACTCACAAGGTTTTCTCTTGCAGTAACTTTTCACCCAGGGAATCTCCTGATCTCCTGCAATTCATGATCCCAGTCTTAAGGAAAAAAAAAAAAACAAAATGAAAAAGGTAACTTACCAGACTGGAAAGAGAGAGTAAAGAAAAATACTGCTGGCAGTATTATTCAGTCTTTAGTAGTCCTTTGGCTTTGAAACTTCAGATAAAGACACAAAATAANTGAGACACTGAACAGTGTTTGACAAACTACAGAAGTAACTGAAAGACCCAGTCACAAGGCAGGTTTTCATTGGTTAGGTTTTTTCTCCTTGCATAACGTGATTCATAGTAAAACAGAATGTTCAAGGAGAGAGAAAAATAATAAAAAAAGATAATTTCCCCATCCCTCTTCTCCCCAGTCTAACTTAGGACTTATAAAAATTAACAAACGAAAAATATCCTTAAAGCCATGGTTAAAGTTCTGATACATGAGCTCTCTACTCACACCCTACAAGAAGGTTTGGATTAATAAATAAAAACAAATTCAAAATAATTTGGTCTTGATGCCTTAGTCAAAAAAAAACAACCAACTAACCAAACAAAGCTAAATTATAAAAACCATTGCTCCTCATATCAGTTTTTATACACAATTTTATATGGAAGCACAGGGTCTACTGTGATTCACTTTTAAAAACACCATTAGATTATTTTCCAAATCCAGGTGATGCAGTATAATTCATTTTTAAAAACATCTTCTCCAAGAAAGACACACACTAGTCTTTTGAGGATTCTCTGCCCTCATTTATCATGAGTAGAAACTTATGAATCACAACAATGAATTCCACCATGCCAGAAAAATTACATTATCCTATACTACTATCACAATTTAATTCTTTTCTCATTGCCAGGATTCTTCTTTCAGTAGCTATTCCTAACTCCTTTTATTTTAAATGAAATATAATTTCACATATAACTCTCCCTTTTCCATATCATTTTGCAATATAAAGCAGTTGACTAGAACCAGTCTTATAATTAAAAATTTCCATGCCAGCACCTGCTGAGATCTGCAACACTTGCTAGTGCAGGGAATGGAGAAACAGGGGAAATACAAGATGGGCTGTTACAAGCAGCCTATGCTTTGTATCATCTGAAGCTGTAAGGACATTATTCTTTTCAAGTACGTACACTGCTAAAAATTTTCATGTAAAGAGTCATTAAATTTGTGTCCATTTAGACACTTCATTAAGTTTTCAGACCACTCTGGGTTTAAAATTTTACCTACCTATAAATTATAAGCAAAACTATAACAGAATGGAATGTTACTTTCTGAATTGTGAGAGTGCAAGATAAGTGACTGTAAGATACCCAGGGCCACACATCACATCAGAGCTGATCTCTCCACAGTGATGCAGAAACATTTTTGTCAGGTGTTGCAACCCTCTGATGGGGCCCCATTTAGCGAGCAAGATTCTAGAAAGTCCACAGTTCAAATAACTTACTCTCTAAATGCAAGAAAAGATGCAAAAGAATAAGACTATAAATCACAAGGGGACAGTAAGGTTCAAATTTGCAGGAATCTGTTCAGCATGCAATGATTACAAATCCAGTCCTTTTTCTAGAGAACAATATGCCAAACAATACAAACATAATAATTTGCCTTCTTTATTTCTGTAGACATTTTGATGATCTTCCTAAATTGTTTTTACATAATTTTCAAGCAGCATTCTTGTTCTGGCTCTGTTTTCCTTTCTTTATTTTTGTACTAATATCCATTTGTTGAATTTGCAGTGCTAAAAACACTGAGGCTTTTTTAAACTCCAAACAAATAAAGCAGAATGTGGCATTGGCAGCTTTTTTAGCAGAATTTTTAAAAGCTCTAAAAATTGAAAAAAGAAGGAATCAATCAACTACTTCATCTTAAACAGCAAAAGTGGAACTTCAGCAGATAGATGGGTCCAGATTCTCAACACACCCAATTTTCCCCATCTTCTGTTTCCATCCCATTTATCTTCTCCCATTTGAATCTGTGCTTGACTGCTGAGTAAGGCCCAGATATTCAAACACTATTATTAACTACCCTTCTAGAAACATATTTACCAGCTGTTTTCAGCTTTTACACAAAATATGTTTCTAAATATCAGGAAATATCAGCAAATATCAGGAAATAGAATCAGCAACTAGAAAAAAATTTGTTAGTCTTCACCATAAAGTCAAACAGCTATTTTTGTCAAGTCCTACTAGAATCAGCTCCTCACACTCACAACTTCAATGTGATCAGCAAACAAAGAAATGGCCAGTTTTGGGGCTCACTCTTTAGCCTCTAAAACCACCTACTCAATGTAATAGTCTCAAAGCAGTGCATTCAGTTGATTAAAGGCATGTTTGCTGTGATGTAAACATCACAGCATCACCAAAGTGTCAACATCGTCAAACGTTAATTTTGGAATTATTTTAACACAGTCTGACTGCACAACAGTTCATCAGGGTATTTGAACTAAAACATCCTTGCTAATTTGTGCAAATAAACTACAAATTAATGAAGTAATATACTGCAGGATCTGCTGCCCTTTTTTACACCATAAGCATAAACCACACATTGTATTCCCCGTGAAGGTAAGCCATTTCTCTATTACACCCAAATCCCAACATCTGTTTTTATTTTTTAAAACTGAAATATCTAAGAAACTAATGAAATGGTTACACTAAGTTTCTCAAGACAATACTGAATCATAAGCACCAGAGTTCTCAAAGCTTTACTGTGAACAGCAAGGGAGACAAATAGGCCCAGACTGATACTTTGACATCAGGGTACAGAATGACAGGGATGAGGTGAAGCAACCCTCAGAATGAGCTGGCAGCGATTATAGCTCCACTAGACATCATAAATTTTCCACTTAACTCCAGTGGCTTGGTGGTCACTAAAATAAAGTCAAAGGGACAATTCCAACCCTGCACTGCTGGGAAGGGGCCCCACAAAGAGCTATTAGAGTGTAATAGACTTAGGTCTGTAGCATAGTTTGGGTTGGAAAAGATACTTGAAGGTCATCCAGTCCAACCCCCTGCCCTAGACAGGGATATTTTCAATTAAATCTATTGCCCCCAGAGCCCCATGAATGTTTCTAGAGATGTGGTATCCACTGCCTCTCCTGGCAATGGCAATTCCAATGTTTTACCACCCTCATCATAAAAAACTTCATCCTTACGTGTAACTTGAATTGACACTCTTTTAGTTTAACTCTTTACCACTGTCCTATCACAACAGGCCTTCCCATCTTTCTCAGTCCCTCTTAAGTACTGAAAGGCTACAGAAAGGTCTCCCTGGAGCCTTCTCTTCTCCAGGCTGAATAAACCCATCTCTCAGCCTCATAGGAGAGGTGTTGCATCCTTTTAATCATCTTCGTGGCTCTCCCCAGGACCTCATCCAATACGTCCCTGTGCTTCCTTTCCTGAGGAACCCAGACCTGGAAGCTGTACCTGCTGCTTTTGATATGGACCAGAATTCACTGGTAGAGTAAAGCAGTGCTTCTCTGTTTACATTATTTTCCTGTCCTCAGTAAGTTTTCAGGTTTTATTTTCCTTTTTTCACATACCTGATGTATATCTGATGTAGTTATACAGATACTAAGGTTCTTTAAATATTGTATGAATAGGCTGATGTTAAAAGAAATTGTAAAAAAAACCCAAACAATTAGGACATCTGCACTGGGAAAGACTGAAATATGATCTCATCTTTCCATAGACACCAGAGATTATGCGGGACAGAAGGGACATTACACATGCCCTAATTTCAGGGAAATCTTCAGTTTGAGTTGTGCCCTGCAAGTCTTTGCAGAATGCCATCACTAGCCACAGAGCTACAGCACACCAGGTTTCATCAGTTTCGCTGTTTGCAAACCACGTCTTTATTTTAATAAAACATGAACAACTGAAAGCAGAAACCTGCCTACCAGGTGGGTTTTTTTGTTTGTATGGTTTACTCAAAGAGCTTTAGATAAAGCCATAGCACTAAACAGTAATTCTGGCTGTGTTTTAAATCACACTATCAGCAGTGAAACAACAGATGAGAGAGGTAGCTAAACTGACTGCTGATGCAGAATGAGCTGAGTTTGCCATCCCTACCCAAGCCTGGCAGAGGCTGCTACCACCCTAATCAAATTCTTCAGGTTATTCTGTATTCTTGCATTCAGTACTGCAAAAGTGAGTTTCTTGGTTAATGCTATAAAGCAACACTGAATAAATACAAATAGTTTAATCTTTCTCTGCAGTCATATCCTCCCACACTGGTAAGTGTAATTAGGAAAATGCTACATTGCATGTCTTGAATAGTGAATGTAGCTGATTGTTAATCATTATATTTACATAGTTTATATGAAAAATATTTAAATTCATGAATGCTCCAACTTTTCTCTGCCATGACATTAATACCTGAACAGCATCTGAATGCATAATAGTATATTTGTGCCTTATTGATTCTTTGTCAACGTCCTTATAAGGAAACTGTTAGACAATTAATTTCTGGGTGTAGAGGGTTAAAAAAAGTATTTTTTGGACAAAAGTGGCATATGCATGGAGGGAGAGAAGGGAAAGATATACATCCTAAGCTGATATGAAAAAGTGTTCACATAAACAAATGGTGAATTGCAATATATTGAAAGAAATTTGTGGAAGTACCTTTTATAAAATCCTTATTTTGTAGAAGTAATTGTGAATAATTTTCATCTGTGTTTAACCTCCATGAAATAATGATTTCCACAAAATCAGAGTGATAAAAAGGTTTATAAGAAGCATGCAATTTCATTTGCCAACAATAACTGTCTTGTTTTAGAGAAAATAGACAAAACAAAAATGTATCACACATTTTGAGAATGTAAAAATCTAAAAGCACTCTTTTAACAAATACCTCTTTAGAAATTTGACAAGGAAGTAGTGTATGCTCACTGGCAATATCTCTGATAGGATTTTTAAAATCTTAGGATAAATGCATAGAGTACTAATAAAACATATTTTAAAACCTGATCTGGGAAAAAGAACAACTGTTATTTCATTAAAAAAAAAATCAACCAATATTTCCAAAATCCCTCAATATTTCCAAAATATTTCCAAAATCCCTCAACTCATTTTCTGGGTGCTCAGTCTAGGCTACCATGGACTGAATTTTCAGAAAGTGAAAAATGTACACCTTTAAAGATCTAGTTTTGCTTAAAAGTCAAAATCTATCACGTCTCAACTGAAAATACTAGTCTTTTCCTAAATAAAACTGGGGAAAAAAAAGTGAGATGAAAAAATTATATTCACATGAATTTATCACCTTTTCCCCTTTCACTTTTTTTGTCTTTCTATATTGTTAAACACAGAACTCTGTTTCTAAAGAAACAAATGAAATCATTATTTACATTACCCTATTGCAAATCTTCACATTTAGACCATGTAAATACAAGCCAATGCCCATTTGATTTGTGCATTTAGATTTGGACATGTTCTAAGCATTCTTATAGATATATTTATCCAGTCAAATAATCCAGCCTAAAAGAAATCAACAGTGTCCACTTGAAATGGACCTAAGAAATGCTTCATGCAGGTACACTGTAACTTCATGAACAAAAGCTTGAAATAACCTTAGTTTCCCTGTATACATAACTTTCTGCAGTTTTCTGTAGCTCTTAATCTGTGTTTAGCCCATATTCCAAAAGATTATGTACTTTATACACATTTACTTACTAAACACATTAAAAGCAGTATTTCATGACCAAGGTACTCATGAAGACTTATTTCTTCATAAGAAGTAGAATAGTGGTAATGCTTGGACAGTGATTAGATTATTAGTAAAGTATTTAAAGCTCACAAGTGCAGTGAGTGAACTAATCCCTTGAATGATTTAAAAGCTAATTTTTCAATATTTTCACTAGAACTAAAACGGAAGATTTGAAACCATTTCAACATACAGACATGTTGTGCCATAATATTTCCTAGAAAAGCACATGACAATCCAATGTCTCAAGCAAAATCAATTACTTTTTAGTTCAAGATCCTCAGTCACTGAAACAGGATATTATTTTGTGTCCTGAACAATATCTTGTTCCAATTTCTAAGGAAACCAGCAGCAAAAACTAAGTTTACAGTGCTGCATCCTCCAGAAATTGACTGCAATGTTAGTCTCCAGGGTATTATTACCAAGTACTATTTGCATTTAAATTTCTATAACCCTTAAGCAACTGCATTGTTTGTTTATATGCATAGTTATCATCTACCAGGTATCTAGGTGTTATTCTTCACCTCTCTGTATGGGTTAACAACCTATTGACATTGAATGACTTCAAAAGCTAGATTTCAGATCAGGAACAACATTTGGGAACTTTAATTTTAGGAATTTCTTTTTACCACCCTCAGTGAGATGTCTGTCTGAGACTCAGTATTGTGCTTCATTAATGGATGTCACTCACTTGGCTTCACACATGGGAAGAACCAGGCGAAGTTGTGCTGCTCTATGCTACAAATAGCCAGAGTCTAGACGAACACAGTTTGTTTTGCACAGAAGGTTTTGGGAATTGGCCTCGGGGAACCAGGTTACATGTTCCTAGGGAAAGTCAAAGAAAAATCCAGATTTTTCTTGACAGAAAATTGCTTCTTTTTCAGAAAAGCCCAACAAATATTCTGATGATTACTGATGCTTCTCTAGTTGAAAACTCTCCAGACAAACCACTTTGCTGACCAGAGATGACAAGGCCCTGACATCAAGCTTCTGTCTTCAGAATATACAGAATAGTTATAAAATCTGTTCACAGAGGATGCCACAAAAAACATTCAGGGATTGTATTTTTCCACCAAAATCAACATCAATTTGTCATTTAGTGGAAAATCCGCTTCCTTTCTGTTATGTTTTAAGGCTTTTAAATTATAATTTTGTAATTATTTTTTCACAAGAAAAGGTCTTCTATAAACTTCAAGTTCTATATTTATTGTGCATTTTGTGATAGAACTTAGTGAACAGTATAAAAAAGGGCTTTTCTAAATGAATCACTTTTATGACTAAACAATCACATTTATCTAAAGAAACAGATTATGAATATAAGAGGAATTACATTTACAGTCAGCTATACTTGAATCAAATTAGCAATAAATATTAATAATAAAAAAGATGTCAAAACTGCTAAAAATATTTAAAAGAACATTTGAAATATTTAAATGAACACTTTTTAAAAAAAAGTCAAAGTTATGCTTCAAGGTGATAAATGCATATTTCTCATTGCTTGGATGCAACACACCTTTAGTCAATTATATAGTGCCTAGTGTGATGCATTCATTCAATGTTATAGCTTCTTTTTACTGTTAATAATTAGCACAGGATTACTTTAAAGATGGATTACTATTTGGTGACTGTTGAGTTCATTGGGCACTGCTGTTGATTCAGTACACTTACTTACTAAAGAAAATCCCTATTATAGTCTCAGCCCAAGTATCACTAGGCACCTCTTAAGATGCAATGAGACTGAATCAGTCAGTCAGTTAAAGAGAACTTGTGGCTTTGCATCTCATAAGATCAGTTTTCAGCCAGAAGTGAAAGGCCACATATTGTACTGAATCATTCTTTGACTTTAATGAGCATCTTTCACACTCAAGTCAAAGGTTGTGTATTGAGGATGATGTTTGACTGCTCTGTACTTTGAAAGCAGAGCAAATGCTGATTCATTTGCCTACCAAGGAAGACTAAAAGGCAGAAGCAAAGGCACACCTTGACAGTATTACACCTGTTGGGCCCAGATTCCCAAGGCTGCCTCCAGTACTGAGCCCCAGCATGGCCAGGCTGCCTCTGCAGCCACTTCAGCCATCCACAGGGAGCAGAAACACAGAGAGCATCGACACAGCTAGAGATGGGACTGCTTGAAAGGAAACGCTACTACAAGGAGAGGATAACTCAAAAAAAAAGAAAGGGAAGGTCATGGGTAGAGATGAGAACAAGACTAACCAAGGTTTAAGAAATAAGTCTGTCTTAAACAGACACAAAATGAAATCCCAGGGTAATCAACCTTATTTTTGTGTCACAGCTGAGCCATCTATATGAAATATTGTATCACTGGTATTTAAACAAATACTAAGGAAGGGAAGAGCAGGAAGCTTCACTAAAGAATGAAGAGGCTTTTTTATTATTTTTATTTTTCCATTTTTTTTATATCTTCCCCTTTGATTTTGGCAGCTGTTATGGGGTTAGCCCAGCTCCTGTAGCAGGGATATCACCAAAATGCAAAACACTCTTCAGCCACATTCGTGTAGTCTCCTAGTGGGGCTCCTTATAATGCCTGGCTATTTTATATACTCATGTCAGAGCAAAATTCAACCTCAGAAATACAAACCAAAGTTGTTAAAAAGGTTTTTAAGATACTCCCTAAGAAGGAGAAAATCATTCATGAGAATTGATGCAATCCTTTTAAGGAATAAGCTCTTGCCAGAGACTGAATTAATTTAGAGGGACAGCGTTAAAGCCTGCATCCTGTTAAGAATATACAAGCGGAAAATGTTTCATACATATTTTGCATTCATTTTTCCACTGTCTAATTGAGCTGGAGGAGTGAGATAACTCATAGCTTATTGTTCTGGCAAGCCACAAGTGTAAAGAGAGAAGGGAATTGTTAACAAGCTAATATTAGTCCAGTAACATGACTCGATCATTTTATTTCTATCTGTTGGAGGGATGTCACAAATTCTCATGTAGGAAATTTGCTCTTTTGCCACAAGGATTAGCCACAACCTGCAATACCAGTCTTTTGCTGGAAGGAATAGTAGAGGAGCTTCACTGCTGTGTTATTATCTGGGATCTATTGTTTTACATTTTTCAAAAATCTTTAAGCTAGATCTTTGACATTCAACTGCCTGTAAAGACATACGCCACCCGATGAGAAGCTTTGATGTGCATTTTGAGGATTAAATAATCTAGATGGAAGGCAATGTGTTTCCAGCCAAGAAGAAAACTATGGAGGAAATTTTGCCTCCTGCTGTTTAGCACTGCTGGCAGTCAATACCTTTTAGCCTACCCTCTAAATTTGATTTCATACATATTTACAGACTATTTCTCCTCCTACTACTAATTCTTTTGAGACCAAATTAAGAACAAAGATAGCAGGAACAGGCTTCATCAAATAAAAATGTAAATATGCTGCATCTCATTTTTGGATGAAGAGAGTTTATTTAAATATTTTCTCCACTGAAATATCTTTGCAGTATCATTATTGCTTGCAACTGGAAAAGAAATAGCCTTACAAGTCAGAGTAGCCCATTGAGGCTTAAGCAAATTTATGCATTTAAATAATGGCATTTACCTAATAAAACAAAAAAAAATTCTAGAATTTTCTGCACTGCCAGACAATGAAAGAATAGTAATGATAAAACAAATAGATACTAAAGAAAACATAATCTCTCTTACTATTTCCAAAATGCATTGTCACATAACTCAATAGTTTTAACTATGAAAGAAACACTAAAGTAATTACAAACACACATTTTTTTACATTTTTGAAAGCAACTGAAAAATGTGAAAATTTTAATGTTCCTACAAAGTGAGATTATCACTATCTATAATCTATGACATGTTTCTAATTTCCATTTCCTTAGGTAGGTTTAAAAACCATATTTGTTTTTTTCTTAATTAGCAACCTACCCTTTCTGTCTGATTTGCTTCACAGGTAAATAGACAAATATGGTAGATGCCTGATACTACCTTGATGAAGAAAAAGAAGTTACATCAGTGACTTTGGTGGAGTAAAAAAATTACCAGAGATGTTTGATCTCTCTTATTTCCCACTTCAGTGAGAATAATTATTACTCTTTGTCTGACTGTGTGTGCTGATATTTTTTTCCATTGGTTATTACCTCTGCCCACAACCCTCTAAAAGAATTCTGAAAAGTCACTAGCAATAATTATTGCTATAAACAAAAGAAAGCTTTACATTCATCATCATCCTCATTGTTCAAAAGCTTCAAGACATGGTTTTGTCCACAATGACACACTTCATTCAAATTCAGTACAAAAACTAGTTATGTACAAAGCAAGAAAAGAGTAACCAGACACATTTTTATGTGTTCATCTGGCATGATATCTATCTTAAGTAATTTTAATCTCAAGATTTTTCTCAATTTTAAGGTTCTTCCATCCCATTCTACCTCCTAAAAAACCCACAGAAGATGCATAGGGGTGTTTCAGGACCAAAGCAGTTCAGGAACTTATGATTCTAGCTTTAAAACACTCTTAATATTTTATGGCATCAACACATCCTATCAGATATTTTCTACATATGCTGTAATTATAGAGAAATAGTCAAAACAGCTTGATAAGGCTTTAAACATTGTGTGTATGCTGTAAAATGGTGTCTGCAGGCCAGTCACTGATTTGGATTAGACACCTGGGGAGCTCTGGCCACCAGCTTGGCGAGAGAGGCGCTCGATGTTTCTGAAGCAGGTGGCGTCGGGAGTGCCACGGAGATGTGTAGGAGAAATCAAAGGCTGCAGCAAGAAACCCACTGGATTTTCTGGGTTGCATCAAACTTTAGCTTTCTCTGCACTCTCCAGCTTCTAAGAGAGCATGCAAACCAAACTCACTGAGCAAAGATGTCAGGACTTATGTGAGAATATGTGTATTATCCTTGCCTGCAGGTATTTCTTCACAGAAGAATATATTAGGGCCTGCTACCTTGTATCATTTTCTTTTGAGAAACTGAATCACAGTTCTGCTACTTCTAAAGTGTCAGATGTTCACAAGCACAATATTAAACTGATATGTGTTTGTTATATAGCATAAAGATATCCTTTGTTGATGTCTCATGATATTTCTATATAGGGCAAGATAAAATCTGCTTGAAAGAAGAGCAAATATGTTAACTGTTCTTCTCAAGAAAACTTATGCAGAGAGGAAGGAGAGATTAATCTCTTTGTAAATGCTGGCAACATTTCAGAAATGTATCTACAAAGAATTGTGACAAGTTTAACAGTGACATTATGTAGAATAGTGAGGAGACAAAACACAAACCTAAAGAACCAAACTTCCCCATTAAGTCCCTGTCTACATCAATCAGTAAACAGTGTGATGTTTAAACACCATGCCTTGAGTAGCTAGGCACATTCATTATCTGCAGGCCTGTTCCTGTGAGTTTGCAGTAGCAGTCCCAAATATTCTTAGATCAGATATGTCCCTTATGATTTCACTTAATTTCTCTGTTTTTTCAGGAAAAAAAAATCCACTACTCAGTCTGTGATTGCTGCAGCCCTGGGAATGTGTCCCTGGCTTGGGTTTGTTGGCAACTCTCACACAAACAGCTTGGAATTTATCTGCCAGACTCCAGATGCAAAAAAATATTAACTGTTCACAAATCTTCAGGAGATTTTCAAATTTTTCTGATGTCCTGGAGACTAGGAACAGATATTCCAAATGTTTCTGGTGTGATGGAAATAAAAATGAGCTAAACCTAGAAAAGGAAAACTATTAGGTTATGATGGGGGGGATAAAAAGGTAAATAGCGAGATTTAAGATTTAGCTTTAAAAGAAAATATTTTGTGCAAAATACTTTTCTTTAAAGGCCTGGTAGTGATTTCCACAGATAAAATGTTCAATGCCAGCAAGAGTTTTCTTAGAATGATATTATATAATTTGTGGGAATGAAAAAACCCACAAACTTTTTCTTCATCTGCAAGATTACATTAGAGATGTTTTGCAAATTCTCCTTTAAGGACTCTATGAATCAAAATTCTACATATGAATGTTTTCATAGGCTCAGAGGCTTCACCACGGTAATTAAAGGTGAATTTTTTCCTTTATATTTTGTTATTCTTGTCTCCTGGGCCTGATTTATAACTTTTGTTACACAATTATATTCATTTATTTCTTTGTACCATGTTGTATGTTATTTCAAAAGTAACATCTAGAGTGTCCTTGCTTTTAAATGTAGATTTAGCCTCTCTGGATGAAACTTGGTAGAACATCTGTGTTTGAAAGTATGAAAAATTGCACATTTTCTGAGAGAACGAGGCTGAGTGCTCACATAATACTGTCTCTAAGAGAAAATTAAAGTGCTGCTGATAGCTAAGGGACTGGATGGCTCAAGGGAATCATAGTGTGACACAGTCTTTCATCTGATGAAAACCAGCATGAATTTAAGCCCATGCTGATAATGACCAAAAGTCATTATCATTTGTTCAGTAATTTATTTAAAATGAGTTAGGGGTCTGGCTCTCATCTTGGTGGCACAGAGTCCAAATTATAGCTGAGCAAATAATGAAGAAATGTCTCTGCAACATGATTTCATATCTTTAAATTAGTATGCTTAAACTTCTTTCTGTTTATTACCCTCTTAATATTTTAACTAACAAATCTAGGAGGATGGCTGTTTGTGAATTTAAAAAATGTATCTGCAAATTCTCATGGAAAGCAAATTCTGAATTTATGAAGACAAGTATTTGCCCCAGAAAAAAAATCTAGTTTGCAGAACTCTGCTTATTCAACTAAATTTATTAAGATATATTTCTTGTCTCTGTGGCTGGTCTAAACTAACAAACATCTTCTATATCGTGAATCAGATGTTAACAAATGAAGCACTTGGAAGAAAGCTAGAGAATCACAGTTTTTTATGAAAAAAAAAAGGAAAATAACCCACAAGTTAAATAGAAAACACATGATGTCTTACTAACTTAATATTTGGGACAAACTGAGACCTGCTAGAAATAGGAACATAGAATTTAATTCTCTGCAGAACTGAAAAAAGAGTGGTGTGTGATGTCTTTCCCACAGTGTGGCCAGAGGATTAAAGCAAAATAAATAGATTGGTGTACAAGAGATAACAAAATCTAACAGGAGAACTTACTGGGTGCACATTCCCCAGAAAAGGCTCCATGGATAAATATAGATGTCCACAAAAGTACCTCCAGTAAAAGTATATATATTTTTATCTATAAAGTGTGTGAAGGTGTATGCTAGTAAAAAGTATAAGCATTGAGCAATTTCAGTAAAAGGCTGATCCAAAAAAAAACCAAACAAACCAACAAAAACCCAAACAAAACTTGTAAAGCTACAAAACTCTCAGTAGAACTACTAGGTAGGAGGACAGTATCACAATTAACAGATGCCTTTATAACTTCTAAACATCTCCATCTTTGACATCATCTCCATCTATTTCTTTGACTGAATAGGACTGAGGGCTTAAGACTGCACTGCATGTAAGCAATTGATTCCCATGGTTGGACATTCTTTGAAAGCAAGATTTGAATGCATATTGGTATCTGGTAAGCAGGGCTATTGATAAGAGAGTCACAGAGTCACTGAGGTGGACAGAGAACTCTGAACATCATCTTGTCCAACCCTGCTGCTCGGAGCAGATTACTCAGAGCTATCCCCATTCAAGTTTTTAACACTTTCAAGGATGGAGTCTCCTGTTGTCTCTGGGCAGTCTGCTCCAATGTTCAGTCACTCTTACAGTAAGAAAGGTTCCTCTTATGTTTGCATGAAATTTCCTCTCTTTCAGTTTTTGCCCATTGCTTCTCGATTTTCACCAGACACCACTGAGAAGAGAGACTGAGTAGAGGGGTGGGATCACCTGTCTGGCAATGCTGGCCAGGTGCTGCCTAAAGCAGCCATGAGGCTCTTACCCTTCTTTGCCACAAGAGCCTGGTGATGGCTAATGGCCAGCTTGGCGTCCACCACGACCCTGAAGCCTTTGTTACAAAGCTCCTTACCAGCGAGTCAGACCCAGCCTGTACTGAGTCATGGACTAATTATCAATTCCTTTTCAGTTTCGGGGCCTTATATCTACCTTTTTAAAAATTTTGTGTTGTTTCTGTTTGTCCATTTCCCAGGCTGTCTAGGTCCCTCTAAATGACAGCACAACTTCCAGCTATATCAGCTTCTCCTCTCACTTTCATAGTGCTCACAACACAATTTTGGATTCTCTGCAACGAATTTCCAAAAGAATGTTATCAAACTATGGTGAAATTACAGAAAATGAAGAAACAACCTCTGAAAACTGAAGGACTTTTTCTGCAAGCAGGAAACAGGGAGAAATTTGTGGTATGACTACAGGGCTAAGCTGATGGCTTTTCATGGGTAAACATGTGAAACATACCCAAACTCCGCTACTTTTTTATTAACAAATTGTAACTTATGGACTCAGCCTTTAAAGGCAGACCAGAGAGGTTGCAAAGACAAAAAACAATTGTTTTGTTTCCTTGTGTTCTACACTCTTGGCTGGGGTTCCTGCTTCCATGGGAACAGCAGGATTCTGTGCCACACCAAATACACTCAAACTGTGACAAAATCATGAGCAAAGGGAAGCACTTTCAATAACTATATTCCTGTATAGCTAGTGAACATGGCAAAAACCCCACAAAGGTCTCCTCACTGAGAAACACTGTATTTAACTGGAATAAGTAGCATTACTCCTGATTTACATCAAGCCTGAGAGGAGAAAAACATAAGGAAGAGCTCACCATGAGAAAGGATATAGGCTTTTTTCTGTTGTTGCTAAACAGAATGTCAGCAACAACAATCTGTAGTTTTCACTGTTCACCAAGTTCATCCTCATTCCATAGGGAAAAATGATGCTTAAAGCAGAACAATTACACCACAACTAGCCTTAAGGTAAAATGACATCATAAATAAACAGTGGAAGAAATAGTAATAATGACAACAATGAAAATAGATATAAAAACAAAAACCAAAGCAGAACTGTCACAAAATAATATATTTTCAAACTTATAAAACTAGCTAGGTCACTTTAAGATACATTCAGAATAATAAAGAGGAAAATGGTAAATGGAAATCTATTTGAATACTTGAAATTGTCCTTTTAACCTTTATTTAAATTAGCAAAAGTTGCATGTACATGCCCAATGGCAAAATATAATCCTTTTCTAGCAAAACATGGACATTTGGTATTAATACAGAGCATATAATATTAAAAAAGTCATCTATTATAAAATCTAAGTCATGACTATACTGCCAAGTATCGAGCTTAGCGAAGAAATATTAATTCTAGCTAAACTGGTCCAAAACCTAACACAAATATTCAAGGAAAATTTGGGTCAATTGTCCCTTTGCAGACCAGTAGCTACAAAGGAGAAAGCTCTTCAGTTGTTGAATTTAATATCCCTGTAAGTTCTGAACACAAGCATCCTCTAACAATAAACCAAACGAGCTCTCAATATAAAATATGTCTTCCTTCTCTGAAAATCTGTATAGCAAATACAGCCCGAGGGAACTTTTAACAAAATGTTATAAAACTGAAAACTGACATTAATAGGAAGTACTGATATATCTTTAGTGACAATGAGTTCAATTCTCCTGCCACTGCATAACGGAAACACCAATTGGCTCCAATTTGCTTCGATTGGATTTGCTCCGATCAGTGACAGAAGAATGAGGTCCAGCCCTGCTGAGACATCATTATGACAGACAGATTTAGCAGAAAGTATTGGCCACAGATGAAATATTTGACTCTTTAACACAGCTCAGACTTTGGTTGAAATCCATGGGGGTGGATAGGATGCAGTACAAGTGGTCAATGCACTCCTTAGGGTCAATGACTATAGCTCATACAATGAGCTCCAGCAGGGAGGTAAAGCACATGACATTTCTACCTTCCCACTGCATACACCAATCTCAATTCTCCCTCTGTGCAAATTTATCCTGGCTCTTTATTCTAAAATATCCTCTAACATCTCCCCTGTCCTTAATTTTTTGCTGTGTCTTTCACGGATCCTTTTTTCTGTCTGCTTAAATACACTTCATTTTCTCTCACGTCTTTGCCTCTTTCTTCCTTCATCAATCCCCATCAACTCTCCTTTGCTCCTAGCAGAGGGCCAAGGTGGGAGAGTTCTCCTAGAATATCTGCCCAAAGCAGCCCAAAGTTCACACTCTACCAAAAGAATCTGTCCACTCCATTACTTCCTCTTTTCTACAGCATGCTTGCATTTTGAAAGGAATAAGGAGGTAGTGCAGTCCTTCTTGTGGAAGCTAGCAAGAGGAAATGCAATCTGTCCCCTTACAAAGATGTTCTGGCCAAGAACAGACATATGTACCATGAGAAGATGCAAGAAGGAATTTACACTCTGCTGGAAATGTGTGATGAATTTTACACTGAATCAAACCTAATGTTACAATTGATTTTTTTCTTCAACTCAGGATTGAAAGCCTATTATAATACTACTTATCAATACAGAATGTTAATTCACACTTTGAATTGTCTAAAATGGGAATTGAACTTAGATTTACTAAAATGGCAATTGCACATTAACTAAATAGCAATTGATTATTAAAATATTTTCATGAGGTTTAATAGCTCTGCTAGATAAGAAAATTTGCTGAATTATTGTCTAAATTGTATTTTTAGATGTACTGCAGTGAATTCAGTGAGGTTGCACTGATGCAAATGAAAACAAAGTAGTTTTCATTGTTTTCTCTGGAGTTTGTGTTTATTTAACATACTGCAAGTCGTTGAATCTAAACTAAGTGGTTAACTACTGCAATTTATGGTAGTTAAATTGTAAAGGAATATTATCATGTCATATGTTTTGAAGCTGTAAGTGTTTGGTACCATTTACTAATTGCCAAAATAACCTTTAGTTCAGAAAGACATCAAAGACTGTTGATACATCTGTACACATCTGGCACCAGATATATAAAGTATAAATCCATGCTATTGTAGCTGTAATATACTTAGGTCAACAACAGTGTACGAGTGAGACCTGGGAAGTCCCAATATTTAGAGAACTGAATCACGCATCAGCAAAGCCTGAGGAAGGAGGAACTCCTATTGTTCCATGGTGTCCAGGCACACAAGCACCAAGCAGGTGCTGTGATGAAATTTTTTTCCATTTGATGCTGAAAGCTAGGCTTGGGATGTGCATGAGCATAGCCTGGGTTTTCCCTCTACAGCTCAGGAAGTTCAAAGGGGATGCCATAATTTGCTTGCAGAATATTCATTACCAATTAACATAATCAATGGAGATCTCCTCCATTTAGAAGGGCAAGATAAGCCTCTAGACTTGCATTAGTAGTGCCCTGTCAGAATTTAATCCTCTATGGGTAGCTGTTTTCTCTGTATTTTTCTACCACTGTTTAAGAGGTTGGCACCTTCAAGGAAGAAAAAAACAAACATTTTTACAGTCTTAACTGGCCACATGGGGAGAGCATAACTGTGATTTTTATCATTTTTATACTGCCTTAGATTCTCACACAGTGTTCTCCCCTTAAGAGGGTTCTTCTCTTCAGCAACATAATGTACTCATTTTTCCAATGGGGCATAGGAAGAACACTCCTTTCGTATGAAGATTCCTTGGACAATTTTTTTAAAGGTTATTCTACCTACTCACATTCAGCTTTCAATTCCTGATTTCAATGTTTTATCACCCTTCTTCATCTCCTGTTTTATATGCTGCCTTTCAGCAGTTCCAATTCTTCCTGGTCTAGAGAGCACCAGCACAAATTTCAGCAACACTGCTCATCACCATTTTTGCCTTCCATCCTTCATAAAACAGAAACATAATCCTTGGACCTATCCCAAGTCTTGTGACATCAGATAAATCACCATTTTCTTTGGTGCAAGGACTTCTATTTCTTATTTATGTGAAAAATGCAGTTATCAGAAAAAGGTCTTTGGCAGCTAGATCCACTAATTCTTTTTTGCTCCTACACACTCACATAAAGCTCATGGATTGCAGAGGCAGAGTAGTTCTCTGGATGGCCTCTTCCCTCCCATCTAGCACAAACCCCCACTACTGTGGGGAGAGGCAAAGCTAAATCCCACTGTCACACCCAAGCCAAAGCTGCATTTTAAGTCAATATCCTTTCTTTCACCAAATGCTGTATGTGTGAGACAGACATACCTTTAGCCTTTCATTTTCATGGCAAAATGCCCATGTCCAAGGAACTCAAAATCTTCTTGTCAGCATCAGCCTCTGCATAAATTATTTTATTCTCAGCTGAGCTGGCTGAAAAATGAAAGCCCTGGTGCCCCCCAGGACTGGAGGACTCGCTCAGGGTCACACCAAACGCTGCCACCAGTCATGCCCAGGCTCTGGTAACTGAAGGGGGGTGGTTTGTTCAGGGCTTTCTAAGTTACAAGCTCTAGCTCATATTCGTCCTCTCTTTAATGCCATTCCAAGTCTGATCCTGCCTGAAACATGACACTTTTCCTTCTTTTTTAATCCTCCAGCTGCACCTACAAGTGAAACTGTTATGCAATGTAAATTCGTGCTCTCAGAATAAATAATACTGCATAGCCAGTGGCTAATAGTCCTAAAGAAAAGTAGCAAAATTAAGTCATTATTTTCTTAAAGCTAATTATTCTAGAACCTCATTAAACAAAACATGTATTTTTCTGCTTCTTCTGAACTTCTTGTGTATAATCACCTCAAAAAAAGGAATTCAATTACTCTCCATACAAGTACTTAACTTACCTTTTTGGAGTGGGAGCAAGGAGATAGCTCAAGTGGACTTGTACAATATTATGTTATGATTTTCATTGCTAGTTCTACCTACCGGACACATTTCTTGGTCTTCCTGGGAAACACAAAAATTCAAAATACAAACCAAATACAAGCTGATGTTACTTTTATGCCTATTTCTCATTCCTCTGCACTCACACTTGTGTGACTGATTTGTATGTGAAATAGTTTCCAAGTTTTCAAGCAAAAAGCAGTTAAGAAACAAAATATTTATACTCTTCTAACTTGCACTTCCTGTCTAGCTAGATCCAATACAGATGCAAAGTCACTGGTCTGCAAGAGCTTTCCACAGATCTATAATAAAATAATTAAATTAGTGAGTTGTGTTTAGATCAGAGATTCTTGGCTGCCAGCTCCCTAAGAACTTGGGGAATTCCGAGCCACAGAAGGATCATTTGGAGTCCATTTGGCAGAAACGTCAGAAATTTGCTGCTCCTGGAAACATCCTTTTCCAATAACATTTATAGCTCTAGATGGAAATGAAAAGCACCATATGTTAAGAGTTTCCTGCAAAGCTTCCTGGTAAGAGAGGAAATAAATTCAACTTGTCACATCTGCTCGTGGACCAGTCAAGTAGGATTTTATCACAGCTTTAAGTGGTTTACAAAACTGTCCTGTTATCGACTGAAGGGAGCTTTACTTCTCAGGGCATTTTTTCAATATGCATGTTTATATAATCTCAATCATTAAATTATTTTTTTGTCAGTGGAATTCAGTAACATGCATTATTATTTATCTCTAAACAGTAAAGATTACTTAGTTATTCAGCTAACTGCAACAGTTCAGTTGGAAGCAAATTTGCATTGTTCAGCTGAATAAAAGTAAGCAGTCTTATTCTGTCCCTTGTTTTTCTAACCCCAGCTCTGTATACTGTATCTCATTTTCCATTATGAAATACTTTTAATTAGACAAAAGTCAAGTTTCTAACCTATACAGAAATCTTAGGTCCTCAGTACTGTAAACATAATGCAAACAGCTGGCTTCAAATTCCCAGGGAGCCAAGGATCCCAAAGAAAATATTATGAACCACTACATCTTGTCTCTGTGGTTGCTCCAGAAACCATTACTCCCCTCACAGAAAGCAGCAATTTATTATGTAAACTGCAAAGATAGCACAAATCAAGGCAATGATATTCTGTGGCAGGAACTTCTGCAAAAGTCACAGCTCTATGAAACTCGGCATAGGCAAACTCTACAAGTACACAAGAGTTTTTTGGCATCTTATCCTGTTCTCATTGAAGTCAGTGGGAATTTTACCACTGGCTAAACAAAGAGGATTGGGCCCAAACTATGTAGCTATTTGCCAAAATAATCAAGTTACAGGAAATTGCTCCCCAAAAGGTAGATGAGTTTTAAAATTCCAGATGCCTACTTGGAGCTGATCTAATTTACACAGACTGGGCCATATACAGTTCCCTGCCTCTGCACACAGCTCCCTTTGATGTTAATGGGAATCTGATGCTGCTTCAGGGCAGTGCAGAACACATCCCTTGGAGTCCATTCCTCCCACTCATTCACTAAAGAGTGAGCACAAAAGAGAGTGGCAGTAACACATCACATTACATCCAATATTCATGCAATTATTGAAGAACACTGTATGTATTACATTTGCAAACTGTCCATAATAATTTAATTTTCTCTTCTCAATTTATAATATGTTAATTAAGCATGAAATTAAATGCTTTTTAACATACAACTGATTATGCTATAATGTATCCAACAAAGATTGATTACTGAATAATAAATCATCATTTGCATAAATATTTATGTAATTAATTTTTTAATGTTCCATAATGTATAAACAGATAACATGGGAAAACAACAAGTTCCATTACAGACATTGTAATGGACTTTTTAAAGACTTTTTTCCTTGAGACTTGTGAAGACTTTCTCATCTATTAGGGAACCAAACTGTACTCCACACCATAAGGATCACTGCAGTCCTTTACGTATTATCAGAACTTCCTAATCACATAACATATTATCCTTAACCTGTACCAAAACCCAGAAAACTAGCCAGAAAAGGAAAAAAACACATTATAATTGCAATGCAACCTATATTAACTTTACCCAATATGGAATTTTCATTAAAAACTGACCTTGAGATCCATTGACACACTTGCTCATATCAATGGCAAAACCTCTTCTTTCTACCCTGCTATCTATCATTATAATATCTGACACTCAAAAAATTTTATTGCAATTATTGCAGTCTAGGTTTCTCTGTGACAAAATTACAGTTGTACTCATTACTTTGCCAGGGTAGCTGATAGTTTTTGTTTACAGGACACCCAGGATAACTTCCAAATATGAGGAGAAATCTAAAGAAAATCCAGTAACAGAGCTGCTGAGAATTTGTTCAGCAGATTTCTCAGACATTCTGGCCTCACTCAGTCTGCCTGCCTGATAGCAAGAGCCAGTTTTTTATGAACTACGTGTCCTTGAGGAACTTTTCACCAGCAACAGCTCAGACCTTCTCACTTCTCCACAAAGGGCCTGCACCAAAGCTGACAGAAGTAAATGGAAAGATTCCCCAAAAGCTTACAAGCTTTGGATAAGGTACACATTTTGCACAATATTTCCATAAACCAAGGATTGTTCACAGGCAAATCCCAATGCTTGACTCTTTTCTGTCTACACTGAGTGGGAAGGGAGACTCCAAATTTATTTCAGTGAGAAAGAAAAGACAAACTTCACGTAATTGCCTAAGTGCCTCTGCCTTGGCTAACTTTGTTTATGCTTCTCACTGGCCAAATCAGAAGTGTCAAAGATATTAAAAAAACCCACACCATTATTCAAAAAATGCAAAACAATAGAATTAGATTTTTTTGGACATACTGACTTGCTGCTTATAAGCCAGGAGCAAAAAAGAGTTTGGAGTAAATCACACTGGCTTGAATACAGAATCCTCTTGTATAAAGAAAATTGGATTAAAATGCCTGATTTAGGATGACTATTTAAAAATAACTTTCAGTTATTCAAAAATGAAAAAGTTTAAAGATAAAACTATTATGAGAAAAGAAAACTGCAACTGGGTTTTTCTCTGCACCTGCTTAAAAGTCCCCAACTAGCCAGCAGGAAATGCCAGGGAGACATATTCCACACAGGGAGCAAGACTGAAATAGATCCCAGCTTTGGTTCACTGCTGCAAACTGCCGTGCACCTCTTGAGAAACACTCAGCTCTATACAGAAATCAGTGGGAGTTTTAGTAACTCCGACTGCTACAGCATCAAATTTTTGGATATTAATGTGAATTATGTTTAAAAAGTCTGTTTTCTTGCCCAGAAATCCTGTGATGAATTTGCTCTTGAGTAAATTTTCAGGAAGCCCTCATCATTAGTGGAAGGATGTGGTATAATATAAGCTTTCTTGAAAAGTTTTGAGATTATACTTCTTCTGGCTGCTACAACCATACATCTGAGAAAGGAGGTGGGAGCCCCTGCGCAGCTGAGAGCTCTTGGGACAGCAGAGCCTGATGGGCTGCTCAAGAGCTCCTCCTGGGCTGCTCCCAGGGACTGCACAGAAAACGCCATAAAACTGAGCCTTCCAGGCAGTTTCTGCAGGAGAACAATTTTTCTCTCTTCTACTCCTTCCAACTTCTCTTTCTTATTCTTATTCTCAATCACTTTCTCCTTTTTATTTTCTCAGTACCATGTAAGAGGATTTTGTTTTAAGAAGTGATGCTCTTTTTGTGAGTATTCCATCACAAGTAGAGAGCACTAGACCATCCACGTCTACTAAACTACACTCCATCTCTTAATATTGTTGTTCTGTGTTTGGCACCAGCTTCAAACTCCATTTCTTATAAGTGCACAGAACTCTGCAAGCTGCAATCCCTCAGATACAAACTGCTAATGCTACTCAATACCCTGAATTCTTCGAGCTTTCTTCTGTGATCTCAAAATGCTTAGAGATATCAATACTTCTTCACACAGAAAACCTAGGGCATAAGTACATGACATGACTGAGTGTACACCCAGTCTACAAAGCTACACACTGGTGACACAGCTGACCATCAAATGGATCTTTTAATATTCCTAAAGTAACAACATCAACTTTACTTCCTTACAAAATTTGATTAACCAACCCATTCTTTTTAGTTCTCTGTAAAATTGCCGTATATCTTCCTGCTTAAAGATGCTTTTGGAACCCTTGAAAGCTGTTCTCACTGCACTCTCTCCTCCACCCCACGATTTGATCCAACTGTGCCCCAACTGGGTACAAGAAGGGCATTGTGCTGCCCTCCATGCCTCAGCTGCTGTGCTCCACAGTCGTGCTCTTCTGCATCCACTTTTTACTGACATATTTCTTGCATGTATCACACTGTGAAAGGGATACAGGATGTTACATGAGGTGTATTGAAATACTTTATTATTAAATATTTTAAATTAATCATGTCTGATAGTTAATTATTCATTCAAACAAACCATGAAAAATAGAGACTGCAGCAATTTCCTCTCTCCAGTACCAGATTACTACTAAACATATAGCACAATAAAACATTCAAATTAAAACTTCCTGATGTGACACCAAATTACTAAACACCCAAACTGCTGAAAAATTAGAGGTATAGCCCTTGCACAACATATTTATTATATTCATGTCCTACTTAAAAATGCATCTTATTTGGAAGAAAAGAATATTCATGATCTCTCTTGTACAAATTGGAAAGGAAGTTTCTTGATTTGCCTGAAACTTTTGAACAGCAACATAAGCAAAACTTAAGGAAGGTACATCATGTGCAAGCAGTTGATGGTGTATGGTGAAATTAAATGATTACATAGCAGAATATAACCGCTTGAAGTCAAGCTTTCCACCTGAACAGGTAAATTTTTATTATTCCTAATTACTTAGAGTGCCCTTCACCGAGAAGGAGTAAGAACAAAAATTCACTGCCAAAAAGAACTTGAAATTGAAAAGCTTATTACATCCTACTTGTGACAAGGCCAGCGTTGGTGAAACTACTCCTTGTCATAAGTAATACATGAGAAAGGAAAAATTTTAGAAAAGAAACCTAGAAAAAAAAAGTAAAACCAAAGCATATAAGAAAGAAGTCTCTAAAAGAGATGAAGGTTAAGATACAAAGAAAAAGTTCAGCCAAATCAAAACATGGTACATGCCCTGTTAACTCTCCAAAGCTGTCTTTTTTTACACTCTCGCAGGTCTCAGGGTCAGAATGAGTAGTCCTCTGCTGCCCTTCCCTAACAATCACCAAAGCCATTAAAAAAAAATCCCAGAAAGATAAAAGCAGAATAGAAAAGATGAAAGAACCCATATCCCAATCTTATTTTTATTTATGATTTTACTGTATTTTTGTCATACACACTCCTCTGTATAAGTTTACCTCCTATATAATTCCTAAACCCTGCACAAAATGTAAACATAAGATTTTTGACCAAACTTAATGATTCTATTTTGAACTGCCTGGTTTCTGGCAGAGATATCATTACAGTATATATTCCTGAAGACTCGGTGTAACGATCAAAGCACTCTGAAAGTACAGTGATCAATGAAGAGCTGTTTGTCCGTCAATCCTTCAAGAGAAGCAGGAGTGCCCAGCTCAGCAGAACAGCAGGAGAGCACACTGCCATCTGAGGGAATTGTGGCTTGGTCACGGCCTCTCCAAGGTAATAGTATTTTGTCAGTATTATTTCTTTTCTTACTATGAAAAGAGATCCGTCTTCTGTGAACCCATTTGCTAGATTGCAATTTACAGGTTTAACCTTTCATTAGTCTCTATTCACTTTCATTAAAGCCACTAATTTGACAAGTGAATGACTTCTTTTTGAGATGTTTGTCCTTTCCATTCCAAAGAGATTTTTTTCCACCTTGCCTATCAGCCTGGCCCAGGCCCTGAGTGCCATTACTGCCTTCTCCACGGGCAGCAAGGGGATGGAGCAGGAGAGCGCCTAGGCAAAGGTTTGCAGAGGTGCAAACAGATTTCACACATGAATGAATTTCAATACTGCTCATCTCTTACCATACTCTGGTCTTCCTTTTTCCCTCCACTAAAAGCCCATGTCACCTCTCTCTTGTGTTGGTGAGATATTCCTAACAGCATCTTTGAATCTTTTTCCCCTTGCATGTCCTTCTTCTCTACTTCCTTCTGCTTTGATTCTCCTTTGCTTTCTTCTGTTTCATCTTTTTTCTAGTCAGGTCTCCTATTATTTGTTTCATCTTTTGTTGCTCTTTTCCCCCCTCTACAGTTGTATTTTTTCTGTGCTGCTGACTAAACTTACTTTCTTCCTTTTTTTTCTTCTTCCCACCCTATAAACAGCTTTACCAATCTTTCTCTAAAGCACAGCAGAACAAGCAAATTAGACAATCTTGTTAATTTAATCTAGCACCTCCTCATTGTTGTTCTTTTCTTGATCATTCTGCTCCCTCTTGCTTTTCTACAAGCAAGGACAAACAACTTCTGATGACACAGGGCAGATAGAGAGGAAAAAAATCATGCACATGCTCTTCAAAAGCTCTCATGATCCTTGCTGAAGCCATTTGCTAATTTTTATATCTACTAGCTGTTTGGTAGTTGCATAATAAGAGCCTTTTCCTTTAAGCCTCCAAATGAGCCCGAAACAGATATTTACTGTTCTCTATCATTATATGGCTCTTCAATCTTTTTATAGTAAGAAACTGGAAATAACATTCTTCACAGTGTTGTTTGCTAGCTTCTCTCTCTCCCCAACCCTTTCAGTTTTTAAAGTGTTATTTAACTGTCAAAGTTTAGGACACTATATTTGAAAAATACTATTCAGAATCTCTACACTGGAAGACCTGTGAGAGAAAAGGAAACAAACCCTCCTGAAAAAATTTATGTCCCCTGAGTAGCAGCACATGGAACGTCTGAGAGTCATTAGTTTCCTTCAGCTGTTACAATATGGGTGAACATTAGCCAATACATGAGAGCTGTTTGCAAAGAGCCAGAACTAGTGGGGTCAGAGAGGAATGGGCTCCATTCTGCACAGTAAGGTTTGCTCCCATCCAGCCTCTGCTTCACACTGCCAGGATCAATGGGCTGCTACGGGGCTGTTTCTTCTCAGGTCAGATTGTGCATGGGGCGAACAGTGCATGAAGGAAAAATGGTAGGGAGTCCTGAGGTGATTATACAGACGAGGCATAAGCTGTTGGAAAAAGGAATGAAATGCAAACTGCCATGACAAAAGGAGAGAAAAATATAATGAGTTCAGGCCAGACAATCACCAGAGATGGGAAAAAAAAGAGGGGAGAGGTGGGAGTTAAGATATTTTAACTCCTATCTACTCAGTAAATATCCTCAGATCACTCACAATACATGAAATTATACATAGGTCTCTTCACAACTGTTGAAAGTGAAGCTACTTCTACATCAACAATGTCATTTACTCTTTAAAGACAAGTAACAATAATTTTTATCTATGATTCATAAAAAATTGGCATGATATATACAGGTATACAGCAATATTATCCAAGAAAACATAAGTTCTTCCTAAGAACACATATCCAAATCCCTAGACAGAGATAAGGCTTTTTTTTTTCTCTTGTTACATATATACATTCTTTCAACTGAAAGGGTTAAGTCTTAGACAAATAAGCACAGAAAATCAAAAGCAAACCTAGCAACAGAGAAGAGAGTCCTGCTTGCAGAGTTTGGCTCTGAGCACCCTTTATGCTTTTTCAAAATGACATTTTGAAGAAAAAACTAAAAATTATAGTAAACATTGACAAAAGTGGGCATCACGTAGGTCTTCAAATGTACCTAGGATGAGAAATGAGACAAAGAGATAATCTGTAGACATTTACTTGATAATTTCTGGATATAATTTTTCTCAATACTAAGGTTATAGGCACTTTCAATCTTAACTATATGTTTCTCCACCTGGGAAATTAAAGTGTCCCAAACAGACAAGCCTAGTGCAAGCAATTTCAGGCTCTTGAGATACCAGAACAACAGATAAGCAACAAAACACTACACAGACTCATGGGAAGAATATCAGGAAGTTGCTTCACATAATATCTAACCCTTTTCTCTTACTAGATTTTGGAAATAAGTTTTTTAACAATCAAATCCAGAGGCTTCAGCTATAGGCTGTTTAGATTGATTTTCTAGAACCATGAACAATCTAAGAAATGGAATATTTCACTCTGCATTTCCTTAAATCCAAGATTCCAACCTTGAGTATATAATCCTAAATGATTCAAGAACAATTAGAACAATCTTCAACTAAATTAGTAAAGGAACTTTATGATTTATGCTGTCATTGCTGTCTTTTCTAAGAATAAGGTTTTATCTTATTTTTTTTTTAAATTATCAATTAAAGGAAAGTTGACTGGTGACAAGAACTCTTTTAATTACTAAGTTTTCACAGTATTAAATACTTAAATTTAAATCAACCAGCATTTAGGTAACTACTGCTCCCCCCTTCTCCCCCTCCATATACACACTTTTTTCTTTCTAAAAGCCCTCTACTGAATTAGCTGTTAGGTACTAATTGCAAATGATTAAGCACTCACTAGTCTTACACTTCTTGCTTTAATATTAATGTGATGTATTAGCATGGAACATGGCTTGTATTAATATTATAAATGGAAGCCTGCATGGATCACTGCCTACTGTTTTGCATTACAAGGAGTATGCAGCTAAAGAAAAAAGTCCAATTTAGACCAGAAAAAGCCTAGTACACCATATATTTCTGTTGGCAACAAAGAAGTAAAAGGACTGAGGAAAATAAAGTTAAATACTATCTATTTATATAGGCAGCATATCATTTTTTTCACAAGCAGCAGCAGCAAATATATAAAGAGATTAATTTCTCTCATCCATCTCTGAAATAACTGGAATATATGAAGCTAAAGTTAAATTTAAATTACTCCATTAAGCAAAGCCATGCCACAGACAAATATATTTTCTACCTTGCTCTATGGAGGTAACAAAGTTGTTTGTTCTGTGTATATCAGGTTCAAGGATTACACTCCATTCAAACATCTTACTTGTGATCTTGTTTTCATAGGATGCCAAAGAGTACTTAATATGCTTTTTAAAGTTTGTATATTTGTAATTATTTTTCCTTCCCCCAAGGTAGCTTTCTCTTTTCTTCAGCCACCATGGGGATGTAAAACATAGGTCTGTTAGAATGTACAGCTTGTACTTGTGCTGTACATTCATTGTACAAAAATAAGCTGTGGGCTAAAATTGAATCCAGTTTGTTAGAAATGAATAACATTGGTTTCATTCTTCATTGTTTTGTGCAACTTTAAATGGACATAATATATTAAGATAATAGGCAAATGAAAGATCTCTGCATATGAACTGTGTCAGTTCTAAAGAAAAGTACTTTCTACAAATCTATGCATTTTCTCAGGAGCCTAAAGAGTCTCCTCCAAGATGAAATTTTAAATGTTAGTTATTGGAGAAGTATGGAAAATATGACAGGCACTTTAAAAATAAATGACAGGTTTCCTCATCTGGAAAACACAATACATCTATTTTTTAGTCCTTCTCTTGAAGTTGGTTATGAGAAAAAGCTTGTGGAAGGAAAAGAAATTATTTATGCAGTATTCTTATAAATAAGTTGGATGGATCAATACAAACGCAACTTTAGAAAGAGAAAGCCTGAGAGTCAAAATGTGAAACCAGCAGCAGAATCCTGGGATACCTTTGCCACTACAGTAGCAGCAGGAATTTGTAACAACAGCTGAAAAGAGTGATGTCAGAGCTCTGAGCTATAATGTCCCACATACACACATTGCTGCTATTGACATCAGAGAGGCTCCCACTGAGCAAAAGGAGATTCTAGTGCAGAGATTGCTCTTAAAGAGAGCGAGCAGCTCAGCCTCATCCCAGCATGTGACACAGAACACCACCACACATCAGCCAGCTCCCATGGGCAACTGGGGCCCCACTCGTCTAAAGCTGGGCCTGGGTGGAGGAACACCAACACAGAAACACAGCAGGAGTTAACAGAGCGTGTGCTAATGAAACAAACAGGCTGTAAAGAGCCAAGGAGCAACGATGGGAAGGACCCTCCCTGGCAAAGCACAACCACTCTGTGAGCTCCTGTGCACTGCCTTCAGCTGTCTCTGTGGGGACCCTTTAATTCCATGCTGGTCCCACAGCAGAGCCCTGGGCAGCCCAGCAGAGCACAGGACTGAGAGCTGGCAGCAGCTGTGCAAGACTGGGAGTGGGATCATGTATTAGAGTCAAAGACACATTTATGAAGCACCGTGATTAGAAAAATATTCCATTTTCAACAATAAAAAGCAGGATTTATTATTTCTTGATCTCTACTAGATTCAATGGAGGATTATGAAGACATACCTCTAACTAGTGTAATGAATTTTTAAATTTTGCTTTCTATTATATGTAATTATGAAAAAGCAGCAACATTGGCCCAGTGTAGCTTTGCCTTTTAATGATTTCTGCTGTCATCATACTGAAGAACCTTTAGCATAAGGGAGACTGTTTTCCCAATATTTCTTATTCCCTACCAGCCATCTGAGAAAAATACAGGAGCTGACTGAATTATCCATGGCCACAGAGTGATGCTGAGGCAGGTTCAAGAATTAACTCAGTTCACTTGAATCCTACTGAGTCACTCTTCTGTCACAAAAGTTGACATAAACTTCTTAATCTAGGAGAATGGAGACCGACCTTATACACACAGCAGACATCTACATTCCTCTGAGATGGATGTCAGTGAAAATTCTCCACCTCCCTGTGAAAAGGTGAGTAAAGGCTTGTTCAGCTTCAGCTTCTTTATTAGTCCAAGAATGCAATATTATTAGGGCTAAATTTATGGACATATATCTATGTATAGATATATTTATATAGAGACATTCCTCAAAGGAGGAATCTTTAGGAAAATAGTAATTGGATTTTTAAAAACACTATCAGATTACATGGATTCCAATACAAGACTGGTATCAAGTTCAGATTGCTCTCTAAACCTTGAATTCCAGCTCTTAAATTATTGAATTTACAACCTTGATAATTTTTGAGATTTTCAATGTATATCTTTGTTTTGACTGCATATACAAAGAACTGTTACAGATATTCAGTGTCTGCCGATATTTATCACACATTGTCACAGAAGTTTCTCAGTCTTCTGTTTTTAGAATTGGAAATAAACCTATTGCTAAGAATATAATTTTCAATAGGAATTACTTCCCACTAGAATCCTAATACTGGTAATTCCTTGGAGTAAATACTGCCATTTCTGCCACTGAATCAATGAAACTGAGCAGTTGTTTCAAGTCAGATCCATATACAGTTATTATTCAACTCAGCTTTAATTTCTAATGCAGGACAGGAAGATGCAAAAGCAGGCTCCCATATCCACTGAGAGCTCTCCTTTGGGAATTATGTATTTCTTACTAGCAGTGGCTAAATCCTCTTTGAAGCTGCAAGACAGCCACTTATTCCATAGTGTCTAATATAGAAAAGTGTTGAGCATCACTCAGACACCATCTTTCTGAGTGCCACAGTTCACTCATACAAAAGTCTGCCACAACTCTTCCACTTCTTTCATTGATGTTTTCTGTTGCACCAGAGTGATTTGGAATAATTGGTGGTGGAATTCTGCTAACGTGAACTTTGGGATTGAATTGTTTTCGATTAGCAAATGTTCCTATTGCACATTGGTGACTGCCTGTGCTAACACTCATTCTTCAGAAATGCTACTGAGGTGCTCTCTGAAAAGGAGGGATTGGAAAGAATTCAAAACAAAGGAAAAACCCAACAATAAGCAGTAAACACAAGAATTCTTGTGGCAGTAAGAAAACCAGAGGAAGCAGTGAATTGATATTTGGCTGCATGCACTATTCTGTCCAAAGGTTGTGCTGCTACTTTATATCAGATTTCAGTTTCTGCTGAACTTTTCTAGGAGTTTTGCACTTATTTTGCTCTTGGAAAGAATGGTAAAATTAGCCACTAGAAGAGATGGATGGTACAGGAATTCTACAGTATATGGCTTTACTAACTTGGATCTACATCTATGAATTCCTCTCCATGGTGTAAGACACTTGTCTGAATTTACCTCATAGTACAGAAAAAAATTCCTGCCAAAAAAAATCTCGTGTTCTAATCCAGGCTTGGCTAACAGGCTTTCAATTTCACTATTCTTCCTTTTACACAGCATTGACTTGATGAACAGTTAGGGTATCATTCTTGTTTCAACAGTTGGAGGGGTTTTTTATAATTTTCTTTGCAATTGTGTATTGATATTGAAATGTATCTCCTCCCTCAGTGTATTTCATTCATTTTTCAGGGTATTAAGCAATATTGAAAGGTCTAAAATCCCCATTTCATAGTGCCAGCCACCTCACCCAAGTGAGCAACAGCCATTTTAGCCAATGCATGTTACAGAAATCTGAAGATATTTTTATTGATTATTAAAAACAGCTTGAAAAATTTCTCCTATAAATTACAATTCTTCAATTTTCAATACACAAGCCACCTCTCCAGCGCTCACTGTATTGCTCTGGGTAGCAGGACAGTTGGAAAAGAGATTAGACTTCACAACTGATTGCACTGCAGTGGAATCACCCACCCTCTGCTCCCTTAGCCCAGCTGATTTCTGCAAACACTTGGGGATGTGGGAACAGAGCTTTTGCAGAGTTTTCTGTCTACAAATATTTAGTAACTTAATCTTGTACTGATCTGAAACAACAAGTCCCAACTCAGGAAAACATTTCGCACCTTGCTAAGGTTTAATTCAACAAATTACCTAACTGAAGTCCACTCACTGAATTACTTTGGTATCTAAAGTACAATAAAACATTTAAGTACACAGAGACAAACTGCTCTGCACTTTTGAAGCTTGTACTCTTAACTGAACACATTTTAACTGAGTGTCACACTTCAGAGTTGAAGAATGAGACTCACCCATTTTACTTCCATTTGTCTGTAGTTCTTAACAAGAAACATCTTATTCAGTTACCTCTTATTATATCGTATCAGGTCTGCAAGCACTATAGCTTCAAAGAGGCAAAGTGAAAAAATGAGACTGGCTGGTCATATGAGATCAAAAATATACAATAATTCAGATAAGGAGGTGGGAAAAAAAATAGGGAATAGGAATGAAAGCATGTGCTTACAATTCCTGAACAAGAACAGTTCTCTCAAAGACAATGTACTGTACATATGTTATTTATATGCCATCATTTTAATGGCCCTTCAATGAAAAACATCTTGTTACCATAGTAACTGCCACATTGCATGCTGTCTCTGAGACTCCTACATCGCCACACAGGACACGCACAGCGTTTCACACCAATAAGTCATGGGCATGTCTGGTATTTTACGAAAGAACAACGTGCACATATTTTCTCTACTTTAACCCGTTATCTTGCACACACAGTATTGATGTGAATTTCTCAGCACAGAAGATGAAAATTGTGTTCTGGTTACCTCCCTTATTGTGTTGGTGGAGAGCAACATGTGCTTGTAATGGCAACTCACAATAGGAGGAAAACCCCTTTTATTTTCAACTATTATCTTACCTCTCCATGCATCCACAAGCTATTTACAAGTTGAAGAAGAACCTGTTGATTTGTTTCATCTCATTGTAAAAGTGCCTACTTAATTCCTTTTGGCATTTCTATAACACTGATTTTTCAGGATACTTTGCAGGGAGTTATGCACATTTGCCACAGAAATTCCCTGCAAAGGCTCTCAGTGTGAGGTGCAGGTAGAGGTCTAGCTTCATCTTCCACTCCATCGTTCATATATGTAAGGTTTTGTACATCTTACCTAAGACATTGCACAAAAAAATCATCTGTTGCCCCAATTGCTACCACATTTCTATCCAATGCTTTATTATTTTTAGTCATAACTACCTTAAAATTTTAAAACTACACAAAAAAGTCGACTGAATTATTCCTTTGGGAATGAGCAGAATAAAAAATTTTTTGTCATGAGCCTAAGGATGTTGGGTGTCTGTACATGGTTTCCAGGGTAGAATTTCAGAATACACCATGCAAGAGTTATCTTCACACTGCAACAGCAGCTCTGAATCCTGTGAAAATACATCTATTCAGCAGTACAGCTGAAGAAAACACAGGTAACCAGTCTGCTGCTTCTAATTTGATGAGTGTAACATCTCCAGAGAGTTTGTTCACTTTAAACAGGCAGTTTTATTCATTTTGAATGCATTCACACAACTTTTTTTTTTTAACCAAAGGATAATTAATCCTGGAGCCTACCTGCAGGAAATATACCATCAGTATTGTTGGCTACCTTCAGGATACAATTAGCAGAAACACCAAGCTGTAAAACTCATATCATAGTAGATAGACAGTGAGCCATAACTTGAAGATTTCTTGATGCTGAGGAAGGGTAGGAAGCATCATTGCCAGACTTAAGGCTCCTGTTCTGCATCATGGGATAGATACATTAATTTCTCATGGCAAAGCTCTCTCTTACAAGCAAAAGACATCAAAATTTGAGCCAGCTTCAATATTAAAAGATTCAAAAGGCTCCTAATCTAAAGGTAGATGAAAGTCGGGCAAGTTTACTCTGTAGTCCAGGAAATGACTACAAGATGATTTTACAGAGAGCTGAGGGGAAATCCCACCATCAGAGGACTGCTGCTAGGTCAGCACCAGGTCCTTCCTAGGGCTCCACCTCATAGCATGGGCCCAGCAAGAAAAACAGATTTTGAATACATGGTTATAATTACAATAGTTTTCCCTAAGTTATTGATGCCAAGATGATTTTTTGCCTTTTCTTTTATATATCTTTTATGTAATTTTTATGTATCCTCAGTATTCTTAGCATGCATACTTGTAATTCCTCAAATCTGATAACTTAGCATGGTCCTAGTATCTGTGAGGCCAGGAGACCAAACATCCTAAAGGCCTCGTAGGCTGGAAAACCCTACACTATCTTGGGAAACCAAGGTCCTCTGTAGAACATACCCTGCAAACTGGAGATTTGGCCCATCCAGAGGGGAATTCCTCAGATGGGGGAATATCACACCATTCATCCAGGCCTCCCACTGGGGCATCCTTGTTAGATGTGCTCATTTGTAAGGTTTGTAAATTGTGTATGTCATCTATCGTGTGTGTGCATTGCGGCACATCCCACATTGGTGAAGTGGTGCACCAATAAGGATCCTTATTGAAATTCCAAAGTAAAAACCCCTTACCCCTTAACTGCATCTGGCTCTCAATTTTTAAGACCAGGAAAAGGCATCATTATATAGAAAACATACTTAACATACATTAAAAATGTGACTCATCTGGAAAGACATCTTTCTTTGAATATTCCAGGATATCCTGCATTGTCATTGATGGGGACAAAACTTGTTCAACTTAAAACTTTTTAATTGACTAGCAAGTATGGAAGCCCTGAAGCTACAAACACACATTGCACGACAGACTGTTTCTCCTTTCCCACTAAGAATCAGAAGAAGCCTTGCACTATTTTCCTCTTACTCATGATATTGGAACTGAAAAAAAACAATTAATTTCTCACACTGTAAGGAATTAGCTCAGTCCCAAGACAGATAAGCTTTAAACCCTCACACCAGAAGCTATTTCAGATCTTAATAAACATACTTGTTTATAATATTAAGCATAGGTTCTAACGACAGGAGTCACCATATCTTCACATTCTAGGCCACACTGCTGTGCAAAAATGGTGGGGGCAAGGTGGGAGTGGGGTGTTGCTGATATTTTATTTTCTGTCCAGATTGTGAGAAGCCTCTTGTTGCTTGCATCAGAAAGACTGTTATGGTCTGTTATGCAGTAAAATGACAGAGGGCATGAAATTAGAGGTTAATATAACAAAGTCAATGTGTCCATAGAATCCACTTCTATTACTAGGTTTCAGATTCAGTAAAAAGCCATGTAAAATTCTATCTGTAACTGCAAATTTTGCCAGTTTTTAAAAGAACAGGACAACATAGCATCAAAGCTTATAAAGTGGTTCAAATCTTCCTGTGAGCACAGAAGTCAAGAAGAATAAACCCAAAAATTTTAATATTTAAAAGTACTAGATACTACATGTAATGTAGATACTACATTTGTAGAATTTAAAGTTTTAAAGTTTTATAGCTTACTAACTTCCCTAAGTTTGGTTGAATGTTACAAGCTTTGGTTTAATTTCTTTAGTTGTGATTTTACTTTGTATTCCTCAAATTCTTAGATATCCTCACACTGGAGTCCCTTTTGTAGCTTTCTTCTCAAACCTCCTACTTCCCATTCTAGTGAATGGGAATTTTAAATGGTTATTGCACATCTAATAGCACAATCATCAATTATGTGGGTTTCTTGCTATTTAATATCCTTAAAAATTCTACACTTTAGAAAAAAAATAAAAACCCACAACAAACCCAAGCCACTTCTGCTTGCTCAGAAATCATTATCTGCACTGTTATTGATACTAACAGGATCTGCAACAGCAAAACACAGATTTATGGCAGAGTTGGAAGAAAGTGAAACAACTGGATGTCATTTTGGATTTGTTTTCTTTACATTTTCAAATTGTCCTGCATTGTGTAAGAGCAATATGGTTTAAAAATAATAAAAAAAGACAAGTAAGAGACCACTAATTCCTGTATTCTTTCTACCTATAACTTACCAGTGGTGTATGGGAGAAATAAAGGAAATGTGGGAAAGAGATGGGAAAAGGAAATGTACTTTGATTATTTTAGAAGGCTCTTAATAGCTGCTAGCAAACTATCAGAGAAAAAAAGTGAATCCCTTCCAAACTTCCCTATGTTCTAAAGCCAACATTCTTTTTTTCTTCAGCACTGGAGAGAACAAGTCAGTCTTTCAGACATCCAAGGTTTATACTAGTAAGACCTAATTGTGAACTCTGTTGCCCATTGTCAGCTACCTATATGTCTGAAGGGGTTTTTTCCCACATCTCATTGCATTGAGAGAAAAGCGTAGTTATAATTTCAAAACTTACTGAAGTACCGCTTTTTAAAGCATGCACTCAGGATTAATTTGTGTTTGAGATCTTTCATTACCTAAATTTTAATGCCACCTTTCCAGGCATCACTCATTATCACCTGAAATTTGGGAACCACAGGCAAAAAAACACTGTCTGAACACACGGTTACAAGAGAGTGATTTTCCTAGCAAAGACAGACATGTGAAAGCTTTCAGAACTTCTTTTCCAACTCTTGTGAGTTTTTAATGATTTGGATAGTGTGGGTAGTGGAAACAGATGCTATCGTCTCTACATTTTTGGCAGAGGATAAAGCAGCAAAGGCTAACATATTCATGCTGTTTGCAAACTCGTATACCACAGATCATCTTTCCAAAATACATTTGGGCAGGACAGAAAATTTTCAGCTCTTGATGATATAAAATTATACCATTAATGTCTAAATATATCATTACATTTTAAAAGAAAATACCCCCCTCCTGCAATGCATAATCTTTGCTGTTCTCAAATGGATAAAGAATACATATCTGGGTAGCCCTTTAGATTCTTTCCTCTCCCATGAAAGAAAATAATGCTTGCCAAGTGCTTGAGGATCCTCAGATGGAAGATGCTTTGTATGAGGAAATTCCTATTTTATTGCTACCACGCAGCATTCAGAACATCCACAACGCTTCCTGCAGGCTGAAGACTATATTAAGACCCAGTGCAAGCAGATCTAACTCCACTGACATCAGCAGAGCTACAGATGCTTACATCAGTCTTCAACGTGATCTAAACACTGCTACCTATGGTCCATACATTGTCTGTCCTTATCATTGAAGCATTTTTAATTTAATAATGATTGTCTAGATCTGATCCAAAACTTAGGACACAGAAAAAAGAAAACTAATACAAAGAAAGTATCTATCTCTGCTTTATCTAAGCTTTCCCCTCTCCTAAAGAAGCTTGGTTTGGATCCTTAAAAGAAGTTGACCTTTAAAGATCACAAAACAATAAATAAGTATGAAGGAGAGCTCATAAAGGGTTAGAAGTATTGTATCTTTCATGTGAAACTGCACCAACAGCCTCTGCAACTCATACATATCCCTCACCTTTGTGTTATCCTCTCTTAATTGGCTATAAAGCTAAGATGCACCTTGCAACATATTAAAAAAAACAAAAAACCTTTATCATGAAATAACCTGAAAGAATTTAAACTGCCTTCAAAGTGATGAAAGAAGAGGAAGGTAGTTCCAGAATACAAGCATCATGCTATCATCCGAGATCTTATTTCCACTTTGCACAGGCTGAACAGTATGCAGTTGTACATCTTCCTTAGGCTCAATGGGACTATACAGATAAGGATGCCCTGAATGGGGGTCTGCTTTCAGAATGAAGGTTTCTAAACATTTCCACAGTGCAGAGTCTAAGGAGAGTATCAAGTAACACACCACTCAGATATTTTGGGTCAACAATAACTTAAAATTGACAATAAAATGCAGGATATTTGGGGTGTTTCACGACAGTTAGAAAAGAAACCTCAACTCAAGATTCACTGCCTGACCTTTGATCTGATTTTGATCTGTTACTAGAGAGTACTCTGGAAAGCAAGTGTTCTAGAATCAAGCTGATATCACTGACAGCACCATCAGGGATTATGATGACTAGATCACACTAATGCTGGCTTGAACTGTATGAAAAATATGAAAGGGGAGGGTATCAATACTTTTGCCATTGTGAGAAACAGAAAGACATGAAAAAGGAAATGGTGTTATTTTCTGGCTTCTATTAATCATGTCCAGTGACAATTAAAAACAAGACACTTGTTATCATCTCTCTACAGTGTGGTAAAAATGTTGCAGTAGGTTTTGTATTTTGGCTTTTAAGAGTGAGAACAATTTGATCTTTCTGATTTCTTTATTTTTAGCAAAGTAATGACACAGGCTTTTATACATCATCTTTTGAAAACAGTGTTTCATGTTTTGTGCACTCCGGGCAATTTAAAATCAGACTTGCCTCATACCAGACTGATACTTAAAATAGATGGGGAAAAAAAAAATCGAGTGGGCAAAAATCAAGCCTCAGTTGTATAATTTTTTTTAGTTTAAAGCTACCAGAAATCTCCCCCGTCTCTTTTAAACTGTAGGCTATTTCCCTATACACTACAGGAATAAGAATTATTAGGACAATCTGTCATGTTATGTTACACTAAACATTCTGATTCAGTCCAAATGAATTACACCAATAATTAAAGAAGATAATAGGGTAAGCACTTTGAATAAAAACATAAACATATTTTTGGTTGGTGGGGTTTTCTTTAATACTTGCAGTGAATTGTCAGAAAGAGAAAATATGCATTACAGTGAGGTATTCAACCCAAAACATTCACCTTTCACAATAAGCATTAAGGCAATATGCAGTATTTCCTCATTTGCTTTCCAATGTGCAGTAGCGGTTGAGCAGTCTGAAATCATGATAGCCACCCTCCAAGTCCTGATTGCAGCACTTCATTGAAAGACAGTGGCTACAGGCCCGTGTTTCTGTGTTTTTATTTTTTATAAAAGCTGTTTTGGTAAAAGAATGGCTCAAAGAAAGTACAGCTGTGATGGAGAAGATGGAGGATAAAAGATAATAATTTTTTGTGAGGATTACTGTGTACCATATCTAATGCTTCTTATTCTCTGCATGCTTGAGGCAATAAGCCCTACCAGTAAACCTTTCACCTTCCACATTTTCTATTCAAAGGCTGTTAAGACAGATGGTAGTAAATGCCATCTTTATTGAATTATGATCCATAGTACTTTACCAGAAATAAGCAAGTATTAATCAAAGTACCAAGGTTTGAAAAAGGTAAAGCTGAGAGAGCTTTGGGAAAAAAACAGCTTGCCAGATATGTCGTCATATTGCTCTCAAAAATTAAAATAAACATCATGAGAGTTAGAAAATTTGCTAGCTACCAAGCAGGGTTGAATGAAGTATCTTTCAGACTTCCTATAAATTTTCATATATTCTTCCCTTTGTTCTGTGCCTTCTGTGTTTACCTGGCACATGTATGACTGTTTTCCTGGGTAAAAGTATAACTTTTACATTTTAACTTCTTTTGTTTTAATTTTATTGACTTCACCAAACATTTTAAATTACATATGATTTTCTTTGGCTTCTTATTGGTTGAGGTGGGGAGTTGGAATTTTGTCTTGGTTATGTCTTGGTTTGGGGGTTTGGACTTTGGGGCTTTTTTAAGCCTCTTTGCCTGCTCTTGTGGTCTTGCTGGATTTTTGTCATCATAATGTCATGCTTCTGCAATTTGTCTTGGCCAAAGGACAAAATCAACACTGGTCTCTCTCTGAGTAGTCACATTCTTCACACTGCAGGCTGGAGATGGGACCCTGCAGTAAACCTGCACTCATGTGCTCCGTGTAGGTCCAGAAACAGTTGTGACTTGCTCCCCACCCATTAGGAGTTATGAGCTAGCAAATAAGCCAAAAGCACGCATTAGAGTTGGAATCCCTTGGTACACCACAGCTCTGGAACTGTCAAGAAATTACTTGGAACAATTATCTTTCTTCTTTTTATCTTTAATGGCAAAAGGACTACTTTTTTGTAATATAATAGAACCTCTGAGACAAACAGATATATGATGAAGTACGCCTGTGTGCAGCCTAGGTCTAGCCATGGCAACCAGGGACATCCTAATGGGGCATTACAGCCCTTATGGGCCTCTCACTGTCCCCCATAAATCCAAACCCCACACACAGCCATCCAATGGAACAGCTGCTGTTAGAGCCACAGAAGCAAAATGAAAGACCTGGGTATAGATATGTGCATACATTAGAAGAAGTGCCTGCAGATGACCTTTTCTCATATTAACTTTATTTTATGAGTGTGATTTAAATACTAACCAGCAGGTAATTTGTTCATGCATTTGCATGCTGAATATCTAGAATTGAAGACATCAGTTAAATCATACCAGGCTTTGAGGAAGAAACTCAGACTTAAAAATTCTGTTTGGTTCAAGCTGGAACCAAAAAAAAAAAAGTAAACATCTACTGTAGATGAAAGAGTTTTCTCTAGTGAAATCCCACTAGATGTTTTTCCAACAGCAATTCTCATTTAACAAGTGCACTCTGCCACACAGGTGGGACCTGTTACAAGCAACAGCACATTGGAACACAAGCCTTGCATAATTAATATTTATTACTTACAAATATTCATTTTATTTATGTCTTTATTGCCAGCTTCATGCTCTACTACCCATATCAGGAAAGCAGTAAAAGTTTCCACTAGTTATATACACTTCTAGTTTCTGAAAATATCTTCTAACATCTAAAACATACATTTATTATGAGATGATTTTAAATTAAATAGAAAAAAATCATCTGATTTATCACTTGTCATCAAGGAAAACAAAACAAGGAGTCACTCCAGATGATAAATACACAAAAATGTCAACATGAGGCAAATCACAGTCTGAAGGAGCAGCTCACAGAGCTGATTTTCCCATGGAGCTGATATTACTCCCCAGTAAATTTGATGTGAGCCAGCTTACCTGCCAATGAAAGGGAAATGAGTTGCCCTGTGAACACAGGTGGGCAAAATTACACAGAGCTTCTCCACTGAGGTCAGAGCAGCTGGCAGGCTGCTAATTGCTCACCAAGTTACCCCAAGGTAACCCAGCAATGCCTTTGCATTCTGGACTCTCAAGCCTGAGCAGCTCAAGGCACCACAAAGCTTCTCCACTTATTAACAGCAACTTATTAACTCCTAATACAGGGTGGTGATTTACTGCTGAGGCTGGTTCTTTTAAAAGGGAGCTACTACAAGACCTGAAGACATTGTCATTTTACATGACCTACAGTTTTGAACCTAATTTAAATATCTAAATAGTCCCTTAACCTTCCTTGTATCCTTATTGTACTACAGTAATTGTTTTCCTTCTCTTTTCCCATGCAGTACTCCATGATACTTTTCATGAAGGAAAATATCGATTTATCTGCAGTTTACTGTTTGTTGTTACTGGTGGCTTCCTTTCTCTGACAGCATTTTTGGTTACATTTGTCTAGGTTCTTGGCACTTAAAGAAACTGTGGTTTGGCTCTGTAAAGTGCTTAACTACTTAAATTTGGTTTTGCTGTAATCAGTGAAGTATAGNACTCACTCTCTGAAACACCAAAATTGATCTGAGGTACGTCCTACTCCAGTGGATGATAAATACTTTTACTTTTTCTCATCTATACGTAAACAAAACTATATAAATAAATGAATAAATATTGATTTTTAGGAGCCAACATTGTCATAAAACATGCAGAATTTGTTCTCCCACTTGCTCAACTATTTTTATTTCAATGTAGTTTTTGAGGATATAGAAAAACTAAAAAATAATGCTACTAAATTTTTATTTATTAATACCTCTTGTATATTTTAATAAGGACTGTAGATACAGTTTAGGATTTAGAGCAATTTTGGATATCAAACCACCCAGAGAATTTCTGTATGCTCCTGTGTCAGATGGCAAGTTCTATCATGTTTCTACCAGTTTTAAATTGTGAAAAATTTCTATCAGCTATCCATATTTCTATGATTATTCTTGGTATACTTTTGCCAGGCCTGTGCTAAATATAGAAGAAATGAGAATTTGCATTATTTTCAAGCCATGCTTCTGCAGTTTTTAAGAAAAATACTGCTTTAAGAAATTAGATAACACCATTCTATTAGTAAGATTTGCAAAACTGTGATGTGATATAGCACTAAACATGTAAATCTGTTCCATAAGGTTCTAGAATCTGTCATCATCCTTGGGTTTTTTTTTCCCAGGACATTTTTATCTGTTGGAGGACAATGGGTCAAGTAGTAGAAACTAAGCAGTTACTCCAATAAAAATTTCTCAGTTATTTGCCATATGTATTTATTTGCATTCAAGGCTAGGAGCAAGCAAGATTAGAATCTTGTCCATTGATAGATTACAAGAAAATAACTTACGTGGAGAATCTCCTGTCAAGACTACAGAAATTAAAAGTATGGGGAAAAAAATCCAACAATAAGAACTTGAACAAAATAGTTAGAAATTTATATTCTTCTCTTTCTCCTCCTATTTCAATCCCAGGTTATTTATTACTAAATATGGAGCACAAAAATCTGATGCACCATAACATAAATTCAACTTTAATGATATACTGAAAAAGTTTTATTTTTACTGCAATTGGCATCTCTCTGGATATTAGAGAATTTACATGGCACTGAAATAAAGCCTTAAATCCATAATACTTTTTCTACATAAAGTAAAAGGCTGATTGCTAAGGACAAGAGTAACAGTATTTTGGTGAACTACAGACTCCACTTGTCATTAGCGGTCAGAAACTAAATTAGATCTCCAAATATATTTTTTCTGTATGTATCCTAAACAATCTTCTTGCTATTTGACCCACGTAATTTGAGAAAATAAACTGAAAACCAGTAAGTTTGACAAAACTGCAGTAAACCAGACTGCCCTACAGCATTGTTTCTGATATATTCCTAGATTAAAATAGCTGATCATTTACATCCAAAGATGTAAAATAAACAACTCGTGAGGCATTCAAGTTGGAAGCACAACTCCTTCTGCAAAACTATGAATATCTTATTCACTAGCATCAACAGTAATTTCATCTAGATTGCAGTCTTTACATTGTAGGCCCTGAAGGGATATTAAATACAATATTAACTTCAGCCTTGGTAGTCAAGCAATACCTCTTACTCTTTGAAATTGAAAACAACAGCACAAAAATAAAAATAAAGGACAAGATGACCAGAATTAATTCTTAAAATCCAGAGAATATGAGTAAATGTATGTGAGTCTATTGAAATGCTTAAATGAAAACCACTGTAAGCTTTAAAAACACGGCTAGATTGTAGCCCTACTTATAAAGGAAGAATGACATTTCTGATGCAAAATGTTAAAGTATGCTGAGTAAAATGTATTACAGAGTCATTCCAGGTTGGAGACCCATAAAGACTGTTTATTCTTTACTTTGCTTAGATAGTTTTGAGAACTCTAGAAAAATGAGAAAAACAGAGAAAGAGACAAACATCACATATTCAATATTTTACTATCAGCTCCTTGGTTTCATTTAGTGTTAACTCATATGTGCCTTGGTGCTTACAAAGAGTTCAAGGAACACTGGGTGTTATTAGATTGATAACCAACTCATATCCACAGCAGGTAGCTCATAAATACTTAAACATATGCAAATTAATTGGGAGAAGGTAGTCTTTACTTGTGGGTTTTGGTCATACTAATGTGATTTTTCTCTTTCAAACAGAACTAAACAGATGTGTCAGAAGGGGTAAAATTCTTAATGGAAGAGAACACAAATAGTTTCTAACCTGCTGGTAAGGTTAGAAATGTCACAGGGTATTGCCATTACCATGGAATGGAGAGTTCTTCATCATTTCAAATACCTGTTCATATCCAAAGGAGCTCAGATAAGTGGCCATTACCATGTGTAGCAAAAGGACAAACAGATGAGATTCAGCTCATTAATTTTTGTCTCCCCTGTACATTTCTAATGATTTCTAAGTTTGCAGTTGCCTATTGACTGCATGGGAGAAGTGGTTCCCTCTTTTTTTCACTGAAAAACTATGCATATATATACAAGCAAAAGTATCTGTCTTGGAAAGCTACTTTCTCCAGTTTTAAACATATGTTCTCATACTTTGAGATAGTCTATGCCTGGCACTTTACTGATGTGGGTACAGTTCTGTCAGAAACTGAAGGCAGAATCAAAAGGAAGATTTAAAAATAAAATCTTTGATGATGTTTCTCTACATTATTATTTTTAAGCAAGATAAAACATAGAATGAAGTTAAAATTTAACAAGTGAAACAGTGATACAATCAGCTAATTTGTAACACTGACAGATCATAGCAGAATATCAAACATGAGTCATAATATGATCAGGGCAACTGACCTGATGTATCATTCAAAATATTTTTAAGGAAACCTATCACATTCAGTAAATCACAGCTATTAAAATAATTCCTAGCAAAATAATATTCTTCTGAATATGATTTTAGTAATTTTTTGCATTCAATTTATTCAATAAGCCTCATATATACGTAAATATATATATAGCTTGACCTCAGTGACCTTTATAGTGTCAAGCATAAGACTGCAAACAATCCATCTCTTTGTGCATCTGCTTACAAAATTAAAGAGCAGGGAGGTTGGTGGTGTGCACAGTTCATACGTAGGGTTGTTGCTGCCTAAGGACAGACAAAAACACCTCTAACCAGACAACTGGGTTCCTTTAGGCTCTAGCAGCATGTCTTCATTTAGTTTGATTTCAGTAACTGAACTTTCAACAGTGACTGCAGTGCAAGGTTGTAATTACGTCTCAGGAGTGTAAAAGCACTGAAGCTCAGGTTCTGGAAAGCCTTAGAGTTGAGCTTTGCTTTCTGTGCTGTAAGGAAGCCCAATCATCTCCACAAAAACACTTCTCCCTGTGCACAAATACATTCATAAGCCTTTGATGGACTGGGGTGCAGGCTGGAATTATATTTCTGTTGTTTAACTGTGCACACTTGGCAGTTTTGATCAAGTTTTATCAGTTCAGTAAAAATGAAAAAATTTTGACACTCCTGGCTGATGGCTGTCACTAATGTCATGAACCCCTGACTGTTCTTGGTGTGGCAATAATTCTATCCCAGAATGACAGTTTTCATACCACTCAAGTGAGAGATCAATGGAGTAATATTCACATTGGCACAGCTGGCCAGAGAAAGGCCTGGTGCACTGTACTCACTGGGCTCTGAGATTTGATATGATCAGCTGGTACCAAGAGCTCATGCTGAAAAATATGGAGTGATGGGCACAGAGTAACCAATCTGTCAGACCTGCACTGACTGACAGAAGGAGCAGGAGAGTGACTGCATAAAGGGACAAGCACATGAAGTCATATAGGACTCATCTTTCCTAACCCAATTTGATGAATCACAGCATTCCACTAATGGTATAAAGTAGATCATCTTTCAAGCAGAACAGCAAATTTTTAGGCTAGAAGTTATCAGGGAAGAAAAATGGCAATAGTTATATTTTGTCTGTGCCAGAACCCTGTTGCTGTTGTGACGCCAGGAGAAGCAGTAACATTCAGGAGCTGGAAGTGATCACACCAGATCACATCAGATGTTGTACCCATGGGAGATTGCAAACCTATCTCTTCACATTTCCTCCTTTGTTCCAAATGGGCTTTCCACCCCAAATTTCTTGTTCTTCCTTTTCCTCTAGACAAATGGTAGAGTGGCAAGCACCTGGGAGGTTCCCATGTGTGAAAAAAAAAAGGGAGAATTTTCTGCATCAAAACATTTACTGATAGAAGTAAGAAATTACAGTATCTTGCTTGTGACTCTGTAGCTTATGATACTTTCATAAACTCAAAAAAGTGGTCGTATTTCAAATAAAATCAGATCTGCCTGCCAATCATACTGATTCTCACTGCTGAGCTTCTCCTTAGGCCTTTCCTTACACATATGCTGCATTGTCTGCACAAGCACCACATATACAACCCAACCTTCCCATGAAGGCAAGTTACTCCATCCTTCTGTGAGGATGTGGAATTCCATACCTAGGTTTTAGGAGCTTTCTTTATAAGTCTGGAGTGCCCAGTGGCCTAGATTCCTCTATACCATTACTATATACTGGGGAACAAATGGGGAAAAAACATGGGAAAACTTTCTCCTAAGGAAACTTGAAAATCTCCCCAGAGCAGCAGCTGATTTCTGCCTTCAGACACAGATGTCTCTTAATATATAGTGTCCAGGAGTTACACTGGAAGCTCTGGTCTGCAGGTGAGCCTGACACTGTAAGTACTCAAATATAACATCATAGTCACATATAAATGAATATACTCCTAACCAAGTATTTCACTAAAGGAGAGCATAGAAGCAGAATGACAAATACAAGATCTTGCTAACTGATTGTGTAGGGGCATTGAGCTTTTTTAAAAAAATGCCAGTTTTGAAATGGGAATTGCCTAGCAAGGATACTTACATGGCAGCCAGGCCTCTTAGCATATCCAATGTATTCCTGGTATACAGCCTTGTAAAGCTAAATTGGAATTGTTATTCCAGTTTTCATGGCAGACAACAATATCACTACAGCCACATGAAGTGTTCCCTTTAAAAGTTCTCTTTTCACCAATGACAATTTACTGGGGAAGATTATATGGAAGATGGGGGAAAGCAGAGGCAGGGAGGGTGATTAAATTTTGATGCTTTGCCTATGAGTAAATTACTTAAATTTTTGGTCTGAAATACGTATCTTATAACTGCTTTATTTGTAAGTTCACAAGAAAAGGATAATGCCCCTGTTTCCATTCACTACCCCATCCTCCATTATACACACTCCTCTTTTAATTTTCTCCTTATGGACGGAAGTAAAGAAAAGTTATGTAATACAATAACAAAAATAGAAAGTAAGGTAGTTATAAAATGCAAGCAATTTAGGGGACAGGTACTGCACTATTACACTGTACAAAACTGTGTGATGAGTGTGATGTGAATTTAATATTCACACAAAGAACCAGTGAAAGTAAAAATGTAATGCAAAAATCTTAGCAGGCCCTTATCTGTAGTTACTAGTAGATTGTCTTTATGCACACATTCTCCTTTACAATTGCTCTCTTTTTTCCATCTTAAACTATATGATTTCATGCAGGCTCTAAGGAATAGAGCTGAAGCTCTGCTAAAACAATCTAATAGCTTGTAAGATGCTCTCCTTTTCTGTTTTACCTATCACTACTTAGAAGTAAAAATTTATTTTATGCTGGTCATGTAGAACACCTCCATTGCACATTTCCTCCTTTTCTTTTTCTAGCTAATAACTTGGAGTAAGGATTTAAGTTAAACGGCTCTATACCTTGGCCTCCATCTTGATGTGAACCACAGGTGGCAGAGACAGTATTAGAGTTGTCTTGGGGGTGTTATACATAAGACTTCATTGCTTATATAGTAAAGAAAATTGTGCTTTAGTGTTAGCCTGCTGAGTATGCATTATAATTCTCTTAACTATTTTCATCAAGGTATTTTATGGTATTCAGTGTTTTCAGATGCCATATATGTGGAACAAGGTGGCATTAAATTTTTCATGTAGGGTTCATTAGCAAGGCACACATGTTAAATTTAAATTTTTTCTTGTACTTCGCACAGAAATATGCCAAGTGGCTGACCAAAAATCTAAATCTTAGATCCTAAAACTAAATTCTTCCCCTTTTTTT
>VZTB01007341.1:50305-88483 GCA_013397245.1 Thryothorus ludovicianus
GATTTATTACATATGTGTTGGGAAATACATATCATAGGGAAAATATTGCCTGTTACAAACATATAGACTGTACAAAGTCAGGAAAATCTGTTAAAATAATTTCTGTTTTACTCAAGATCAGTTTTACAATATTGCTCTGGACTATTATAGAGCAAAGACCTCACTTTAACATAATGGATTGTGGGACTGGAGTTACTCTTTATAAAAGAGAAACCCTTTTTGAGAGCTTAAACTTGTCTTGAGAGAAAGAACTCATCATGTCCAGCATTACATCATCAGAACTTCTTTCAGTCATACGCAGGGGAATAAAGGCAGCCCTTTTCCTTCTAGTAATTTACCTTCATTTACATTACATTACATAATGCAGATGTTTTCTAGAGCTGGCTGTGTAGACATATTCAATCTCCTGTCCTGTGGCCTTTCTGTGTGTATATATATATGCACATATACATACACATACACACATATATATACATACACACATGCAAAAACGCACATAGATATCCAGCCAAGTACACGAAAGTACTTGGAATTCCATCAAAGAGCAGCTCAAAATCAGGACTGATTATATACCATTATCAAGAAGATTTCAAATTTGCCAAGATACTTTTCCTGAATATAGTTGTGCTTCTTTGTGTCCTTTCACCCTCAGTTGTTAATATACTGTTGAAAGCCCAAAACTTCCTGTACACCATCTATGCAGCAGAGCTGTTAGTGCTCTGTCAAGGAGCAAGCATGTTGTGCTTCTTGTTGTGACCTTCATAAATTTTGTAGTTACTTTTAACTCTCATACCTTTTATGGAGAAATGCAAAAAAATAAAATGTTTAAAATTACCTTAAGTTAATCTTGATTTTTACCTAGCTATGGGCATGGTAGCATTAGCTCAAAGGCTGAACTTGATCTTCCCGGTTTTTTCTAATCTTAATGATTTTATAATTCTGCTAAGCTAGTTCAAGAGAAAAAAACAAAGAATAGTCCTATTTCTTTTGGAAGCCAAAATCAGAATGTTTTGCTATTCAGGAATTGTAACGTTTTTAAGAAAAAAATAGAGAAAGCATTATTATAGTACATATAAATTCTTTTAATAGTCCATTATGTAACAGTGCTGAATGAAGTTTTATTTGCATGTGTTTACAACCTACATGCACCAATGTCCTCTGAGTTCATTTAAAACACATCTAGATAGGAGGAAAAAAAAACATTACAACTACAGCAAGGTGGTGTATTTGGAGCAAATATTCAAGCTACCCAGAACAAGTGTTGACCCCAAATGGTCTAAACTGAGAATGTAACAGAAGGAAAAAAATCAGCAGGGGGAAAAAAGTTATCTTAGACATCGATGATAGATTTGTTCCGCTGAAGTATTGTATTTTTATTTTGCCTTTGGTACAATAACTCCCAACATACATTGCTCTACCAATCTGACGTAACGAAGTGGGATTTTGAATCATTGCTGGGGAATTCTAGATAGTCATCACCACCCTTGGCCATCCATAGTACAAAAAGGTCTTGGTTCAGATGATAATTCTCCTTGTATCCGTATGATTCTATTACCCCTACATCCCTGATCTTCTCCCTTGTCAATGTCATTTTCCACCTCTCAGTTATCATTGTTTCCCCAGCCTTTCCCTGCTTTGTCCTGTGGATCCAGTGTGTTCTCTTGACTACTCTTTTTTCTGAACATGATTGTTAGTACAGAACATTTGAGTGTTTTATATCGAGCTCAGCCACTTCCCGGCATATGCATTTCAGAATTTCCCTGTCATTTTTTAACCTTTGTTCAGCTTTTACTGCCAGGACATCAGTCTCAATACCTATTAGATATTTTACATGCCGTTAAAGAACCATACTATCATATTAGCTGCTTTATCTGAGTGTCCCATTGTTTTAAACTACATTCCACGTAAATAGTAGTTTTTGCTGTCTTCTTACTAAGTCTCACTAACATATAAGAATTTCCCTCACTCTCCCAGAGTGACTGCATCTTGGGTTTGGCTCAAGTATGCACTTCAATATTATATTATCACTATATATATATATTATTATAATATTATATTTTATATATATATATATTGCAACTGCAATGCAATTGCCACACCAAGAGGGGGGAAAGTAATTAAACACCTTATGCACAACAGTTAGTAGTAAAAAACATCCTAAATTAATATCCAAAATCAAAATGAGAGGGATCATTAAATCTTAGATTTAAGGCAGTTTAAGATTATCTTTCAATACCTCCTACTCACAAGACATTCCATTTTAGGGAGAGAGAGAGAGAGAGGAAAGGCATTTATGTGGATGCACGCCGGTGACTCAGAAAAAAAGTTTCTCAAATTATCAGTTTTAGAAACATAAAACACAAACCATGATTGAGATATAAAAAAGTCATTTTTAACCATTTCATTAAAATAATTGCAAATGCTACACACAACAATTTACCACAGTTAGTGAAGACTCTTCAAAGCTCTTAATAAATGAGGTTCAGCTGTAGTAAGTGGCTTGGTACAACACTGGCATTCCTAATCAAATTTGGGACATTTGAGTTACACAGATTCCATTTATTTAATTAACTTACAACTGCTTTGTACTAACGGTAGATGGGCAAACAGTATTATTTGTGACAACACTAAATAAAAAAAAATAAAAGAAAATGAGACACATGATGAATTACCAGGATAAATCATACCCACAAAATGTAGGGAGATGAAAGCCTACAGCAACAACACTTAGCACACTTCATTTGATTCTCATCCGTCAGCTTCAGTGCCAATGGCTCAAAAAAGAATGCAAAGGTAAATGAACACCAAAATATGATACACAGCACTTGAAAAAGAATCACAAAGAAATAAATCAAAACTTCAGTATTATTTTAGGCCAACATTTATTCAAAATATAGGACTTTCACAATAAGATGCTGCTAGCATAAAAGAATCATAACACAAATACAGTAATAAAAAACCCCAAGTAAATAAAATAAACTCATCTCTAGCTAAGCCATAAACTAAGGATCAGGGGATAGATTTTTTTGGTTTCTTTTTTGTTTTAGCAGATAGTTACATTCATCCCATCCTAAAAAGAATGATGCATAGTCACCTAAAATTTCAGCTGTTACTCATGATGCTGACTGCTTCCTTATCTGCCTGTCTTCACAAACTAGTGGTCCTCTGTCTCCGTTTTTTTTGTTCTTTCAAGAATTGAGAAAGGCTTTTGATGACGTTACAAGTTGTATGCCCATGGGTCACAGTTCAGAGGGATGCAGTTAGAGGGACTTTGCCAGCTAGAGAGGTTTGTTAGCCCTTGCCAGGTCTGCACAGCATCGTGGCTCTCTCCTGTTCAGCAACACCTCATGCCAGACACAGCTTCTTAGCAAGAGTTGCACCTGGCAGCAGAGAAAGTGGTGGGTGTTACCCAGACCCATGAAAACAAGGAGCCAATTGTGCAGAGGCCACTCCATCCTCCACCTTGCAAGCTCACACTGCTGCCCTAGAAAAGCTCTTGCACATTTTCTCTACAGTCCATGGGGGATGTTTTCTCCATCTCTTCCGATACTTTTTATGAGCCACATAAGTCCTATGAGTCCCATATTAGGGACATAGCACTCTAATTAAATGAATAAAAGCTTCAGTAAAACTACTAGGTCTGAGAGAAATCTAAGGGGAAACACAAATGAGACATGTATTGCAAGTTTGACCAATGTGAAATGGGAAAAAGTGAAAATGAGCCTTTGTATGCCATGCTGTCCCAAGGTCAATACTACCTAGACAATCCTCAAGTAGTCACACTATTTAATGGTTTTGGACTATTAATGTTACTTGGACTATTAATGCACAAGTATATCAGCATTCATTATCACACTAATTTTACAATGTTGATAGGTTTTGCTTTCAATAATCAGAGCTCTTTCTCGAGGTTAACTCGTCTATGACTGTAGCTGGAATGTTTGATTTCCTTTTTTCTTAATTGCACGTAGAAGAAACACATTGGAATGATTTTTGACCACCTACTGCTGTATCTCATAAGATTTATATCAAGTTCTTTTATTAACAGGCTGAAAAGCAGCAGCAAAGGAAAGCTTTGATGATAATAATAAAAAACCCTAAACCTTATTTCATACCTCTAACATCATTCCCAGAAAGATATTTTCCTAGTATTTGCTCCACAAATGCTTTTTATATTACCAAAACTTAAATTGCAATACTGTTGCGAGTAGGGATGAAACATTAACAAATTTAGGCTCCTAGAGCTGCATGAAGTTAAGATTATACAAGGTTTAAATAGGTGCTTGCCTAAGAGCAGCAATCTCTATGGAAAACAAGTTTGAGAAAGAAAACACCAGTTGGATTTCATTCTATTATCATTGAAATAGCATGGGGCCTTCTTTGTTAATGAATGAATAAATCAGAATTTCAGCTTTATACTCACAGTATTTCTCCTAGTTTTTCTATGTTTGATGCAAATCTGAACAGCAGCTGAAGAAATAACTGATTTTACACTGGAATGCAGCCTGCAAATTTGAATTGGTCACTTCAACTAGATGATCGTGCTAAGTCCTTTCCAACTAAAATATTATATTCTTATTAGCTGAATTACTTCCTAGGAAAAAACAACCCCAAAATAAATATGATTTAATTTATCATTACAGCTATAACAAGAAGAATCTGAAGATAGTCAATGTTCTTGTAGAGATGATAAGGATGATTCAGGGAATAATAAACTCATGATACTCACTTAAGTACTTAAGAAAATTGTTGAGAAAGTCATTACAGATATCATTATAAAGTACCTGAGGCACAAATCAGCATAACTTTCTGTAAGTGCAAATTTTATTAAATATATTAGAATCCTTTGAATAAGTTTGAATGAGTAATGGAAGGAATTTAGATATACTGAAACAGTTTATTATGAGAAACTCTCAGCTTCATTACGGTGTGATAAAAAATTAGGAAACAAAAATAAATAATTAAAGAATGAATCTTACAGCTTTTGGCATGAAATTTATTAAGTATCATTTGGGGCCTGAATGCACATTTCTCCTTTTTCCATTCCTCTCCTGCCTGGAAGCACTGCATGATTGAGCCATTAGGTTTATCTTAGGTCTTTGTAACCCAGACAGCTTCCCACAATCTTTCTTTAGCAGAACTGCAAAGTCTTTTCCTGCTCATTATGAATTTGAAGTAAACCTTAATGCAACATGTCTCCCACCAGCAATAGCCCTCAAAGGTTTTTTTTTAAGAATGGGGCATAAAAAGCATCCTATGAAAACACACCAGCACCACACAGAGATATAAATGCAAATTTAAAGCTCATGGCTGGTGCTCATCACAATCCAGTATTATTTCCTGCCTGAATAAAAATGCTGGGAAAAAATGCCTGATATTTATGATTCAGTAGTCTTGTAGTCAGTTGAACTAGCAATTAAAAATTGTATCCAAGAAAAATGATTTATACATACACACAAGAACTAGAAGTAATGGTGTAGGTGTAACATGAGAGAATTTGAAGAAAAACCTCCTGAGGTGCTTAATACAACTCTTTCAAAGGTCTGCAGGCTGAAGCTCTCAAAAGCTGAATCACAGTCCCTCCACAGCTTTTGCAGTTGTTCAAACCAACGTGGGGCAGGTGTAAAGCTCAGATGTGGCAGCATTTACACCCACACAGCACAGCTCAATGCCAACAGAAACAGCCCAAGGCACTGTCTCGTCCTGCTCATCTCTCAATTCAACATGCTGCTTTAAGACTGGAAAGCTGTAAAAGCCATCAACTCCATTGCCTTAAAATTCAATGTCTGTAAGAAGTTCAGAGTATACTTTAATATCTCTCTAACTGTTTCAATAAAATCTATAATTAACTAAATGAGGATCATAAATGTTATGATGTTTTATATAAAATGTGACCTGATCTATATATGTAAATGACTTGACCATTTTATACTCAGTGAAAGCATCTGAGGTCCAGGAAAGTATTAGTAACACAGCAGCCTCTGTATAGTCTCCAACAGAAAATTCTGAAGGAGGAGAGCTATTTTATCGTTATAACCATTAACATGATTTACAAGCTCCAATAAAATGGGCAAACTCTGATCTATTTTAATCTAGTGCATTAATAGTCTGAACCATACTCAGAAGCATGGCACTGGCAACAGGAGAAGCAGAAAGACTGTCAGGTTCCCAGGAGATATTGTTCTTTGATGCTATTCCTGAAGCTTCCTCCACATGGCAGGAGCCACTGGTGTGCTCCAGCTGTCAGCAGGACTAGATGAAACTGGCCATGAGATTTCATGCTTTCCTAAACTCCCCAGCATCCTAAATTATATCCATATACAAAAAGCAAGCAATGAGGAGGGGAAGAAGTGGCAAACCAGCAAAGCTCATTGAAAACCCCATGAGTTTCACCATAAGAAGCTGGAGGAAAAGAGCCAAGCAGAGGCAGAGAAGCCCTCTGCCTAGAGCTGTGCAAAGGATCAGAACTTAAATTGATGATACCTTCAAGAATGATAAATTCAAAAAAAGACAGAGGCTGGGCCAATAACTCATAAATTTATCTTTGTCAAATTTTTTATCTCTGTCAATTATGAAACTTTTGCACACAGCTTGGTATTATAACCATTTTACTCATCAACACTGTCAGACTGCTGTCACCTATACCTTGCTGATAACCAACTGTGTGCCCAGATTTATTTGTCAGGAGCCAAAGTCATGTGCCACCTGTCCATCCTTAACATGGAAGAAAGAACATCAGTCTCAAATGCCTATGGAGAAGAGAGTAACTTCATAGCTTTTGCCAATGTCTTCAATTTTTATTTTTTCACAGGAATTCTCTGAAACATTCAAGAGGGGAAATAAAGACAAATACAGCAATGAAAAAATCATTATCAAAGCAAACGATATATTTGCAGGTTACAAAAATTAAAGGTACAGGCTGTCCAGCTCCAACAGAAAAAATAAACAAATCCACAAGTGTTCTTATGAGTGGGAGAGCAGGGTACAACAAAAGGAAAAGGAAGGGAGTGAAGAATGAACAGTAAAGAAAATATTCATTAATTCTGCTACAATTTTGGAAGGTAGGGAGGGAGAGACCTGACTATTTTAAAATGAAGAGATCATAAGACACTGTTATTGACCCCAAGGGATGGAGAAGAAAGCAGATCAGGAAATGTTTACATAGATAAGAGAGGTATGTAAAATGGCTGGTCTATTGCCCATGAGAGGTTTCAATTACTTCTCCAATCGGCACAACAGTGGGATTACAAAGAAAGCATTCATTTTCCTGGAGTTGGGACAGAGTCAACAGGTTTGAAAAGACATTCTGGAGTTAGTTTAAGGAATTAAACCAAATAAAATGGGAAAATATCTGTAGTTTAGTGTTGAGAACAGAGTTTCAAATACGTATGGCTAAAAGTTCCCCAAATCGAAAAGCACATAAGTAGTAAAACTTTAACAGATAAAAATACTTGTGCAGATTAAGTAATTTAACTTAATTCATTTGTCAAATTTACTTTCAAAATCACTGAAAGCGTGAAGTTCAGTAACAAGAGAGTTTATAGCTTGTACTTTGCTTTCATTTGTCCTCATCCCCAACAGTATTTTACTTAAATGAGAAACAACGCTCTGCATTGAAAATCCTGTGAACCTGATGAAACCCTGTGCGCTCTTCAGCAACAATAAAATTGTGCTACCAACCTTTCAATGTTAAAATAAATGAATAGAATACACTGTTGCTCTAAGGTCTCTGTACCTGAGAGACTTAAATGTGTAAATGTTTCCAAGAGGCTTCTGCAAGCACCAACCTTTATAACATTATAAATAACACATGGGTATCTTAGCTGAAGGCCACAGTATGAAATAAACTGAATTAGTTAACCTCATGTTAAGAGAATTAGGTGTATTCATGCAATGGAATACCCAACTTGAGGGTGCTACTTTGCACAGAAAGACCACCACTTTCTTCCATTACTTCTAGTTAATATTCACCTCTCTGTCTACACTTTGCAGATATTTCTAAACCCAAGGTCAACAGTTACAGAAGGTTCAAATTGCATTATTTTTCTTTATTATTTCAGCAGGCTTGTATATATAAATATTCTAGGTTGACTTTTTCTTCAGTCTTCTGACCTCCATTCCTATTCTTCTTTGTCCCATTTCCACCCTGGACAAATTAAACTTGTACAGGCTATCTATTATTACAGTTATATGGACACAAATAAAGTGCACAATATATTCGCTGAAAATGATCAGTAGTCCAAGTGGGCATGTGTTCCCTAATTATCAGCCTCAGATACTACCCCATCTACATCCTACTGCCTCCAGTGGGATTTTGTATGTTTATATTATAAATTTAACTTCAGACTGAGCAGATACTAACTTCTGTCTCTTAGTCTCTGCTTAGATAAACTCCATGCATTTGTCTTTTCTAAACCTTCAACATGAGACAGTTCTTTTGTTGTGGTGTTTGGCTGTTTACTACATGAGTTGGCAAAGAGGCAGAAATCCATCAACGGGAAAAGACAGGCAGAAATTACCAAAAAAACCCCAAACAAAATAATATTTTCGCTGGTTGATGTATTGATAGTTCATCTCTGGCAAGGTTTTTCACATTAGAAACTGATCAATGTCCATTAGCTCAGGCACTGTGTTCCATTCTAAGTTCAAATGGGTATCTGGTTATTGCAGAGGGACCACTGTAACATATTCCAGCCTTTACACCAGATCTATTTACTTTTTTTAATATTAAACTGGGAAATCAAGGCATCCAGGTGTAAGAAGCAAAGAAAAACATTTACTTGTAAGTAGTGAAATAAAAAAGAAGAGCAATCCTGTGTTCATATGAAACAATCTAACTGGTTTAACTATTTTATTTAATTATTTTATTAGTGTCATTGTCCTTTCAAAGTTTGAGGCCAATTCCCTAATAGTTTTGGTAAAGTGAAGTGATAAATTGCATTTTCATGGGTTGTGGGGATACATTTGCAGTTACTGTAAATCTTGTAATTTACAGCAACCAGTAAACAACTCGAACTCCCTTTGTCTGAAATGCTGCAAAGTGTGCTTAGATGGGGCTGTCAGGGCCTTTTTCTTGGCAGCTCTGGGGCCACATCCTTGCTGCAAAGGACAGTTGAGTAATGCGTGGACCATCAGAGAAACCATCAAATTAACCCAGCTGGAGCCCAGCCTGTGCTCTCTGCCAGGGCTGTGTGCTGGCTATGGCTGCAGTGACACTGGTGTGACAGTAGGGTGGGACCTCAGGGACAGGGTGAAGGGGGCAGCTGGAGGAAGGTACCCAAAAAAAGGCACCCTAGACCCTGCCAGAAGCATAAGGAGAGGAGCTAGCCTGCACAGGGGCTTCCAGCATGAGATGCACCAGCACAGGGCTTTGAAAGAAGGATTTTGGGGCTTAGTGCCCTGTTATCCTACTGCCTTGTCCCTGCACTGGTGATAGGGGAATGGGGGGAAAGATGCTCACTTAAAAATGTGCAGAATTAGATATTTGTGGCCTATTTGCCCCTTTAAGAAAAAAACAAAATTAACACAAAAATTGGAAATTTAGAATGTGCTCAATCCTGTTTAGATTTTAAAACAGCATGAAGATTTTTAAGTCAATTAAAATACGCTCATAAATTTTTTGTGGCCCAGACAATGACAATAAGCAGATTCAGATCCAGTTCTTAGATGTTCCCAGAAAGCTGCACATACACACAAAGGCATAAGATGAGAGTCATATGCAATTTTTAATTTTTTTTTCAAGAAATTTCAAAATGCAGAAACTAGATCAATTTTCCAGATGTACCTGCACCACAGGCAAGAATGAAAAACTTGTTACTTCTGTGATGTAGTGCTTATAGGTATACTGACCAAAACTTAAAGGACTTTTTCTGGTCCTTGTGCTCACTGGAGAGTTACACAGGATCCTCTGTTTATAACTGCACTCCCTTTTTTTGCTCTTCAGTACTGCAGAAAATTTTCTGCTTTTCAAAATTCTTCCTGCAAATATATTGCTTGTATATTTCCAAAAGGAACCTAGTTTTTTTATATTTTATGGGATATGGCTTGATTACCTGTAGATGCTATTTCACTATTTATTTTTCTTCCTCATATGTTTCATCCTTCCATTTTAGCACCAATCCATTAAGAAAACATAGATTTATTCCCTTGTCTCTTTGATTAATAACATATGGAATATGCTTTTGCAAGAATTATATTACAAAAGTATAATTGTACAAGTATCAGTAAGAAAAACATATAAGAATTAACAGCTTTTAATGAGTATGAGAAATATCTTATAGAAAACAATACATATTTCAAGATATCTTGACCATAGTCATATACGAACATATATACATTTTCCCTTACATCTAAATGGTATTCAGAATATCAAACAGATTTTGCCTGAATTAGATTATATTTACTCCTTCTCACCAATATGTAACTTTCCTCACATTTGTGTCTAAAATAATGCTCAGGTGTTCATAAGAACTCATGACAGTGACTTATGCCAGTACACTTCTCACTTCTTGATTTTTATACTATGACTTTGATATTTACATTGGTAAGTTATACTCTTCATGTAACACAAAGAGGAAAAGGTTATCCATGAAAAGGAACATCTAATTAGGCTCAAAGTGACAATAAAAAATTCAACAAAATATTCATGAGCTTAAATTTAAAAAAAAACTTTTAAAAAAATAGAAAGAACTTTAAAAAACAAGTGTGCATCAGTGGATTAGACAGGCCACCCCATGGTGTGACTATCAGCCCAGTCTCCCACAAAGGGCTTGGCCTTGTCCCAGCTCATCACTGAAAGGGGCCTAGGCTGCCTTGCCCTTCCCAGGCAGGGGCAAGCCTGGGTGTGACAGGCAGGGCTGAGCAGGTGGCACCGGGGCTCTGCAGCAGAGAGGTGGCTGGGGTGACTGAAAATGTCACTAATCACTCCTGCCTCACAGCATTTCCCATTCACAACAAGGAAAACAAAATGTAAACACCACGAGTTACGGTGAAAGCTACCCTATTATATCCGCTCCTTCCTCACACACAGATTTACTGTGCAGTGAACAAGGACAAGGGAGTGCAAATCCTTTTTAATAGGATGAGGTAAAAACAAAATAAAAGTGAAGGATGTATTTTGCTTGCCTTTTCTATGAAGAGGTCAGGAGTTTGCTGTTGAAGGAGAAATATTTTTTTGTTGTTGCTAAGTCTCTAATGGTAGTGGTATTACAAAAATGCTTAGACAGTCTTAAAAACCACAGCCAGACAAATATCCAAACCTGCTAAGGAAGCAGAGAGAGAAACTAAGGAATTAGCAGGCACATTCACAAGTTCATTTAGTTCAGAAGAGACCCCTGGGGACTAGAAACCAGCTAACAAAACGAAGTTATTTTAAAAGTGCCTGGAGACATAACAGGAAACCATAGACCAGTTAGCTTGATATAAAATGGGGCGAAAGTCCTAGAATATCAAATGGGAAAACACTTGAAGAAGCACAGCTTGATTAAGGATTGACAGTATTAGAGGAGAGAGAGGAGAGAGCTTGGGGTTCATGGCTGGCTACCTTGCTGAGATTCTTTGAGGATATTTCTGCCGCAGTAGTCAGGGAATGCAGTAGGCACCACCAATATAAACTTTTCTTTCTATTTAAGAATATGCTCTACTTCAGGTAAGGATTAACTCCTCCCTCAATGGCATATCACCACAGCCTCTGTGCCAAGAAACCTGATCATGTCCAGACACACCAAAATATTTCCTGAAGAGTACCATTTTTTGGGAAAAGCTGGTGTTCCATAAATACATTTCTCACAAAGAAATTATCTGAACCAAATCTAATGAACAACTTAATGCTACTTTTCATCAGTTGTGTCTGGCAATATCAGTAGCAATGCCTCTTATCAGAAATCCTTATTAATGTTGCAAAATACTTTGCAAGGAAAAGTAAAAAGAGAAAAAACTAAGAATTGGGTCCTGTTTTTAAATCCTCAAAATGGAAACATCTTGAAGTTTGATTTCTTTATACTTTACATGAAAGTAAGCACATTCTCTTGATATGCCACAATCTGTAGATAATGAACCAGGCAGAAAAGACAGCCCTGAAATTCTGCTTTGATTCATGGACGAGACAGGACAATAAAGGCAATGAATATGAAACCATCTACCACTCAGTAAGCATTTCAAATTGGTTTCATGATTATAAATGTTACCATATTTGTAAAGCTGAACACTAAATTCCTCTTTTTGTTAAAGAGATAATTGCCCAATTCATGTAAGCAGAAGTTACTCTTTTTCCTCTCTCCCTTTTAAGTAGCTGTAACTTGTGCTAAGTTTTATTTCATGAAATAAGACAGCCAAGATGCTGATCAGCACAGTTAACTGAAAAGGAATGTTACCCAAAAATGAAACGTTGCTGTAAAGGAAACGTTTGGCAAATGCAGAAGTCAGATTGTGGTCATGCAGAAGCATTTTACGATTAGAAATGTCTCATTCTATTCTTCTGCCTGTCCTTGAAAAACCAAAAGTAACTTGGGTTTTTGGCTATAGGTTGTGAGTTCCCAGACTGGGATGACTGCTGATATGTTTCAGAAGATTGAACTAGCTGACAATTTTCAAACAGAAATAACCTGGCTACTACAGAAGTTCCAACACACATGATTTCACATGCCAGAAATATATCTGAACTAGCAGCAGGAAGGTTGTAAATGATGAACTAAAATTGCTTATTTAATGATGAATTTGGTGCTATGGCTCTCACAATCAAAAATTCTCATATTTAGGAAAAAAAATAGTTGCAGAAAGGCAGGATAATCTAGACGTGGCAGAATTATCCACTGAAATTCCATTGCTTCGAAGAAAACTGATGAAATTTTTGAAGAAAAGGAGAAACCATAACAGAAACTCAACTGGTAAAGAGCCATAAAGAGATCCTGGGTTTTAAGACCAGAATAATAGCAAGAATTGGAAATAGCTGATTTGAAAGACCAGTTGAGAAGAAACTGGTGAGCTATTTTCTGTACTGCCCTGAAAGAAAAAGAAAGATAATAGGGAGTGGATGGATTCCCAGCGATTACATGCAGATAAACCCAATAAAATTACCCATGTGGCACCTTAACTGAAGGCTTAAGAGGTAAACTAGCATCAGAAGATTCATATGAGAGTTTATATGCCTTACATCCTAGCTAACAAACAGATCTTAGAAAAATACAATTAAAAAATGGCAGCACAATCTGTGATTAACTTCTGTGTCTTGAGCATTGTGAACACAGCAAATGGAAAGACAGATTTACATATAATCTAAAACATGACATTCACAGCTACTGGTATTCATGACTTTTTCTCAGATTTCTCTTATTCTTTCACCAGCCTGAAAAATATCAGGTTTCCATTCAAAAAACGTCATCACCCTCTCCATATATATCAACAGCAAATTTGCACGTATGATAGATGTGGAGTGCCATGGTGTGCTTTGCAACAGCTTTTGCAGCCAAATATTTTCTGCTTTTACTCTATAGTTGCTCACAGAAGTTCCAACATGGTGTTCTCCCCTTTCCCTTCCTCCCTCTCAAGTAAGAAACAAAGACCCCATAGAGTTTCTATTATTATCAGCACAAATCAGTTGTCAAGATAATATCTGCCAGACAAATCCTTTAACTGATGATCTTCATTATGAACTTAAGTCACCTGTTTGTCTTCTTCTCCTTTAATAATAGAATCATTGAGGTTGGACAAGACCCTTAAGGTCATTGAGTCCAATCACAAATCTAACTCTGCCAAGTCCAGTCCGCTACTGGACCACATTCCTAAGTGCCACATCTACATGTCTTGCCAATAAAAAAAAACTAATGGATTTTGGCTGTACCTGCCCCCAGATCTCTGGATGTCACTGATTCTAGATGTTGCTCTAAAGAAATGAGAAATCTACCTCAGGCCAATCACCTTAGAGCATGCAGCCCAGCCCAGTCATTCCCAAAGACAGTTTTCTCATTTTGCATTCTCCACTGATAATTCAGGTTTCAGCTCCAGGCAACATTGTGCCCCACCATAGAAACCATGCCTCTTTCTTTTCTCTTTCTCTTCTTTCCTCTTACATCCAGAGATGTAGCCAAAAACTGGTATCCATAGCATTTCCTGCTTGCAAGTGTTCACAAGCCTATGTCCAATTTCTATCACTGTCTGCAGGTTGACACAGTCACAAATTTTCCAGCCACCTCTTGTCACCACGTGCAAAAAAACAGGGCAGTAGACAGCTTCTAATTTCTCCCTCCTCACTCACATGACTTGCTAAAAGCAGACTCCCAGCTCTGCCCTGTATCTTTCTGGGATGATTCACATAGCTCAGCCTGAAAATCTGTAATTACAATTACTCCTAGCCCTGGCTAAATTGCTAGTTTGAAGGTTTCTCCTCCAATTATATTCCCACAGCTCAATGCCAAATTACACTATATTATCTGAAATGTCATCTAAGACTTTGGAGGCTTATCAGAATTGGCTTAACTGGTTAGTATGAGACCTTTTTAATGAGATGATTAGCTACATAAAACAATGAAAAACCTTGAACCCTTGTATTTGGCTGATAACATATATATAAAAAATTAGTAAGAGTTTTAGTCCTGGTAAAGTAGTAAGTGGATAAAACTGGCTGCTGCTCTAATGCGATAACCACCTCTCTAAGACTTCTGAGGAACATTTAAATATGGACTATGAAAATACCTCCTTTGTTCCTTCGCTTTTTTCCCTCTTTTTGCAAGTCTGCTTTCTGCCAAGTGTGACAGCAGATGGCTTTCCCTGAACAGAGATCTTCTGCTTATAATCTTCACACTAAACAACTCTGAGAATAGCCAGATAGTCTTCCAGATAGAGCAAAAGACATCCAACTTTTCACAGTTGTATAAAAAAATACTCCCAGGGTGGATGGGTCAGGTTGTTTTTCAACTGCTATGTAGTAAATAAAGTAGTAAACCAAACAATATTCAAACAACGTAAAACATTGAACTTTTTAGACTGGCATGTCTCATAAACACCTTGTCCAATTCATTTATCTCACCATCCTCTCTTAAAAAAAAATAAAATAAATACAAGTTCTTTTAAGGAAGAGAAGAGCACATGAGTAATGTCCTGGCTGCACAGAGAAGTTGAAAATGAAATCAAACGCAGATTTATGACAAAAAAGGTTAATTACTGGCTTAAACACGGAAACAATTGTCTCATATACTATATGGTGATGAATCAGCAGAGCAGCCACAGGCCACAGAGGACAGTGTGGGGAATGAAACTGCTGCTTTTATCAAGGGGTCACACCATCAAAAGACAGATTATTTGGAGGAGACCAAAAAATCCCAGAGCAACTGCTACAAGGAGTTGGCCAGTCTGGAATGGGGGACAAGAGAGACCTCCTTCAGAAACGGACAGGCCCAGAGATCAGGAAGAAATGTGCTGCATCACGTTCTATTAACATAACTAAAGCAACAGCCTCGGCCCTGCCCAGGGCAGCTGTGGCACAAAGATCCCGAGATCCCTGGCAACAAACTCCAGGCTGCAGAAGTGATGCTGGCTCATCCTGGACAAAGGAACACACTGATGGGGGATAACCAGCCCTTGACTGGCTTACCTGGAGCTAAGATGGAAATTCATTAATTGCAACTGCTAAATCTAGCAAGACAAAGTGTTTCTGCAGCTCTGCTTGACTATCTTTCCCATACGACACATTTCAGGTATTTCCCAGAGCCCAAAAGGTTTTTGAAATTGCAGGCCACCCAGTTGCTTACCCTGGGACACAGCACACAGAGGTGCTTAATGACCACATGGGGAAAAGTCTGGTGTGCCCTGCCAGTACACTCTATTTTTTTTTCTTTTTCTTTAACATAAAAAGCAAAAAACTCTATCACTAGATGCTGTCCATTTGTTTTCTTTCCTAAATCTTGCTTATGCCACTGTCATTTCCACTGCAATTTCCGGGGGATTGGTTTAAGAAGGCTAGTTGCTTTTTTACTGTTTGTAATTGAACAAAGCTTATCACTTGTCAAGGTCTGTCTTTTCCCTTGTATTTCACTGATTTTCAGTTTTGGGATTTTTTTCCCACAAGTATGGTACTGAATGGCAAAGAAAAATTTTTCCTGCTCTAAAATTGTTTATTATCTTAAGAAAGTCTGCACTATTCCATAAATCATAAATGTTCCTGTAGTTGTGTAGCATCATGAGAGACCCCACAGATCATTATACCACTTAGCTTTCTTGGCACATTAGCAGGAAATTCCTATGCCTCACACCAGCACTACCAAGAAAAGCTGCACCCCTCATATGACCTGTTCCAGAGTGATCTCTCGGAGACCAGAAACTCTGGGCCTTCTACGTAACCAGACCTTTTTGGATATTTGTGGTACTAGTATGAGACAGAAAAACTTTAATATTGCAACAATGTTTGGCAAAACTATAAACTCCTAAGATATATTTCTAGCTATGTATTTTGTAGGCAGAGGAAAACTTAGCCAGCTTTACAGAACCTTTTAGGAGAAAGTCCAATGTTTTATAATGAATAGCCCTTCTTGGCAAAAAGTCAGTCTACGTGTGCTCAAAACTCCTTTTTCAGAAGAAGACATAAGATTTTGAATGAGAAATAAAAAATATCATGGAGGGGTTCTTCTATGCAGTCACTGGTCTAATACATTTAAACCTAAGAACTCATTCTGTTTAAGGGTCAGACATCAGTATGTTCCAAAATCCACAGCTCTGAAAAACTGACGCAAACACCAGAACTGAAAACAGCACTGGCAACAGGGAACATTCCAAAATACAGTCATATAATGCCTCCCTAAGAAAGCAATCTTTGCATGGAGCTGTATTACTAAATATTTCTAAAATGGTGGAGAAATCTTTTCAAAAGATTTCTGCCATAACTCTAGTGGAAATGCATTAGTGTCACATGTCAACAGAATCTGTAGTTAAAAGGATTTCCAGTCATCTAATCTTCTCATGAACTGGGAAGAAAAAACTTGAGAGCCTGCAGAAGATACCATCCATATGGATTAGCTTTAGGAAACAAACACGCAGCACCACAATTCAGATAGCATAGGTGATTTATAAGAATGGACATTCATATAAAAACAAGAAAGGAAAGGGAAAATAAAAGAGAAGGCAGCATAGCCATTTCATTAATAGATAAGGTTGCTTGCTGGTATATCTCCTTACTTCCTCAACCTTAGTTTCACAGTGACTCAAACTTCTGGAACAAGGACCAGAACAAACCAACACCTTCATGGCATAGCTCTGGATCCATTGATGCACTCCCCTTAGTTTTGTAAGTATTTAACATACACAGAAAATCCTCACTGACCGCAATCAGTCCCAGCTTCCAAATTTCAGAAGACTCGATCACCAGTAGCTGTACTGACATCAAATTCCAAGATACGGTTTCATGGCAGACCCAGTGGTGTTAGTACAATTAGACTCAATGAGCTTAAAGATCTTGTCCAACTGAAATGATTCCATAACTCTGACTCCCTGTTGGTCTCTACTATAGTCTCCTGCTTTCCAATTGCATCTTAGTAACACATACACAGTGTCTCTGTTTCTGCTCATTTCTCACAGCTACCCACATCCAAGTGCCTCCATTTCACTACTTCATGTATTGGAAATAATCTTACACGCACATATTATCATATTATTTGACACCAAATAAATTTGAAAGGTACTTTTCTCTTTCAGTTAGTTTCAGCTCTATCTCTTCATCCCTTGTGGCCAAGTCAAGGTCCACAGTAGTAATATTTGCTGTTACTGTCCTGCCCCAGGAGATTCTCCAAACTGGAGCAAATGGAGCAGGCACAGCAACTTTACCAGCCTCAGCCCAGAGTCTCTCTTTTCCATTCCTAATCACTTCCTTTCTTTACCACTGGCTTCATTGTCTTCTATTAATAAGACAATCTCATTGCACAAACATCTCCATATCACATTGACAGCTCCTCTGCGTTATTGCTGATGTAGACATTACTGTGAGCAGAGAGGCAGCTAAACTGCATACCAGCATGGCTTGTCCCATTGCCGTCAGAAAAAAGGCTGTGTGCATTGCTGTCCTTTTTCAAGAGCACGCATATGGCTGGAACATGCTTCTTTTCCTTTCTGTTCATGCTAGTCCTTTTTTTATACTTTTTTCTGTTTGTGCTTTCAAGGAGAATTAAACATTAAATAGCAAAAAAAACCCAAACTCCAGCTCTTTTCAATTAAATTGATCTTTTTCCTCAGACACAAAAAAATTCTGAATACTTTGTCCTGGTTTGACATTGATTCATTTTTTGGTATGAAGTGGTTTGGGGCCTTGTAAGCTTCCTGTGGACATGACAGAGAGCCAATCGGTAGCCAATTTTAAAGACTGACACACAATTAAACCAATGAAAGGGGTGGATACACCTCTGTGAACACACATTTTAAGATGAAAAAACAACAGGAATAGCTCTCTTTCTTTTCCAGTCTGAGTACAGGTAACAGGCCAGCTGGGGCTCTCTGTGTGGCTGGGCTGGGGTGGGCAGGCTCTGCTGTGGGGCCAGGCCAAGGCTGGGCCGGCCTGCAGCTGCTGCCATGAGCCCCACAGCTGCTGCCATGAGCCCTGTCCCACCACTGCTGCCATGAGCCCTGCCTTACTGCCATCCAGGCCAAGCTGGGATCCGCCAGGCCCTGGGAGCAGCTACAGGCCGGGCCAGGCCTGCTCCACCATGGCCATGTGGCCTGGCAGGGGCTGGGCTGGGCCCCGGTGGCTCCCAGGCAATGGGAGGGAAGGACATCAGCCCCCAGCACAGCTTGAAATCCATCACCATGACTGCTTCAGCCTGGCCACCACATTTCACTTTGCAGGCTCCGGTGAGATATCACCTCTTTCAGTGCACAGATGAGTCCTGCATGACCTTAAATCCTCTCTTGAGTGAGAGAAAGAAGAAGATTGGAGACACGTAGAGAAACAACATGGAGACACAAAGGTCAGTGAAGAGGGAGTCAGGTTCCAGATGAGAAGCGAGTGAGGAAATGTCTTATTTTTAGGCTGAAATTCTCTTGTAAGCCTTGGCAATAAACTAAATATCTCTTTAAATCTTATATTGAATATCACTTTAAATCTTGGGAAAAGGTNCTTATATTGAATATCCCTTTAAATCTTGGGAAAAGGTATGGGGAGATGAACATTCAAATTGTAGTCCTGGGCAAAGGCTTCTACAAGTAGATGTTGAAGTAGCTGTGATCCCATGAGAAGCTTAAACAGAGAAATGAGTGAAGACCCCTTTTTCCCTGAGAGAAGGGGAGAACCTCTGTTCCTAGAGATGTACATAGAGATGAACTTTTTTATTTTGAACAGTTCGTCCTTAAAATAATACCCCATAAGTTGACATGGCCCATAAGCACAGCTGTGGGAAAGCTGTGAAAGATGAGAGGATCTTCATCCTGGGAGGCTGCTGTTCGTGGAAATTGATGCCACAAGAGAACTGTTTTCTTGTGGAGGATTCTCCATAGCATTACAAGAGATACTCCTCTCCCTAAGTGAACGGAAGAAAGACTATTGTAGAGGAGGAAAACTGGCTGAGAATTCTGGGTGTTGTTTCCATACGTTGTCAGTGAGAAAGACAAAAGGTATGGGGGGAGGAGGAAAAGTGTTTACGAGGGTTTTATTCTGATTCTTACTATTCTTCTTTTAGTTCTTTTAATAAAATTTTCTTTATACCTTTCAAGGTTTAAGCCTGCTTTGCTCTTCTCCTAATCCTATCTCACAGCAGAAAATAAATCCTCCATACAAATTGTTGCATTGGTCAGGAAATCTCGACTTGGCAAACCAAAACCACTACATTCTTAAAATCATCTAAAATTATTAATGTCATTAAGAAAACTGTCTGCTGTTGATAGAAAAAATAATAAAAAAAAAGGCTTTCATTTTTATTTATTACTTACCTTTCAAGTAGTAATGATGTGGTTACCCATGGCAGGCTAAGAATATGAGGAACATAAAGTTTTGTAGACAGAAACAGAATCATCCCACTAATGTAGTTGAGGAGAAGATAGAAGAAACTCCTCTAGACTTGAAGCTTCAAGCTACTACTAATGTTAGGAACAGCTGCTCTGAATTAAACTTACTTGTCTTAATTAAGTACATGATTCAAGGCTGACTAACATCTGTGCTTGAAACAGATTTTTAAACATGTTTAATACTTTTTTAAAAATTTTTCTTCTTTACTTTTTTAAAGAGCTGGAAAAATGTTTAGAGGTGGTTAGTTACCATGGAATTAAGCAGATAAAGATTTCTGAGATAGAATCCTTACATATTGTTTTAATATCCCACGTATAAAATTTTTGGCTTTGACCGATGAGGCTCATTTGGCTCGTGAAATCTAACACATAGACTTCTACAGAAAAACTGTTACAGAAATACAGAAGTTTAGCTGATGACTTACTTTTGGAATTCCTTGAAGAAAATTATATGCCAGACCTGAGTTTGGTGCAGCATGAAACATCAGCTCTCTGACAGGACGTCTAAAAGCTAGCAAAGGATTAGATGTTTTTCCCCTGTGAATTTAAGTATAAAAACTACCATTGCTCTTGACTGCTTCAGTATTGAGTCTGTTTTGGCATGTCCACTAGCATATGAGCAGATGGCTGCTCTGCACTCCTAAATTTTCCATGCACTTTCAATCAGAAAGGCTGAGCTACAAGAAGGAGACGGCTTAGGCATCATCTTTCTAGCAGTCCATAAACTACCAAGTAAAATAGGGGAAGAGTTAAGAAGGAAATAAAGCCCTCTGAGGAAGGATATGGAGGGGACTGAATAATTCTCTGAAGACATTCTTATTGAAGTACCTGGTTATTGATACAGTCTTGGAGCATATACCAAAAAAATTCATGTGTGCTGTCTATGAACTGAAGTGATCCTTTGAAGGGATTTCTCTATGGTATCCAGCATAGAAGATAAATTGAAACAGATGCCAAAAAAAGATCCTTTTTTACTCCACCTACACTGTGTAATTATGATATTACTGAAACAAGTTTTTATTTGAAAAGTTTCTGTTATATCTCTAAAAACTGGATTTTATATGACAGATTTTTCTTTATGGTATTACATGTCTTCTTTCTTTTACTAATTTCTTTTCTTCCTTGACTATATTATTTTGTCTATGTTTTTACTTTGCATCCTCTTTCTTGCTTCATTGCTATTATTGTGTGAATAGCATGATTTCTTTTAACTAAAGCCCCAGCATCTGGAATTGACTGACCACAGGATAAGCTCAGTTTCCACATGCTGTAAATAAAACTGATTTCCTACAGTTTTGTACCCTTGTCTTATTCTTGCCTGCAAAACCTTACAAAAATCCCAAGTGCTTCTTTAAACCTGAAAGTATGATTGGGGAAGAGACAGCAGGGTTGAGGCTATTTTCAATATGCATGTACTTACTGGTCAGCTAGCTAACATCCAGAAAAATTTGTCAGGCTTGAGTACTGCCAGCTGTCTTCTCAAAAACACCACAAACTTTAAAATAGTAGTAATAGTAGTAGTAGTAGAATTTCATGTGTATAACTTCTTAACATCTGTGGTTACAGAAACAGCTTGAAGAAAAGGCAAGTCATAGGAACTATAATCAGAATTCTATAATATTATTATGTGAAAAAAAAATTTGGAATAATGAGGATTCATTGTATCACTTAATTGCTATATGGACCCGCTTGCGTGTATAAGGACACAAATATTCCCTTTACTCATTCTTCCCCCAGTATTAAAAATATTCTTCTGCCTCTCATTGTTTCGCAGAGAGAAAAGCCACTTTCCCCATGACATGTGAGTGCTGTTACCTGCTCAGCCTCCCAGCAAGCAAGAGGAAGCTCCCAGTATAGGGAAGGCCTAAAATGGTTACAGCTCTGCAGGCAAGAAAGACAGGGGTCCTGCCCACTGCCATGACACAGCAGGGGTACCCTGGATCTCCAGTAGGACTGGGACCACAAGGGCAGCCAAGTGATAAAGAGGGTCACAGGTTCAGCCAGTCACCACTGAGTGTCACTTCTTAACCCTCTGTCAGGCAGCTCATGCGTTTGTCCATCTATAGATCAAAATCTAGGGCCGAGTCTCGGGTGAAGAGCAGGTACAACTTGAAACACAGGATATAAACACACTCATCATCTAGAATGGTGAAAAAAATATTAACTCGCAAAATAAAGTGTTGATTACTGTTGCTGCCATGGAAGTTAGTTTCTCTGTATGAAGACTACTTAATATTAGCTCAGGAGTACACTTTGACTGTCATAAAAACAAAACAAAAGCCTGCATGAAGCTAAGATTCCCTTATGCTTTGAAAAGCATAGTATAAGACAAGTTTTACTTGTTCCACTGCATAGATTTTCAATGATGGATTAATTACATCTCACATAAATGATAGTAGAATTCTCAAGGGAAATCAAGTAGTCCGTATTTTTTTTTACTTTCCCCATTGATTATAGCACATTCCAGTGCTACAGTAATTCTCATACTCATCTTGTAGCATTTTCCAAGACAGAACATCCTCAGTCCTATCTCAGTCTGAGCAGAAAAAGTAGGGGCTTGTTTGGGACTGAAAATTACTGTGAAAAGAAAAAACTCTAGATGATAATTCTGAACAAGGAACATAGGGAAAGCAATAATAGTAGTAATAATCTTCTTTCATTTTTAACACCTTTCCCCTTGAAACTTTCTAAAGCTCTATGAAAATTATGTATGCAGCAGTAGCTTTGCCAGCTGCTGAACAGGAGTCACACTGTAAAAGAACACAGCTAGCTGCAAGAGATGGACTTGGTGTTTTCTTCCATTTCCACTTGTATCTTTCTTTTACCCTCCATGACACATACCCCATCCAAACACCTTGCACAGAGCATATTTCAAGGCTGCTATCCCATTCTCTAAATCTGCTTTCCTGTCCTTTCCATAATCTTTGCAAGCATTTGACCACTTAGGACAATTAAGAGAAAAAATTACTCTCTTTTCCTTTCCCTTGCACCAGCACCACAGTGCTGAAATAACTTCCACAGTGCAGCCACACCATCTTTCACCTGAAACCTACTGTTCTGCAGGGAGGCCACTGGCAACAGCAGATCTCCCCCGTGGTTTGGAGTGTGGTGTCTTCCTTGGAGGGCCACATATGCTCTAGGGTCTACAGATGTTTTTACTGGTAGGGTCTAGCTTGTCAGCTTTTCAGGGCAGGACTGATTTCCCATCTGGGTATTTGAACCAGGTCATTCCAGCTTGCTATCAGATGAGATGAAAATATAACAAGTATAATAAAAAAATTGGATTCATATTAAATTAACACATAGCTAAAATTTATTTAGATGGAATATTAAAGCAAATCAATATATTTATTGATAGAGAAGACGGTCCTGTCATTCCTTTGTCAGAAAGAAAAAAGGGTTAATTTATAGAATTAATTACTTAGTAAAAGTTCTACAATAACACTGACACTTCTTTTGTGCAGAACTATTAATATTTTATTTATATTCTTGTACTGCCTTCAAACCTCAGCCAAGAATCAGTTCCCATTATGCCTTCTCAGCAAATAAAGAGACAATCCCTGCTAGGAATATGTATCAGGTAATTAGTTTTTTTGGGACTTTCTCCCTTTTTTTCAGGGTGCCTTTGTAGAAGCAGAGTCTGCCAAAGACACCAACCTGGATTTTCTCTAAAGCCACCCAACTCTTTCTGAAATTCAATTCACTTCACAACTAGAAATTCATCATTTGTGCTTTTTCAAACATACATCCAAGGACATTTCTCCTCTCCTAGTGCTTTAACCATGCATAGCCCATGAAATCAACATGCAAGAAGCACTGCATTAACCAGACAAATGCAGATATAGACAAAAAGAACATACATGATCCTTCTGAAATTTTGAACCTTTATGAACTTTCATTAGCAGAGAGTAGTGCAAGATATAAAATATAGAGAATCATGAGCTAAACTAGTAAGGATCAAAAGATAAATCTTCCGTAATTTTGTCAGGGTCATGCTTGGATGGAGATTCATTACATAAAGGAATCCCAATCCAGAGAAATCTTTCTGCCTTGTAAAATGCTTTTAATACTCATCTCTCCCACAGCACTGTACAGGATCATTTTTCAGGTTATAAATTTGAAAGGAGAGTGCAGAGGGAAATTTCACAGTTCTTTCGCTTGCCATAAACTTTTTGGGGTGTTTATAGATCTTGTAGCAGAATCCACAGTTCTCCCACTGGAATGTGACCTGTCACTTCTTAAAGTAGAAGGGAGTATGGTAATGAAAATGTCCCAATTTCCCTTTTTTTCCAGCAGTGGCTTTTCACAGCTTTCCTCATAATTGCACATAAATTGCATACTCCCTTCAAAGTAAAGCTGTCCAAAAGATCACATTAACAGCTCATGCATCTTCTTCTCTTTCACCTGCTGTGCGCTTCTTTGGACCAACATTCACCTCCTAATGTGATGACTACTCAGTGTATCCCTCCTGGATTTTTGTTTGATCCAATCTCTGCTCCCTACCATGACATTTCCTTCTCAGTAATTATCCTGAATTAATGGCCAGCAGTCAGACTGTAGTACCCAGGATGTATAATCAAGTGTAATAGCAGGTATTCTGTCTTCACATCCCTGCCTCCTACAAGATACAAGAAACCAGAAATTTAAATACATTCTTTTGAAGTTGTGACCACATGCAGTACCTCATGGTGCAGACCATAAGGACTGAAGTCTTTCTACAATCAGTTATAACAATTAGCTTTTCATAGTAAAATGTTACTTAATTTGACCTTGCTTCTAAGATACAGTAGAGCCCTGCCAATATGCCCTACTCCTGTTCACAGCTGATTACTTTTTGAATCAGGAATTTGTGACACAACTGATTTCCACTGAGCTGTCCCTGTCATTGGTTTATTAGATGAAGCAGTGGGCAGACAGCAACTCCACTCACGTTCTCCTACCTTCAGTTTGGAGGTCCTTCCCCCAGCCTACAACCACGGCTATGCCAATTGTGCCACCTCTAGCTTAGAATTTCCCTGAATTCCTTCTCCAGTGGAGATGGATTTCTGCTTCCACACTATGTACTGCCACTCCACTGAGATGGGACTTTGCCAGTGCATCATCTACTGCAGGACCAATATATCCACTACATATTATCAGTATCACAAAAGGAGGGAGCCTGTCCAATCTCATTATCCTGGACTACATAATTTGCAATGATGAGACATATCAGAGACAATGAAAGCTAAGGAACTTACCTCATTTACATTCAGTCATAAAGGCTAGCTCAACTTCCTCACAAGAGACTTATGAATTGAAATCTGTAAGTTTGGAATTAAATATTGCTTTGGAAATAGGCGCATAGCCTGGAAAATAACACAGGAGAAATAGAGAAAGATCAATGATAGTTACTACACAATCATGCTTTCAGGAAACCAGCACTCCATCCCCTGCTGCATGTAATCAACTGTTAGATAAGTAGCAGCTCTACTTACAACATAGCACCAATATCAATACTAATTAGACTTGAGAAAACAGCTCACAAAAAATAATTCATTTTTTAAGTTCCACACATTTTGCAAATGTCATTGGTCTATTAAATTTGTAAAATTGAGAGGTCTCTATAATTTATTAATTAAGAATACATACTTTCTTGCCAGCTAAAGTTGAAATTGTTACTTAATTAATTTTGGTTTGTCACAGAGATAATCTAAGTAATAGTTTCATTTTATTTTGCTTTGTATGTTATAAGCAACTCTCATAGAATGCAACTTTTGATTGCATTGTTTATTTATTTATTTATTTATTTTCAAGACAAAAAAGAACACTTTATGAATCTATGCACACATACATATTTTGAGTAATTGGGAAAAATGCACAGCAAACAGAATGATATTACTAAAACCAATAGCTGTAGAACATTTTGGGGAAATTTTGTTGCATTTAATAGTACAAATTTCAATCACATTCTGATAAACAAAAACTAAATGTTAAGTAAAGAAAATTCTGGCAAAATAATGCTTATCAATTGTTTTACTGCTTATAAGGTCTTCCACAATCTCTGAAATCCTGCCAGGAAATCCTAGTTTGCCATGAATCCCAAGAAAACTGCAGAGAAGCCCCTTATCTCTAGGCCACCTCCTGGTCATTCCCATTTGCTATTTCACAACACATTTTCAGGCCATTCACACAACAGATTTTGCGACTGAATTACAGTTCCTACTTGTAAAATCAGTCTCAAGCCAGAGAAGCACTTTCAGGCAGGACTTGGAGAAGTTAAAACTTTATGTTGCATACATGTCCTAGCAGACCTCACTCAGCAAGGGATGAGCACAGCTCTGGCCTCTCTGCCTTCCCCCTAAAAGCTGCTCCCTTCCCCATGCTTGGTCTTTGGAGTCTGAGGTATGGGGAGATGGGCACATATCCCACAGGAGTATCCATTAAACTTGTAGAGGAGGGAAAAAGGAGACAAAGAGGGTATAATACATAAGACATCCACTGATTTCAAAGAAAAAGTCAAATTCACGCCAGCCAATTGAGCCTGGGTACAAACACTTTAGAAACACATAGTCCTGAAATCACAGTTCCCCCTTGCTAAGTATTTGACTTGTTCCATGATTTAAATAAAAATATCAATAATGAAAATTTTCTTTTCTATTTGAGACTACTCGGGGGCATTTTGAGATTTGGAATATCTAGTTTTCACACAACTTTAATTTTGAATAAAAATATCTTACATCACTCAGCAAAGATTTCTCCTGCACTATGGATAAAGTTTTTCAGAAAAGACAACTACCATTTATGAAAAATAGACTCAAATATATGTATTCTTCTCAAGTCCTCACAACCTAAAGCACTCTGCAATTTATTTCCCTACTTTCATCTACTGAGATTCAGAGCAGCCATGGTGTGATCATGTTTTTTCAAGAATAGCTGATGAATACCTGAAAACTCTCCCACTGTGGGACATTCTGTTTTCTCAGAAATGAAAAAAGCGGCCAGAATGACATATTTTCTATTTCTAAAAATAAACTGAAAGGCCAGAGAAATCAATGGGAAAAAAAAATCACAGCACAAAACATAGAATACCAATTACATTTTGGCAATCTAACTAATGAGATAATCAGATAATTGCCTGATTCTGATAAGATTTTTAGCAAATAATCTTATAGGCAATGCTAACTTCCTTTCTGATGCTGACATCAGGAAAAAGCATACAGACAACACATGGATAAAGGCCTCCCTACCTAAGTGAGCTTTTGGTTTATGCTGTTAACCACCTGAAGACTTAACAAGCTAAGCATATTATTGCTGGATAAAGAAACTGAAAGAAGGGTTTGTCTAGGAACAGGTTGATCTTTTCTCTATATTGCCTTAAATGAGAAGGTAGTTTATTTTATGAAACCTTCTCTGCAAGGATTTCTTATATTTCCCTGCTCTGCTTTCTGGAAATCTCCAGGGAGCCTGGAAAGGGAAGGATCTCTCTGTAACTCCCTTTTTTTTTTTTTTTCTTAAACAAGAATTTGCCTACATATCCAATGTTTACTTCCCAGTTTGATAATCAGAAAATACTACAGGATGAAGAGGGGGTTATTTCAACCAACACATGCTGTTCCAGAGAGATGAGAATAAAGGTAAGTTTCTGGGTTTTTTTGGTAGGGTTTTGTTTGTTTGTTTGTAGCTTTTGTGTTATTTTGTTTTGTTTTTTAGTTTGGTTTGGTTTGGTTTCTTTGCAGGTTCCTGTGCCCTACTCTAATCCATGAACTCAGGAATGTAGAAATAGTTCCACCAGCTGGGAGCTTTTTCAGAGCTGTGGGTATCCACACTGATTTGTTGCCTACATTTCTCCAGGTGTTGCAGCACTGTATTATCCTGGTCTTAAAGAAATACCTGTTATCATGTACCCTTCAAAAGATTAATATTAACTCTTCTTCTGACTAGTTCCTCTATTGTAAGGATTGATTCATCACTAATCCACAGGGAACTCCTTGTTCTGGGAATGGGAGAAGCAGGGGGACAAGACAAAAGTGGATAGAAATCTAAGGGCAAGTTGGAGCTCTGAAAACCTCAATTTCAAGAGGCTTCTGCATGTTATTAACATTCAGAGTAACTCAATTTGCAGATGTGACGTGTGCATCCCTCCATCTGTATTCCATTGCTGTCTTTTGGAATTTCTTTCTGCATGTTTGTACAGCCTATAGAACTCTAGTCTAAGGCAGGGAGATCTAAGTATTTTACTGGTACAGATCATATCATGGCTTCTTGAATGTCTAAAGGATGCTCCAATTCTCTTTTATTTCTCTCTATCTGATATTGTACTAAGCTGGCAATAACAAATAATGATAGATATTACAGATCTATATACTTCTTTATACTATATACTGTTTTTATTGCAACAGAGATTCCAAACAACTGTGCATGAAAGGTAAGGAAATTCTGTAGAAATCTTGCCCTGCACAGTAAACAAACAGCTGTTTATCATTGGTCTAATTACCAAGCTAATGAGATCTAATTTCTATATTCATAAAGTATGCATGAGCAAGCATAAGCATATACAAAGCAGAACACAGTGGCAAATACAATAAATAAAAGAGCAAGGTGTTGGTAAATAAACATTAATGATCTTTAAACCTAAGAATCAGGTGATGCTTTATGGCAATGTTGCATGGGCAATACACAATTCTAGTAAGTCTTGGTGTTTCTATATTAACAGCTTTGAAAAAGTATAAAGTACATCATTCAGAAAGGAAAACCAGCAAATGTGCAAACATAAACTGAGAAAGTACTGTGCTGGCAGCAGCACTGAAGAAAGGTTTGAGGGTAACAACACAGCAATAAAATAAGTCAAAATAATAATATGCAGGTGCTGCAAGAAAAGGAATATTGTCTTGGAGGTCACCCATAAGCACAAGCAGTAATTTTGTTTTCCTCTGACAATGTCATGGCTGAAATTCTTCATTAGGAAGGATCTAGAGGAATTAGTGAGAATCTAAAGTTGAACAACAAAAATGCTGAGGGATTTGGAAATTGTTAAGCTTTGCAGAATGGTGGGGGAAAAGCTGAATTCTTCCATTTAGAAACCAAAAATTTGAAGACTCTAAATTCTTCAATTATATGAAATATTGCAATGAGGAGTATAAAGACTGATTTTATCCATAGTTCCTTGAGGAATTATGAATACTCAGTGACAGAAATGGGAGCTTAATATATTAGGAAACAGTTGTCAATGGTCAAGCCCTGGACAATTAAGCACTGGGACAGCCTATGCCTGAAAGCTCTGACACCCTTGCAGCTGGCAGGTTTTTAAGAAGCAGTATGACAACCATCTCCCAAGAGATTCTTGCTGTAGAGCAGGAGGATGAGATTGAATAGATAACACCTGCATTTCCTTTCTAGTCTTACTTTTGTCTCTGGCCATTTTTTGCTGATTCTGTATACTTGAAAAGAGAAGTTAAATAATTCCCTAACATATATCTTCTGCAAAGAATGGAATATATTAGCTTTGTCACCTGTAAACCCTTGTGTCCCACTTCTGAGCAAGATGGGACAATATTTTTTTAGGAATACTGTTTGTGAGATACAATCTCTTCCTTGCAAATATACATGCTTGCATGCGCCATGTCACTGAGAGAGCAGAGATATTGTTTCAGAAGTCATCTCTTGCTGACTGGTACAGGTGTATCTGTAGGATGATCACTGTATTCCCACAATTGTATTGGAGAGCATGAAAAATTTATAAATATATTTGAAATCAAATGCTCAGGATTATGTCAACTTTGAGAAGGTTCAGCCAGGAAAAAATAAGATAAGCAGCAGGTCTTAAAAATAGTTGCCCTTTCTCCTTTCTATTCTATTCCCCCAAAACTTTTTCTAAAATAATATATGATAAACTTGCACTGTGTACAACATTACAAATCCTGGCATGTCAGCATAAGCCTGACAACAGCTGGCCACCATATGCTTAAAAGCAGCCTGGAGTTCTAGAAAAGCACTTCTAAACTGTGGCTGGTTTCATCTTTGTAGATGACTTCTTTAAGGAAGGATGGGCAGCCATGGGTCCTGATTGTGTGATGGTAACTGTGTCTCCCTCCACACGCCCAAGTTAGTTAAATAAAAATTTAAAAAATATTTAATTAAAACTGAGATATCAGTTATATTGAAGATAATGGTTTTGACCTGATTTTCTCTGGGAAATCCAGAGTTCTGCTTCATTCTTTTCATCCCCTATCCAGGCTTAGCCCCATTCTCTATCACAAAGGAAATTCAATTCTCTCTTCTCCCAGGGGATGACAAAAAGAGAGTAAGTCTATGCCTCTTATATCATGCTGAGGTGTTAATGAAATATCAGTAGAAAAGTTCATCACCTCAAAATCTATTTCTGTTTTGTTTGGGGTTTTGCCATTTTTTGCTTTTGCTGCTAAACTGAAAAAATACACCATGCACCCATATCCGTAAACTACAGGTCATTGCTTAGCTCCTACTTAAAAGTAGCTGGATCTTTTCAGAAGTTATCTTATTTACAGTAGTTAATAATGGGGTATTGGTAGTTTCTTCATAACTTCAGATAAAAGTAGCTCTGTACTAAAAATCTTTTTTCTCCCTGTCAAACTGTCCCCTTAAAAGGGCATTGCATCTTGGAAAAAAACTGGATATCAGTCAGATTTATTTTTCTAACCATCATCATAATTTCAATCAGAGTACTATTTAAAGGAACACCTAGATAGGGCTTTTATTTTCCTAAAACCCGAGAATTTCTTTTACGTACGTATCTTGAGTCAGATGAAAGTATTTCAATGCTAAGTCCTTATATCATCCAACAGCTTACATGTATATTTTGTGCATCAGAGAAGCCACACAAATTTTTTACAATCAAGTCAAACTTCTAATCTTTATTTCATCAAGGGTTTAATGTAAAATTTTAATAGAAAATATTCTAGCCTTTATATTTTACATTGATTTTATGAAATATTTAGTCAGGAAAGTAATAATGGATAAACATCAATAAGCTATTCCAAAAATTTTCATTTCCTTTCAACCTTTAGGACATTTTTATCTTAAGAGGAAGAAAAATCATATGGAAACACTTTTTAGATCCTATCATGCTGTTAGACAGAAACACTTTATAATTTTTAATGTCCAGTTCTGGTTTCAATACTGTGGTATTTGTTCCATTTTTTTTCCATGCATGGAAATCTTGTTTTCAGCTGTGCCATAGCTTTAGTGACTGGAGTTACTATAAAATATTTACTTGCGTTCCATGGCAGAAATGTTGATCTTCACCACTTGTTTCAGCTCCTTAGGTCTGAAGGATTTCTGCATTTTTTTTTCCTGTTTCAGAATTTTTCTAACCTAAGGCTTTTATTAAAAAGCAGTAAAGACATCCTTTTATATGGCTGATGATTTTTTTCTTTCATGCTTTATATTGTTGCCTAGAGACCAGAAATTGCTCTTCTTGCCCTAGTCCCTTCAAAACATTAATATTGTTTAATATAACTATTCTTCTCCAGCCTAACTAAAGTTCTAGACTTGAACATCACCCATCACAATGTTTTATTTTCTTTTCTCTTTCATTTAGTTGCTTCCCAATCCTAAATAAAATGTTGAAATTATAGGGACTGTATAAATCCCTCCCAAACTATTTATAATATAACCAGCTTTCAAATAATTCATCTACTTCATCCTCTGGCTACCAAGATGACATAGACATTTTAGAGTAGTCACATTTTCTAGTTATTACCTTGTGTCTTGCATTTCACAAAGTTAATTTTCATAGCTTTACGTCTTACCTGGAATATCAGGGAGCAGGCACCATCTCCCTACTCAGTAGCTGTAGTTCATTTTTATTCAAACTATTTGCTATTCAGTCTCTAAGCTTCCCTCCTCAGCTTAGCATTGTGAAGGATCCTGCACAGCCTCACTAAATTCTCCTAGCTATTGCCATACCTCCTATCTCCTGCTCCTTTTATGAAAGTAAGGCCTATCACCAACCTAGCACCCCTTCCATTTCCACTGTTCTCACCCTGCCTTCAGCCAACTGTCAGCCTGCTGTCTATGGCTTAGATGGAGATGCCATTCTTTTCACTAATAAAAGCCCTAATAAATCAACCAGAACCTGAACACGAAGTCTTGCAGTGACTCTAAGTCACTGCTTACCATTGTATATTTGTTCTGTATGTGATGGTCTGTACCCTGAACGAGTGACCCTGTCACTCCATGTGGCTCCCTGCCCTGTGAATTGTCCTGGCTGGCACCAGGGTGCAGGTGCCTGCTGTGACCTTCCCATGGTAGCGGGCATGAGAGGTAGAATGTGGCCCATGGCTCTTTCCAGGAAGCAGCTGTGATATTCCAGTTCCCTGTGCTAGCTTCCCTGCCTTGCTACTTCCAGCCTGCCTCTTAAAGCCCACAGAATTTGTTGAGAAGTAGAAAAGGTGTAATGCTGAGCTGACATGCCGATTGGAGCAGAAGAGGAAGGGATGGAAATATGTAGCCAGCCCTTCTGTCACCCCTGAGAACAAGGACTGCTGATGTTAAAGTGTGGATCAATATGCAATCTGCCACAAGTGACTAGTGGTTTATGCAGACCTTGGCAAGCAAGGAAGAATTTCCCTCCCTTGCTTCAGGAAAGTGTTGATATAAAAACAATTGTCAAAACTTCATCATCCAGCCATCTGATATTGATCCTTCCATGTCAGCCAGTGCTCTGGATGCTGCAAAAACTCAACATCCCCTTCGAGCAATTGATCCCATGCAGTAGCAAACTGCCACACCTGCCTCCCTGAAAACATGCCTTTTCCAAAATGCAGAGGCATAAAAATCCAACTCCCTATAAGGAAAGACAAGGGGTAAGACACTTCAACCTCCTAATGCAATTTTGTCCAGAGTCAGATCATGTTGGTTTCTCCATGGGCCAGAGTAGAGCCCAACAAAGCTACGATGGTTCACAGGGCTGAAGGTGCTCACACAGCTACAGCCCCTGACTGCAATCCTGTTCCATGAGAGGATCCCATTGATCAGCTCTTGTAACACAACTAGAGTTTTCTCCTCTGATCCAACAAAAAAGATGTCCCTTGTCCGCCCGTAAAACCACATAAAAAAATTCAAAGACAGTTTTCTGATTTTAAGCCTGAAGCCTCCATTCAAGAGACAAAAAAAAAAGGAGCAATGTAGCTTAGTCCTCAAAATCCTCTGTCATGGTAACACAGAATAGAAAAATACACTGTGAGAATTCTCATTCTTAACCATCTCCTGATGGAAGTTGAACTTGATAGCCCTGTTGTACACAATTGTATTTAATAGGTATTTTAAGTGAGGTCTAATTCCAAGGGCGCAGGATGGCAATTTTCAAATCCGATATATTTTTCTGATTTTGTGGCACACAGGAGAGTCCATGTATCTTTTGTCTTTTGGTGTCTGTTTAGCTGTGACATTAAATATCCTCTTTTCTCTCTGCTTTCAGCCTCTTATCCATCTCTTAAATATAGCAGTAGATTTTTCATAGCCTTCTGCATGTGAAATAGACTTCTCTGTACTCCTCCCATGTGTAGTAATCTTGTTTCACTAATATTATAAAAATATACTGCTAAATATTCTACTAAGTATGTTGACATCTGAGAACAGACAACACATGATACTAAAGAGTCCCTCTAAAAGACACAAAATCTCTTAAAACTGTGACAATTACCATTAGTTATTGATGATTTAATAATTTTTTCTAAAATTGTCTATCAAGGTTTACTGCCAACCAATCAAAAGACATTCAAAAACCTGCTTAGTTTTCCAAATTCAGTGAGAAGCATCCACAAAATGCAAAGAGTAGTATCTGCAAATCACAAGTGAACCACAAGAGAAGGAAAAATTGTATGCACACATAAGCTGAGGGCTTGTGTTGGTAAAATGCCTAAAAACTCTCATGAAGTGAGAGTCAGGTTATCAGCTAATATTATTTGGTTGTGATAAAAAGAAGTCTGAAAATGCTGTAAATCTGCGGGATTGAAGGTTTTGCTTCCTTCAGCAGGGAAAGTTTGGAAGTTCATTTATGGGACTAGTTTCTGCAGGGCAGGAAACTTTGAGAAAAAGAGGCTTTGAGAAAAAGCCTACATAAAAATGTGTGCTTACCTGGAAAATGAAATGGAAAAAAATAAAAACAAAACCAAAAACAAAACAAACAAAACCAAACTAAAAAAATTAAAGTCCCAAACTTTAGGGTTACAATTTTCCTTCCTTGATTCACTGTTAGAGTTTTTTGGACTTAGCAAGAGCACTTGAAATCACAAGCTGCTATGACTGTGCCATAGGCAGGAATACCTCCTGGCCGTGCCTGTAAGTACTGTTGCCAGAATCTCCAAGGGCCCAATTATCCCAAATGATGAGTAAAAATGGCTCCCAGTGAAGCTAGTGGGAGCTACAGGTGCTCCATACTGAACTGAAAGTCAGTTCACTTTGAGTCACACATGAATTGAGGAGCTGAGCTTCAGAAAGCTGCATCTGAATACATGGGGATTGGCTCTTTCATGAGATAAACACAAAGGAATAAGTTCTGGCTAGAACAGATTACAATAAAAACTCTTCATATTTATCTTTTTAAAAACAGGTATTCATATAGTTTTAGAATCATATCCATTTATTTTTTTTCAGACAATCCTCCTTGGGGCTTAATAATCTGCAGAGAAGCCCTGCCTGGCAATGGCAAGCAAGCAGTGTTCTGGAAGACACTGAGCAGAACTGATGGGAGAGTCATCATGGAAGGTGGCAATTCAAAGCTCAAGCAGAAATAACTGGCACAAGGACACTGTCATATGCCAAATCCCAGCCCATTCTATCGAAGGCAGGTTGTGAATTGCTTAAGAGGAATTTTCTCCCTATCTGCTAAGCCTCTGTTGCCTTGGAAACTGCTTGCACTCAGTGGCCTCCTGGTGACTGGCTCTGTGGTGTTTACTTGAGGTACAATTCATATACTTACAAACCACCTGGTTGTTAGTTTGACTTCATGAAAGCTTCCTTATGTTACAGTTGTTCACTAGAAATTAAGTTAACATGAGGAAATCAAGTGCATCAGTAACAATTTGGCAACTGGTCAATAAGTAATCCATGCATAAACCATTTCTACTCTCTGACATGATCCATAGATGCTGGAATGCAGGGAAGTCTATTCTCATAATTCTTTAGGAAAGCAGTAGTCTGTGATGGTAGAAAATTGTAATGAGTGCTTCCAGCCACCCTCTCTATCAAGCAGGGGACTGCTCACTATCCCTGTGGGCACATCAACAGGGCTGCCTGGGCAAACTGTCTTTTTTCAAAGATTGTTTATAGCTTGTCATGAGGAAAACAGCTTTTTTTCCCTGGGGACTGTAAGAAAGGAAAGACACATCTTAGCAGCCAGAATGTGAAAAAATTTTGGCTTATACGTAAAGTTTAGGGAGAAAATGTTTCCTGAAGCTATCCCTTCTCTACCCATCTTGCCCATCATAGTGAGCACTCTTGTGAATGGAGTTATATTAGAAATGTGTAGGTAGCAAGTCTATTCTGAATGCTGCACCATAGTACACCTGGGCATCATTTAGAGAGTTTCTTCTGGGTTTATATTATTTGTGTCTGTTGCCATTTTTGTAAATGAATTTTAAAAGATAGTTATAATTAGTTATAGAAGATGATGGTTTACTTTTTATTTTTTTTCCATTTAGCTTCCCAGAGATCTTGAGCGAGTTTGTAAAATCTCTTTTAGAGCAAGCTCTGGCAATGCAGTGTTTAGTATGGGTTACCTGAACATTATCTAAATAGTGGGTGTCTGGCAGAAAGCCAGGAAAGGTAATGCAGGCTGAGTCTGTCTGCAGAGTAGTAATGATCTAAGGAAAAAAAAGAGAAATGCAAGGAAAATCTGGGCCCCCAGACACAATTAAGGAGTAAGCAGACTGAGATGCAGAGGAGTAACCCCAGAGGGAGACAGGCAAAGGAATGATGATTAATATCAGTATGTGTTATGCTTGATACTACGACCAGTCACTGCGATTACACCAGTGATTCAAAACGGGGGGTAAGGGGCATATGGTTGCGCATAAGGCTCAGAAGGGCTATTATATCCAGATATCACCTAGATCATTGTGAAACAGTGACTGTAAGGACTGCACCATGAGCTGTCCAAGAACACACATGCATGGACAGCACTATAAAGCTTGTTATGCCAAAACTGCTGAATTACTATTAAAAATGCAATCTTTAGAGTCCAAGTTCCTCTCTGGTTGTTACAACAAAAGCATCTGCTCCGTGATGCTACTCAAGACAAGACTTCCAGCCCTTTAAGTGAATGGGATTTTCAGAATAAACAATCAGGATGATTATGCTTTCCACTGCTGCAGGGCTTTTTATTTACTTCTACAGCTTATTAATATAGACAAGAAAAAAAAACAGATAAACATTTTTTGGTTGTAGTAGATGGCAAAAGTATATAATTACATCGCTCAGAATCTCATCAGCTCCCATCAGTCTAAGCTACTTTATGAACATATTTATAAACTGCCGAGTATAGAGCAATTACAGGAAAACATTCTCCATTCTGAATGCATCTGCACATTTAGCATGGTCTGATCTAATTAAAGTCACTTCTACTAAAGTCAACTGAAGTATTTTCACTCCAGGTTAGGGAAGAGACACAATAGGAACAAGAAGACCCCAGCTCCTTCAGCCAAAATTTCAATTTTAAACAAGTAAGGATACTTCTAGAAATTACCTAAACATGATGTGAATAAACTGCTCAGCTGAGACAGGAAGTTGTTTGGCTTTATTTTCTCAGCAGGTTTCAAAAAATATCCTACTTAGTGTGGGGTACAATGCAGGAAACTGTACTCTAAACAAACACTATTTGGGCAAAAACAAGGGGGAAAAAAAGAAAGAAGATCCTTGTTCAAGTATTTACAGACAGGTGAAGGCAATCTCAATATTTTCCTCAAGTAATTTTTTTTTTCTGAGAGACACAGTGAAATATTTTACGGTTTCCTGTGCCCTAAAATCTCTGTCATTGCTAATGTCTGGGAGACAATTAAAAGAATTTAAAAGAAGAAAAAGCCGTGCATGAGGTTTGATAAAACTATTAAGATAGACTATTGGGTTTTAATGGAGGAAAGAAAATATCTGAAGCACTTAGAAGTGAAAAGTTAACATGACATGCAAGTTTAACAGCCTTAATTCATAATTCCATATTAAATTCATATTGAGTTTTTCTCACCAATACTCCCTTTATCTAAACAACCTTTGACTGTCAAAAGCCTGGGAGACTGCCAAAGACCACTTCATTAATACGTTCAATGGGAATCGTTCAGTCTCACAAATGCAACTAGGCTATGTTTATTTCAGGACAAAAAGCACAGTTAAATATTCCAGCTTGAGCCAGCCAGGCAACAAACTTTATTTTGGAGGTTTGACAAGTGGCAAAGTGCCTCTGCTCACATGACTGAGAATACTTAGCAGAAGTTTTTAATAGCTAAGCAGAAACTACACACTGTGTCATTGACTTCAAAAGCCTCTCACCTATATGGAAGCAAAGCTTTCTCCAACACACTGAATTTGTTTTCTTTAAAGGAAAATCCATGGAATGTGTCTATTGACCAAATATCAAGTTAAGCAAAGATGGAGATTTTTTTCTGTGTATTTTAAGCCAGATTCTTCAATGATAATCCTAATTCTAAGTGTAATTAGAGTACAGTAGTTTATGTCAAATCATGTCCTTTGTTTTAAAAAACTAGCTTGGTGAGTAACTTTCAATTAAGCTGACTTGATCTTTAATTTTCAAATTCAAAAGGCAGCAAGCATATACATATTGTGTCACAAACACATTGAGCTTTTCTACTAAGCTAATCACATATATTAAAAATTAAAAAAAAGTTTTAACCATATTAAGGAACTCGAAATTTTAAAGACTTTTGTGACAATTTTAAATTACTTTTCAGGACACACTAGAATCTTCCATATTTTTTCTTTGTACATGCTAATAAAACATTCATAACCTAAGTACACAGACAGAATTTGAAGGGTACAGTTAACTGCCTGGCACATCAGAAAATGCTGTTTCCATGATTCCTTCAATAAGAAAAGGGGTGCACAACTAATTATATAAATAAGAAGTAATGAGCATGAGCAAATCACTTTAGCCTTGAAATCACCACCATGGAGTGAACAAAAATTATCACAGTGGTGGCACAGAACCTGCCTAAGAGCACCCATGCATTTCACAGG
>VZTB01007343.1:2887-14918 GCA_013397245.1 Thryothorus ludovicianus
ATATGTTTCAGATTATAAGTGAAAGGTATTTGTTTTATTAGTATGTATATACTACAGAGAGTAGCTAAATGATATTTCTTATTTAAATGATTTTACTTATTGTTAAAATTAAGGACCAAATTCATTCATGACTAACTAATATCTTAAATATTTGTTTTGTAAGCACAGTAGTTAGGGCAAAATAGGATTTATTAATAGTCAGTGTTTTAAATTGTTTATGTGTTTATTAGGTTTGATTAGTCCAAAAATTTATGAGAAAAAAAATTAAATTATTTTTACATTTAATTTTATTATGAAAAATAGTAGAATTTTTAAATATATCCAACTGCTGTGTTATCCTAAAACATGTTTTTTTAATTAATTGCACTAAAATAATTTTTGATCCTTTCCTTCAGCTAAAGATTAAAAAGAAAACAAAAAAGTCCATTATGATCACAGGTGTAATGGTGATTATACAAGTTTAAAGATAATACAAGATATTTAGGAAATAGTGGCAATTCTCAGGCTATCTAACAACAGCCCAATCCAATGATTCATAGCAGTACAAGTATTAAAAGATTAAGTTGATTTATAGCAACAGGCTTTTTTCCACTTTATATGTTTTATTCTTGGCTGTTTATTCACAGGTTACATCAGCTGGGTTTTGTGGTAGTTTTATTGTTTCCATTATGTTCTTAAATACTCCATTTACATATTCTCCCAAATAACTTGGACTACCCTAAAAGTTCAGCAGCCTTAGCAATTTACACTAATAGATTAAATCCTTAATATAAGATGCTGAAATATATGTAAATTGGATTTGCATTAGTTAATGGCTTAAGATTATCAGCCACCAATGTGAGAAATTGAAGCATATTTATTTTGAAAGTAATTGAAATTTTTTTTCTGTAGGCTAGTACATCATATTTAATTGTGACAAGCAGGCCTTGTAACATGAAAGAATAGAGCTGGACAACATTGAAAACAGGGGCATAGTAATAAAATATTGACCGAAACTGAAGGACAATAAAATGCCATGTTTGAAAAATAGTTACTCACTGAATAAATATTTGGCACAAGGAAATTTTTATTTCCCTTTTCTACAAAACAAAGAACCTACCATTTAACTCAAAGTCCATGTTTTAGTAATAACTCTAATCCCCAATTGTATAAGATTTCATTCTTTGAGCATATGCTAATGTACTACTTGTTTTGTTTTATCCAGGCATATTGAAACCCAGGACATTCCTCTTACTGCCCTGGAGGACTCTAGACCCTGGCAAGGGACTCAGAGACCTTGACACAGAGTCAAAGACACCTGTGCCGTCAATTTTAGCCCATGGAAAAAATTACCGACTTTGTGTGAAGATTTACAAGTCACAAGAGTTTGAGTGGAATAATAGTTATTTTGTCACAGGGTGAAAAAGTAGAATTCTTGGGATTTAGAATTTTGGGGGTCCAAGAGGCAAGATGGAGAAATCTGGGCATGTCCTGTCCTTCTTCTTCTTCTTGTTGTCCTCCATCTTCTGTTGTGATGGTGGCACTATTTGATTTGTTTAGAGTAGAGAGTGACTAATAGGTGATAAGTATTGGAAAATTATTGTAAATAAAGTACACATAGTTTTTAGTATAAAAAACTAACACCACAGGTGGAGAGTACGCCGCAAACTGACCAGCCAAACAGACCTCCACAAATCAGAGAAAGAATGTAATAGATAAGGAAAAATAACCAACCTTGAAAACCAGAGCTGAGGAATCTCGACTTTTTCTTTGGTCTCGGGGCTGAGAAAAAAGACTTTTTAACACTTCGGGAGCCATTTCTGCAACACAGAAACCTGAGATGGGCATCTGTCAAAAAGTCCACTTTCAGAGACTGGACATTGTTGTGAACTTTAGCCAATGGACAGTAAGGTTTTATTCAGTTCAGACCTTCTCATATCCTTGTACCAGGAGAAAAAAGATTGAGGTCCGATGGAAGGTAAGAGATATGGTAGAGACAACACAGAACCATAGAAGAGGAAGTCCAGTAAGATGTGAATCTAAAAGGTGAAAAAAGCTAGGTGATGATAGGATTAGAAAGAGCAAATATTTGCTATTCCAACATATTTCTGTGAAAAATTCATGTAATGGGATTCATAATATTTCTACCTATTCTAAACCATGGAACATGCACAAGAATTTTCAAGAATAAATATTTCAAAAATGCAATGTATAAAGGATTTTTTGTGAATTTTAAGTGTCTATATAGTATTGTTTGTCTGACTTGGGCCTATTGATAAAGAATATGGAAAATGCTGTTTTCTATTTTGCACCCACATTGATTCCAATGGCCACCTCAGATTTAGAATAGCTAAGGATATCGACATATTGGCATGTTTTCTGATACAGAGAACATCTGATGAGGTGTTTTCTGTATTTTGAATCAAATTTTATTCCTTTCTTTACAGTCAAAATTTTTCTATGTAATATGCTTCAAAAATCAGCTAAAAAAACCTAGCAGAGCTGATTTCTAGTTAGAATAGAGTGAATAGGTAGGTATAATATCCAATTCCAGGGTATGTATTTTCCAGTTAAAGGTGAATTATAAAAAACACAGCTCTTTAAAATTCATATTAAAATTAATATTAATATATTAATAATTCCTCGGGGTTCCATATTCAGATATCATGTCTTATTAGCATATTTATTTTGGATAGTATGTTGGGTTGGAAATGAGTATTACTGTGTGAAATTCACAGTAACTACCTCCTTAGACTGGAATTAATTTGGTACTTCCAGGTAAGACTTTCTAAGTGTAGTTTGTACATATTCACACTGCAGTGTTAAAAACTAAAGCATACAAATAGAATTAGACATGTCTTAGTACAGATTACTGATAGGGCTGCATTTGTGATCCACTGCAATACATTGGAAAACCAGAGTAAATTGTTTTCCTCCCTTCTAATTTGTTATCATATAAATTGTTTCAAATCAAATCCCTAGTGAAACACTTTGCTGGGTAACTTTTGAGATTTCTTAGTTGTGAGACTGATTTACACTGAGATGAATTCTAAGCACAGAAATCCTTCAAGAGTTAATGAACATTATTTCTACAGAAGTAACTCAGGAACAGACAATTCATTTGGGTTTAATAAGCAAAGCAATGTTTTTCCTCATGACAATGTTTTTCCTTTTTGACATATGAACATGTTATATCTAGGTATTAAATTATTGCAAAGCAGCTAGAACTTGGTAATTGCATGCCTAAAATTTTACCCAGCAGTATTCTGCAGTAAAATATGCCAATTTTTTCTCTTACTTTGGAGTAATATGGCATAGTTATTGCAGTTCAGCTGATACGAAATAATGCGTCAATCTTAGAATCATAAAACTATTAATTTTGGAAAAGACCACCAAGATCATTGAGTTAACCTTTGACCAAATACTATGTCAACTAAACCACAGCAATAAATGATACTTCCAGCACTTCCCCGGACTGCCTGTTCCAACAGTGCTTGACCAACTTGAACCTCCCCCACCTCGGGGTCACCTCCTCTCTCCCTGTCTCTTGTAATGTGGGAGAAGAGGCTGACCCTCACCTGGCTGCACCCTTCTTTTTTCAGGTTGTTGTAGGGAGTGAGAAGGTCTCAGTAGACTCAACTCTCTCAGCTGCTCCTCATTCAACTTACTCTTTAGACCTTTTTACCAGTTCTGTTGCCCTTTTCATGTCCCATAAAGAATGGAGAATTTCCTTGTCTCTCATTTTTAATGTATTTATATAATTTCTTTTTAATATATTTCACAATGGTGGCCAGATTGAATTCTAGCTGAACTTGTACCTTTCAAATTTTCTGTCTACATGATCTATTGACATACTTGTATTCCTCCTCAGTTGCCTGCCCCTTTTTTCAAAGACCATACTTTTTTTTCCCTGCTTTCCAGTGAAAGCTCCCTATTCAGCCAGGGCATTCTGTTCATGACAGCTCATCTGTTGGCACATTCGTACAGCCTACTCCTGCAACTTTAAAATTTCCTTCTCTGGATATTTTTGTTATTCAGCCACCTAAGAACTTTGTTTTCTCCTGTGCACCACCAGAGTGAATCAAAAGTTTTTAAGCCCCTTTAAAAACTCACTTAGTGAGCTTGGGGCATAACAGCTTTCTGAACCAGTATCCTGGACAGGCCACTGTCTGCCCTCTGGAAGTCAAAAGTGGTTTTGTTGACTGCCTTCCTTACCTCACCAAGAACAGGAGACTAATTTTGTAGTTTCTGTGGCCTCTGACCACCACATCCCCCACAGCCCTTCCCTGTTTGTGAGCAGCAGGTCTGGCAGGGCGTGCCCTGGCTGGCTCCCTTACCAGCTGTGTCTGGAAGGAGCCTTCCACACTCTCCAGGAGCCTCCCAGGCTGTCTCCTCTCCACTGTGTTTTGTTGCCAGCAGACATTTGGCCAGTTAAAGTCTCCCACAAGAAGCAGAGGTGATGAAACATCCACTGATAGAATATTTCCCTTCATCCTGGCTGGGTGCTCTGTGACAGACTCCCAGCAGGATCTCTGCCTGGCTGGCCATCCCTCGGAGTGTCACCCACAGGCACTCAGCCTTATCCCACTGTCCCTGAGCTCTGTACAGCCAAACCTCCCCAGTGCACAGAGCCCCCCCACAGCCTCTCCTTCCTCCCCTGTCCCTTGTGAAGAGCTTGTAGCCATCCCCTGCAGCACTGCAGTCATCCCACCACATTTCCATGGTGATAACCACATCACAGCTTCAGCTGCCAGTGGCTTCCATTGTTTGTTACCCGTGCTGGGTGCACTGGTGCAGATGTGCTTCAGCTGGGCTGTCGATGCCACCCCCAATACTGGTGTGTCACCCCAGGCTCATCTCTAGTGAGAATTGTCTTATCCTTTTCCTCCTTCAAACCTAGTTAAAAGCCCTCAAAATCGTCCCTGGGTTAGAATCTTTTTCCTCCTTTTTGACAGATGAGTTCTATCTGGTTCCAGGAGGCTTGCAGGTAAACAAACCATCGCACAATGAAGAAAACTAAAATTCTATCAAGGGGAAAAGTCTCAGTAATATTTTTGTTTCTACTTTCAAAATAATTATTTCTTAGTTTTTAAACATAAATATAACATTATTTTTCTGTTTTGCATAGTCTATGCAGTTATTGCTTTTGCTATATCTGAAAATGAAGTATGATTTGTACCGTGAAGAATCTTAGCTGGCTTGCAATTATGTACAGTATGCTAGAACTCTTCTTTTAGGTTGTCAGTTCAGCAAAGAATTTTGAGGCAAGATGTTCTTATATTCTTGATGGGTTTTACCATCGCCATTCTAATAATCACCTCCTTCTAAGCAATGTGCTTTAAAAGATACCCAGTCAAAAACTTGATTCAGCTTTTTTGTTGCAGCTATTATTTCACTGTACAAAGATGTTATTTTCTATTTTTTGATACTTTTCTACAAATAAAAGTCTATAAATAACAAGAATAGGGAATATTGTATTCTTTCTCTTCAAAATGTTTTTGCCTCTGAGTCTTACAGTTACTTAGGATATCAAGACATAGGAGATATATTGTCCATCCCAGAGACACAGAGGATCTCCTCACGCAGTTTATCCTCAGTTTTGAGCTTAATTCTCAAAATTTTATGCATCATTAATCAACAAATTTCACTAAAACTATTTGGAATGTTTGTGGAAAAATAAGATTACTACTATATGGATTTTTTTTGATTTTTCTAGTGATACAGAGGGCTTAATTATCTCATCTTACTTAAATAAGAGGATTGTATATTTACTCTATGTAAAAAAAAATGGATGAATATACAGTAAGAGAAAAAAAAGAAATACATGAATCAAGTCACTTAGATTTTTAAATCAAAATAATTTCCAAAATATTACAGAACATTATTTTGGTCAGGAGACAAAATACCCCCAAACTGTTCAAGAATTAGTAGACATAAATAATTCTCTATCTGGTAAAGAATATAAATAATGATCACCAGTGTTATAGGTGGAAATACTTGTGTGATAGATGTATTTAATCATTCACCACTACATCAAGTGTCATTCCTGTGCAATATGTCACCTCCAGTTGCCTGAAAAATGCAGCTATGGTGGAAGGGGACATAAGACATAGATGTTTTCTCATACTGGAGCAATACCGACAAGTGTCATCAACAAAGTGAAACTGAGATTCACAACAACAAATCGCAACAAGATTCATTTTGAGAAATAGCAAATTTGCTCATACAATGGTTTAGGGTGAAATCAAAGTCTACTCCTGCACTGCATTCTGCAGTTTCCAGTATATTTCAATATTGCCTAATAAAATCAGTATGCCAGTTTTTAATTTAAGAGAATGTTCCTTCTAATTATTTCTCCTGCATATGAATCAACCAAAATATGTAAAGACATACAACAAAAAGCAATGGAAAACCAAAGCTACCAAAACTCTATTTGTGTTTTGTCTATAATTACAAAATATCACAGAATTTGAAAGTTTATAACAAAAAGAAATCACTTCTTTCCCCTTAAGAAGATGATTTAAAATATCTGTGAAACACCATACATTTTGTTGGCAATATCAATATCATTTTTGAGGAAAGCATTTAAAGATAAGATTTTTATCTGATATGCTCTTACAGATTACTGCAGTATTTTTAATGGTACAAAAAATTCTTCACTCTCAGAAAAAAAAAAAAAGCTGAGATAAGGCTACAGTAAGAGTAGGCTGGTAAAGCAGCTCACTATTAACAAACAATTAAAAGACACAGATTGTACAGAAAATCTGAAATAGCTGAGAAAATATGATGAATTTCTAAAGACCCATATTCTTTATTCTGATACCTTTTTGCCTTGTACTTTTTTTCTTCTCTGAAATTCTAAATCTTACTGGGAACATGTCATAAGAGTATCCGTCAGTAATACTGTGGAAGAGGGCTGGACTGGAATGAAGCACCATGGCTACCTTTAAGAATGTATCAGATCTTCTCTAGTATAGCAAGCCCTATTTTGGAGCATGAATTTGTGGTGTGTATTTTGCAGAATAGGGCAGAGACAAAGGGGAGATTTCAACACACTGTGTTCAGTGAAGAAGCTAGTGTTTGAGCTTAATACAAATAAAAAGTTAAATTCCAAGTACTAGCGTACTAGTCATGTTAGTCATCATGTTAGACAACTAGTATACTTGTATGTTAGACAACAGAATAACAACAACAAAAAAGAAAAATAATAGCTTTAATATAATTATTAGCAATAAAAATGTTAGATATAATTAAGGATAATAAATATAGGCTTGATTGTGACCATACTTTATGTCATTTTAATTTCTTACAGACTTTTTGGTCAACATGTCTGTATTTATTCTTTACTGAATACAGGTTTATGCTTTCACATTTCCAAATGCTTTGAAATGTGTTTATAGCAGTGTGTCTTTCTTGAAGACTGATTCAATGCAAGCTGAAATTATTTCAAATGAAGTTGTGTTACAAAAGTAAATTAAGAGGCATGATAGGACTTAGCATATTAGACAAAACAAAGCACAATTTCTTTTTGTGTACTTTGCAAACTGTGAAAGCTATGGATCTGTACCTACTGAGATATCCATGTGTTGAATGAAATTCCAATAACAATTTTTGAGATCACAAGTGCCTGGAGTGTACCTGGAATCCTGAAAGTAGGACAACTTATTTTTAGCAGAGTCAGTTACGATGTCCATCACACAGCTTATAGGTAGTTTTCCTACCTATGAGGGTCTCCAGTTGATAACACTTCTCACTGCACCATAGAAGTATGAAGAATTAAAAATAACTGTATTGCAACTATATAGACTAAAAGTACTCATGACTTAGCTGTCATTTAAAATAAATAAAAAAATAAAATAGTGAACATAAAATCAGTAAAATCAGATGTTAAATTCAATGCCATGGAGGGCCTTGGCCTGTGAGATGAAAGAAAAAAAAAAGCGTGTGCTTAATTAAGAAATACTAAAAAAAATTTAAGTCCAAACCTCTATGAACCAAAGGCAAAAACTCTAAAACGTGAAAGATAGCAATTTGAGAAAAATTATGTCCCTGTTATGCAAAAAATGGTGTTGACATGCCGGAGAGGCTCCAGAGCTAGGTCACAGATAATCAAAAGCCTGGAAAATCTGCCATGTGTAGAGAGGCTGAGAGAATAAGATTTTATCAGCCTTGAGAGAAGAAGGCTTAGGAAAACCTTATTATCCTATTTCAGCATTTAAAAGGTGACTACAAATGAGATGGAGAATCCTTTTTTAAAATTAATCACATGGAAAAGATGACAGATAATCAGTACAAGTTATGCCTACAGAGATTCCAACTGGACACAAATTTCTCGGAGTAAGGAGAGTCAGACATTAGCTCAATCTACCCATGGAAGTGTTGGGTTCTGCAATAAAATATTCAGCTGGGCAGGATTCTGTTTTTCAAAGAAAATTTGGACCACATGATGAAGCCCCTTCTGACCTGGTATTCTATGATTGCATAAAATGGTAGTGAGAGAGTGGTGTAGAGCTGTTCCTGTGAAATAAGTTTTAAAATTTTACCCCATCATTTTAACAGAATATATTTATCAAATAGAATTTTACAAATAGAATTTTATTAAGGTTACTTTAGCTGCTATTCTATTTTGCGATGTATAAAATGAAGCAACAGCTCCAGGTCAGCTTCAGTGGAAAAGCAATTTGATTCACTGCAGCTTAGTTCTGCAGAAAGCCCAAGCTTTGTTAAATGAATACATCATCACAAGGCATGGATTTTCTGAACTGTCATGAGAATAGATTCAGATTCTAGTAGAAATATGATGAAGAATAGAATAAAGAACTTTTCTAAAATTCTCTCTTTAAATATTTACAGATCAGTACTTTAAAAAAAGGTTGTTCTCGGAAAAAAATGACAAAAAATCAGAGATTACAGGAAATAAAGCTGATGCTTGAGGCATTTCAGTAATCTATATTAAACAAAACAAGTAAATAAAAAGCCTAAAAAAATCTTTATTTTTTTTTTCAGCATGTATACATAAAGGATAAGCAAAAGAGGATACTGTCAGATCTGTGCCTATATAAAGCATACCTCAATGTACTTTCTTCAACCTCAAGAGTCAAGCACTATTTGTGATTAATTTATCTATAGTCCTGTGGTGGGCTGACCTTGACGGGACACCAGGTGCTCATCAACTCTCTCCATAACGTCTCTTTATCAGCTGAATGGGGAGGAAAAAGATATAACAAACAAAAGAGTCATGATACAAGATACCAATAGATCATGAGGTCACTCATCTGTTACTGTCACAGGTGAAACACTCAATTTGAGTACATTAGTTTAATTGTTAACAAATCAAATAATATAAAAGTAATGAAAAATACATCTTTCCTCCAACCTCCCCTTCTTCTTGGGCTCAACTTCACTCCCAGTATCTCTACTTTCTCCTCCTGAGTGACACAAGAGGTCCAGGGAATGGGGGATTCACAACTCTTTGTCTTCTCTGTGCTTCCTCTTCTCTCTTCTACAGGACACAATCCTCAGTGAACTGAAACATGGGTCCTTCCCAAAAGAAGTTCTGTAGGAGAATAGATAGTGAGAAATTAGGAATGGGGTTGCGGTTGAGCCTCATCCTTAATGAGGCACAGCTGTACAAGACAGGTGACCAGCATTGAGGGAGAAGCACAGAATACTGATGTGTATTGACCAACCACAAAAGAAACAAAGGGCACCCAGGTGTTATGCATGTGAGAGAAAAGGTATAAAGAGTTAGGAGGAGAGAGGTGTTGTTGAAGCTAGGAGATCATGATGTGAGAGGGAGTTGCTGCTGCTGCCTGTGAGATCACGACAGAGAAAAGGCAGAAGGCTTTAATAAACTGCTGATGCTTGCTGCCATCTTCAGCCTTTTGAGCCCAATGTCAGTCAGGGGAAAGGTATGAAAGATTTTAGGTAAGAGGGTGATGCTTGTGTCAGTCATGAGTCCACCATAAATTCAATTCCATGTAAGGAGTGACAACAAAGTTACCATTCCTCACAAGCTGTTCCTGACACTGTGAGTGACAACAAAGTTACCATTCCTCACAAACTCTTCCTGACACTTGTTATTGTACTATGGAGGAGGGATTCACACTTTCAGTATTTTAAATTCCTGTTGTGTTAAAAGGCTAAGTATATGATCACCAGGGAGTTTGGAATGCGCATTGTTGTGCTAAATTTGCAAAAAATACAATTGATTACTTTAGCCCAGGTGAGTGGTTTGAACATGAGGTTATGACATATTTAATAAAAAGTTCAATAAGAGATTATTATATTTTGTGACAAATGATCAATCTTTTAAAAAATTACTACTATAATTGTAAATATTATATTCTATTATATATCTATAGTCAAGAACTAGTTCTTTACAAAAATCAATTTCCTTTGTAAAAATATAGTCAAAACAAAAAAAAAAAGATAAATCAGTGAACATCTGCAGTGTAGTTGTACAGTGCCTCTCTTTGAACACCAAAACAGTTCTTCCAAGTGCATCCATATGGTACTTATAGGTGTTTTCCAGAATGCCTCTATCCCAATCAAATCAGTGTTAAAATTAATTTTCCATAAAAGATTACCCTCAAAAAATATTTGAAACCCACGAACAATCAATGGTTTTGTTGCAATCTGTGGTGTTACTGAGACTGGAAAACAGCTTGGAAGAGAGGTTCAGGGAGATATGTGTGACATTAACGTTCCCATTTTAAACTTTTGCAACTCATACATAGCAGTTACTGTTACTCGGACATGGTTAGAGCCTATCACTAAAAGTCCACTTTCAGGTATAAATTTAAAGTAGAAACTATCAGACAGGTTATCTTTATAAAATTTGAAATGATGTTATGCAATCAAATTCACTAATTTGCCTAATGTTTATAAATTGTGGAGCAGAAGATATTTACATATTCTAGAGTATAATCATATAATTTTTAATAGAAAGTAAGATACTTCCTTCAACATTAACCTCAAGTAGTTTCAGCTACCTCTCTTGACATGTTCAGATATATAAGTAAACTCATTTTAACAAAATAGTCCATAAGAAATATGGTGATATTTAGCAGTTCAAACAATAAGCCATAGCATTTCTAAAATAGCATACTAATTTTCTCAAATAGCTTCCCTGAGGTTCCACATTTTTTTAATATGTGCAGCAACTTATTAGGTACATTCTTGGAAAAATTAATATTGCATTACAGCTTTAATGCAAATTCTTAATAACTCCTTAATAACGTCTATTAATCATAGTCTCAGTATAGTCAATTTTGTTTGAAGAAGGTTTCAAGTAATTCTATACTTTTTAATTTTGAAGCTTCACTATACATATTCAGTATTATTCTACTGGAAAAGTATTGTTTGTTTTCCTCTTTGTTTGCTTTCCTCTTTGTTAAACTTCTCTCATTTTTCCTATTAATTACAATGAATAAACCTCCATTTGCTACTGCTTTAATTCTTTGTTGGTTTTGAGGCAATTGATTACCTTATCAAAAAGAACTGCATTTTTTATTGGTCATTACTGTAATAATTTGTAGTTGTAACAAAGCCATGGTATTATCAAATTACCAAGTGGTTTAAAATGTATGAATCATTCTGAGTGACTTAGTTGTTTAGATTCCACAGATAGAAGAAACTGATATTTCTACAAGAGGATTCATCTTGACCTAAAGTAGTACTTGAAAATGTGATCTTTCTTATCCCCAAAGTGCTACTTGTCTCTGTAGATGATAAAGTATGCATAGGCATTGCTATCTGCACAGTAAACGTCTATAAACTCATCTGTAAAGACTGCACAAAATATAACTAATTCTGACCAGGACTACCATTAAAATCTTTTTGCATGTCCATCTTTGAAAAATGCTCACTTGTAAATGAATTTTCTATGTCTGTTCAGAATGAAAAATTACTTTTTTTAAAGAAAAAACCTGAAAAATATTTCCTTTACTTTTCCATTCTGCAGCCTATTATTTAATGGCACATCCAAGAGCAACTGAAACTGTAGGCATTTATATCATGAAATAATTATATAATTATATAAATTCATTTC
>VZTB01007343.1:30245-44216 GCA_013397245.1 Thryothorus ludovicianus
CATACTTTTCAAGAGATTCATTAATGTGGAAAATGTCCACAAGTAAATAATGACAATTTCAGACATTTTACAACAAATTTGTGATTCAGTAAAATGCAGTACAACCTCCTAAGACATACTGACATATATTAAAATGAAAAACATTCCAGAGTTGTTTGCAAAAAAAAGTCATAGCAAAGCATAAAGAAGCATCAAGAATAAACAAACTTATCTTGTTATGTCCTAATATATTTTTTACCTGAGAGAGCAGAGGAAGTACAAGTTCATTTCACTGTTTTCTAATGTTAGATATAGCCAACTTGACAGTCATGCTCTGGCTTTCTGGTGAAAATAAAACTTCCATTTAGGGACTTATATCCCTGCTCATAGCAGGTATTTGGATCTAGATGATTTTAGAGGTCCTTTCTAGCCCAAACTATTGTATAATTTGCAGACTTCTTTTTTTTTTAATGTTAGTTTGTAGCATATAGAAAGGAAGTGTTTTAATTTCCTGAATTTCCTGAGTTACCTTTTCTCATGTTCTGTATTAGCACTTTGTGGAATGAATTTATCTTTCTAAAATTCATGGTGAGTACCAGACCTTTCAGCCTATTGTACCACTCACTCTCTTCTTGCACAAATTTGTCCCAAAGTTAGATGCAGGACAGGCGTTTTACTCTACTCTCCACAATAACTGCTTTCCCCAAGGTATCTCTGTCATCACAAGCACAGACAACTTTCAGTCTCTTATGAAGAAGAAAGATAGATTAGTGAATAAAACAATATTTAAAGCACTGGATTTAAATTTTAATACAAGGAAACCCAGACAAAATCTTGCTTGCTGAGAAAATAAATATCAAAATACATTCTTAAATGTACACTTTAAAGGATGTACAATGGTCTCATTGATACTGAATTCCTTTGATAAAGACACTGCATCTGAAGTAAAATTTGGTACAAGTTTTATCTGTTCATGTATATTGAAGTTTAGAGAATAAATATCTATATGAATCCTGAAACAGCAAAGATTTCACATGTTTAAAACTTTGTGAAGTGTATTTTTAAGGTACTGGTGTCTGATTTAGCACCTTAAAGAGTCTTATAACAAAAATAAATAAGGTTGCCTTTCTCAATTTCTTCTTTTAGATAAAAAGATGCAATACTTCTAGGGTTTTCTTTTACTCTATATCTTAAAAAGTATATTTTGGACAGAAGGATATCATAAGCTTCTTAACACTCATATGATAAGTAAAGTCATATAATGTTAATTTTAATTTCATGTTATGTCTGATCTGTGAAGGCAGTGAACAGCAAATAGCAAAGGCAGGTCAAAGGCAACCAAACAGATCCTCTCATGTACTACAGCATCAATTGGCAGCAGAAGTGCTCAATTAATTTTTAAGTGTGAATACAATGAAAAGCATGAGAACACACTGGGAAACATACATAAGCAAAAGTTAATTAGAAATGTAATCTTGAAAAAATATATATATCTACTGAAAGATACCAAAAAAGAGCTAACAGTAAGCCTGTATTTAGACCAATAACAGCTGCTACAAATGATAAAGCTAGTCTTTCACATAGAAACGAGTATTGTAATTAACTTCTTTGGGGGAATATTAAAAGTTTTTTATACCTGGTCTTTGATCTATATATTTGGGAGACATTTTCAGGCTAACTCATGTTTTCAGCAATATCAAAAGAAAATAAGTTTGCCAGATCACTGAAATGTCTTACATTCACTATGTTAAAATCAAACACCTCATTTCTTTCCAGCACTGCAGTACCTGGCAATTTTTGCACTGGGAATGTAAGGAATCTGCCACAGAAGTGTGGTCAGTGGCCATAGCCAATTACAAAAGTGGCATTACTAGTGTGAGACATAACTGTTAAAAATTTAATAGAGGTCATGTTTTAAGCCTGCAGCTACATTTGATATTGTGATGGGGGTTAGGGTAATAGGCCCTGGACCTTATGATCAGGTTGCATACAGTCTAATGACCGGAGTTAAAGAGTGAGCAGAAAAATGGAGCTTGAAAACTCTTGTCTGTCTGAAAATACGAACTGATAATCAAATTGATCACCAATTGAGGATGTAAATTATAGCATAAGCTTCTTCTCTTTTTTTCTAGATGATCTGGTCCAGATTTCATTTCTATCTAAACTAATTCTCAAAAACCTATAAAACCATAGAAGAGACATTTTATGATTTTTAGGTTGAAGTACATGCTCTTACACATGCTCTNATTTTGTAGGCCTAAGTTGCAAATATATTTTTTCTAATAAAATATTTGCTTCTCCTGTAAGAGAATAGTTTCATGTTTTCTTATATCTTCATTCTTTATAGTTAAATTAAAACACTATTTAATTCCCTAGGATTAATTATATTGGTGATGCATAACTTTGGATAACAGAAAGTACAATCCCTTACACTTACAGTCTTGTCAAATAGAAAACTGTGGATACGTTCTGAAAACAGAAATTAAAATGTCAGAGTACTTTTTACAAGGTTGCTGAACAAATTAGTGGACTTCGAAAGTTTTACCAGTACATTTTGAACCCATATAATATTTTGAAAGCAAATTCTGAAATTCACAGCAGGAAGTCATAGCACTATATTCCTTGAAATGGTATGTTTAGTCTCACCTGGTGGCTGACACATGCTAGTGAGTTAACACTAAATGCAAACAACGAACGTATCTGGCTAGTAAGTAAGACTTTCTTTATTTTTTTATTTATGAATTACAATGCTATGTGGCCTATCTGAGTTTGACCAAACCTGCCATTGCTTACTGTCTCTTCAAGGATGATGTCTCCTGACCTTTGTGGAACTTAAGAATTAGTTGAATGCATTTATAGTGCTGGAAACCCATATAAAGAAAATTTCTAGTGTAATGAAACTGACATTAATTGCATGTGATGCCTCAGCAATAGGACCAATTACTGATTGTACATAAGGAATTAATTCATCATACAACACAAAAAGGCTTATTAAATTTTTCTTTTTGTTAAATATGGTAACAATAGATTACTTTGGTGAGAGTAATTCTGTTGTCTCTGCATGTTTTCTCTATAGAGTATAAAAGTAGTTGAAATTCATCTCCATGAAGGTCAAAGAGGCCAGCACATTTCACTATTTCTTTAAAGACTGGTTCTGATATGGTGAAATATGTTTTGGTGCCCTAATTTGCATCTTACATAAAAGAAGGAGATGAACTGTTATCAGGCTTTGTCTCAGTTATATACCCAACAAGTAATCAATTAGTAAGATAATAAGAAGGCAATGGAGTGGAATAAGGTGATGAGAGATATGCATCTATTAAAATTTTTTAAGAGATCCTATAGAAATTAAAATTTGTAAATGGGCGATGGAGCATAAAAAGGCACATATAAGTTCTATTGGCTCAAAGTCAAATATCAAGAAAAACAGCTATTTTCACACCAAGAACACAAATGAGTTTCCTTTCAGACCCTATGAGAACATCAGAATGAACTAAACTCATCAGTGCCCACAAATTCAAAATGCAGAAAATGTAAGGGAAATTACAAAAACTATTCCACTATGATTACTCACAATTCTTGCATTTGATTTATTACCTATATTTTTATCCATCCTTGATCGTACAAACTGTGCAAAACTTTATGTTTCAGGAAATTGCAAGCACTCTTTATAAAAAGTATTAGTAAAGAAATGAGCAAAAAGTCCCTGTCAGTAACATACTTTTGTCAGTAAAAATATTTTGAGCATACCGTTCAAAATAGCATATTCAAAATAAAATGTCATAACAGTACATATAATTGTCATTAGCTCACAACACAGCTGTCATAATTTACCAGCTGTATGTGAAAAGAAAAAAAAAATCTAATTATATTGCTTGTGTGAGTGAGATTTCCTTGTATTTTTTTAATGTGTCTTATAGTCCATTTATTTCATATGTTAGCAACTTTTTACTATTATTTGTAAGTTTAATTATTCAAACCCTTTTGAAGCAAATGTCATAATTAGGCATAAAAGATCTAGGTAATAACAAAAGCAATGCTTCATCATTATTGTTATGGCATTATTTTTCTATCGTCTCTAACTGTTTTAGGACTTTACCACTCCCACAAACGTTTTATGTTAGGTAATCCACTCTAAATGAACCATTTCTGGGAAAAAAAAATTATCAACTATTTAAAAATCTAGAACCAGATGACAGTAGTAAGAGACATTAAAACCAGCCAATTAAAACCAAACACCAAAACCTCCTTCAATTCATTCTTTGAAGAGTGCTAGTGTTTTCATGCTTTGAAACCAGTATTTTCTTTGAGTAGGTGCAATGATATGAATCAGTATTGGCAAAATTACCTCCAATTACAAAATGCTCATTATCTCTTCAGAAAGGTAAAACACCGAGTTTTCATTTTAATTATTAAAAAGAGTTTTACTTCAATATTTTGGCAGAAAATAGAAGGTTAAAAGTCTCAGAAACTTCCATTCTTATAGGTTAATGCATTTTAACAAATCCACACTTCAAAATATGAGAAATTTCCTGATAAGAATGTTCCAGCTTCACAGGATTTATTTTGTGTATGCTCAGTGTCCTGGTACAACTCTCCGTCGGATTCAGATAATGCTGGTCTGCAGAGTTTTGGGCCTTAGGAAAGTGAATATCATCAGTTCTCTTCATCAGGCTGAAATCTGCACTAGGCTGTGCTGGATCCCATTTCAAAACAGAAAAGCTCTGAATTCATAAACTGTACTTACGAGCAAGCTCTCATAAGAGTCGAGACAGTGTTCGTTGATAAAATATGCAATGGGAATGCTGAAAAGGTCACTGCTGGCATATCTGAAAAGACAAACAAACATGTCTGCATAATTGTAATCTTAACTACCTGCCCTTTCAGATAAATTTGTTCTAGCTAGGTATTTTGTCATCTTTCTGAAACTAGGCTTTGCTGGAAGAAAAACAGTGATTACCTAAATATTAGTGTGAATGTATATATAGTAGTCTCTGTTTAGTAATTTTGTAAGTATTGCTAAAACGTCACTAAATAGGTATAATAGGAAAGTAAACAAACACAGCAAAGGTCAAGAGCCTTTGTATAGGAAATAATAAAAAAGGAGAAAAGAATCAGTATGAGTGAAATCTAAAAGAAACAACCATAATTTCACTGTACATAAGAAACTCATCTATTTTTCTCTGAACACATTTGAAATACGGAGTGCATACCAAAGTTCTAAATTCTCCTATATTCTTCTAATGAATGGCTATCTTTATCATTGTCTTACATTTTTAATACTTATATCTCCTGTTACTACTTTATTTTCTAAGTACTTTAGTGAAAATGCTCTGTGGCGTTATGTCAAATGCATTGGGAATCCCCAAATATATGACATCAAGATAGCTGTATTTACAATCAAAACACTTAAATAATTTAAAAATTTAAAGACTATTTTTGACATGTCTCTAGACTTGGATAAAAGTAGAACAAGTAAAACACATCTCAAGTAGGAAGCCATCATTACTGAACCATTATGAGCACTGTATTATAAGCATGTTTATACATTAATTATATATTAATATATAACTGATTTTTATTCTGGAAAGAAAAGTGAATGGACTTGATGACTGGTCATCTATAGGAAAAAGAAAGAGAAGACTGAAATTGTGCATGTTGGAAGGTGGTGTGACTCAATACAGATACTGTCTAATGTTTTCCAGAATTTAGACAATACCCCATATCAGAATGGTAGACATACATTAAAAATCAAATATCATCGTTGTACTAGAAATCAAGTCTTTAGTTCCTCTATGGAGCACATACCCTGGCTGATAGGTTCTGCTGAAGACCTTTACAGACTGACTTTAACAGCAAGTGGGTTCAAGAACCAGAGAGAAGTTGGATCAAAATGGTTGTGCAATTTCAGTTGCTAAGCAAAAATAAAGTTTATAGGCTTTTTGGTTCCACATGTGCCTGTGAAGTAACCCTACAGGATAGATTTCTGTAATTTTTCAACCTGAAGAATCACGACAGAAAGGGGGAGGAATGACATGCCTTAACTGACACCCCAGTAGGATGACAAAAAATATGGATAAATATGATAACAAGAAGATGAAAATTATACCTGTAGAGGTGACTGACACTGCAAATGAATTTTTAGATATGAATTTGTAAGACTTTTAGTCACAGAAGGATACAAGATTAAAAAAATTAAATTAATTTGCTCTAGGTTTTTGTGTTACACTGGGAGGAGATGGTTCATTACAGTCCCAGCAAGGCAGGCGCTTAGACTTGTAAGTTATCATTTAAAATGCTTTTCATTACTGCTAAAACAGTAAGAAAACAGCACAGGTGATACTAATAACTTTAGATGCTAGGAGCCCTGAGCAGTGTAACATTAAAGAGACTCTGACCCATGTTCAGTGTGCCATGAAGACCCTATCCATAACAGCTTTCATTTTTTTGGTCAGCCAGGCTATTATAAGGCTTTTTTTAGGAAGGAAAAACTCTATTCATCATTTCTACTGTTAAAGAGAAATATGTTACAATAACTTCTTGCTGAGCTTTATAATAAAGGCAAGGTGATACCAGTGGCATGATCCCCAGAGGTAAGGAGCAAGAGCTGCCTGTTGCAGTGAGGTGGCTGAGGTTACCTTGCAGCCATGGGATCTGTGCAGCATAACACACCGGATCCACAGCCCCATGCATCACAGTCCTGGTCTGGGAATATTGGGTTAAATATATTGTGTATCTCTAAATTCTCCATATACAATTGTCTTCTGTTCAAGAGCACCACAAAAAACATTTTTGTCTCTAACTGATATGACTTCTCGATCAAAATTAATTTGAAAAGTTTTGGAAAATAATAACTGACAGTGAAATTACCCAATTAATAAGTAAGGAAACCCATTTTAAAAAAAATTCCTAAGTGTAACTTTCATCCTGAAAATATTTACCTTTAAAAATAACTTTACCTATTTGAATTGATTGTCTTCTTTTATATTTTCAATATTTTATGGGATTTACTCTTTTTTTTTAAGTCTGACTTTCAATTTAATTAGATATTACTTTCTTCAAAACTAAGTTTCATCCTGAGCAGAGAAGGTGCTTTAAAATGTGATTAAGAACAACACTGTACCATAGCTGGTTAAGGAAAATGGCATTTTCTCCTTATTTTAGTGCTTGAGAATAAAGCATTGAGAATGACAGCTCTAGAGCTAGATGTTCTCTAGCCAGTGTATTGGTACAGCACAACCAGCAGCTACACAAGCTTCCTAGTACTGCTGTATCCTATACTGGTTCTGAGAAATCAATATTTTTAGGGACAAGAAAGAATTTGCGTTTTGTTCTTAGTTTCTCTGTGCGAGAATGCAAGCTTTTCCTTATTGCATTTCCTGTTACATAATTCGCTATGTGTGAAACAAGACCGTTGGTTCAATTTTGGCATTGAAAATACCAATTTTAATGTCTAAAAATAATTTGGATTTGAAGCTCTATTGTAACTTTTTATATATCATGTGGTTGGACTGTAACCTAACTCTACATATAAGTAAAGTTTTTATCAGCAAAGAATTTTCTTATTATAAGCTATATTAGTTAAACACCTTGGAAATGGTATTTTCATTTGAATATTCATTACATTTAATATTTGTGTCTCAATTTTATTTATAGAACTATCAGTTCTAATTAAATTTATAAAACATTATGACACCTATGAAGATGATAATCTAAAAATGATGTTCTGCTTTAGCTTATGATCCTGTAATTTTACTAGGTATTCACAAGGCAGTAAATGCAAAAATTATTAAGGTACAGGAGACCTCTAATTCAAAATCCATGAACAATATCTTCAGAACTAACAAAGGTATTTCTTTATATCTCAGATTTGTTATTATGTAGCTGTTTTACCTTTATTTTAACCTTACAGTTAAACTAATTAAGAAAATGCAGTAATGAATCAAAGCATAAAAAGGCAAGCATTGCTGTGTTAAATATTTTATGAGAGAGACCATTCAAGTATTAAAGCCCTTAGAGAGTTAATTAAATGCTTAAAGGCCAGTGAATCATACAGTAGTACAAAAAGAAAAAGGAGGAAAAGGATTTCAGTAAGTCATCTTATAAATAATTTGCAAGATTTATAGTAGTTTTACAATTTTGTGTGTTTTATTTTGTTTGTGTTGGACTTTTATGGTCATGTGAATTTAAAACAAAAGGTTTAATGCATAAACCTGGGGCAAACTGTACAGCTTTTCAAAGTTGGCCAAAGAGATATATATTTGATGTGGTCTCTACCAGTGTTATCCAGGAAAAGGTGTGAGTTTCTGAGTTCAAAATTGTGTATTCTACGGAATGTGTTAACCTTAAAAAAGGCAATGACCACTCCCTACAAAATGAAGCACCTGTTCATTTCAGCTGTTCCAAACACCTGTATGTTTTGTCCATCAGAGACTGTCCCCAGCAGCCTTACTTTGCCTTGTTTGTATCCAGTTTACGTGGCAAAGTGCTGGTAGTGAGGGTACTGAGGGTGTGTGTTCTGCGAGAGGCTGCCAACACCTGCCATGTCTGATACAGCTAGTCTCAGCAGACTCCAAGACGCATCCAGCACCAGGCCCCAGAGCTGAAACTCCCTTGCAGGCACTGGTAGGGACCGTGGTGAGGCAGGCTGTACCCCTGCAGTCTGAGGAGGTCCCTGGAGGGGCAGGTATCCACAGAGTATCCATGTTGGAAAAGTCTGTTCCTGAAGAACTGCATCCCATGGAAGAGACCCACATTGGAGAAGTTCATGAAGAAACACAGCATGTGAGAAGGATCCACACTGGAGGAATTTGTGCAGAATTGGCTTCCGAACTGTCTCCCTAGTGGAACCCCATGCCAGAGCAGGGGAGGAGCATGAGAAGAAAAGAGTGGCAAAGACAAAATCTTATGAAGACCACAATCCCCATTTCCTACTCGCTTATGCTGATCAAGGGAAGAAGATAGAAAAATTAGACTCAAGTTAAACATGAGAAGATGTTAAGGGTGGGAACAAGTTTTTAGATTTGTCCTTATTTCTCATTATTCTACTCTCTTATGAATTTCTGAATTGAGTCTGTTTTGTCCATGTTAGCAACTAGTAAGCAATCCCTCCCTGTCCCTATCTCAGGCTGAGAACCTTTAATCGTAATTTTTCTCCCTGCTCTTCTCGATAAGGAGGAGCAATAGAGAAGTTAGTAGGCACCTGGCATCCTCCGAAGGTCAGCCCACCACAGTCTTCTAGTCTCTATTCTTCTGTCCAAAAAGAAGAAGTTTGCTGCCATATTTATTGTACTGCACTGGTAACCATCTACTTTTGGCTATTTAAGATCCTGAAATATTCATTGCTCTGTTACAAAAGGAATGCGGTACACATACAGGAAGCAGAGTACAAGTACAAGAAGATAAAGTTTAGTATGTGTGAGAGACTTTTGTCTTCAACCCAAATCTGACATTCTATAGAAGAATTTTGCTCATCAAAAATTAGCACAGAGCTATTTCTTCTCAGGTCTTGTTTTCCCCTGTATCTCTGTGTGGAAACAGGCAGGGGCAAACTTAACTGCTATGTCTTCAAAGGGAATATAGCAACTGTAAAAAATGTAAAGATAAGTTGAGTATAGAACAGGACAGGACAAGACATGTTTTGTATCAGTGCCATGATGAGGAGTTTAAACTATAAGCCTCAAGAAAGACCAATGCCTCAAAATATTACAAAGGCTAATTAAGAGCATTATTCCTTTCATGAGCAATGAAAGTTCTTGCTAGTTCAAAGAAAATTTAAAACAGAAAGTGCAGGCAAATTTCACGTGGAGGAATTGAAGGAAGAGTAACAATATTAAATATTTGTTCAATGATAACATTTGTAAATCTTAATCTAATATTTAGTAAGAATTTTGATTACTATGAAATAAAATATCTTTCAGTAGATATGAGATGCTAAATCTTCATTAACATCTACCTGTTTAAATTGTTCCTTTGAATAAATCCTGACCTGTAATTTCAAAAGGATGATTTCAAAACATAAGAATGTGAAATACTATAATTATATAATAAAACAAGGTTAACTCATCCAGAAAAAAATCCATCAAAAAGAACTGAAAAAAATACTCATTAAATAGAAAAGAGGATAAAGATTATAAAATATACTTTAAGAAATACAGCTTAGGTACAATGCCATGTTTTTGAAAATGTTATCCCAAATACTGTAGCATTTTTCAGTCCTCTTGTCCTAGCTTGACCTTATTGGATAATTTTGTAATATTGACATGTGGTTGACCCAATGAAAATAATAGATACACTTTACGTGAACGCACATTTAAGACTAGAAACCCTGGGAATAGCTCTCTTTCTTTTCCAGTTTAGGTACAGGAAGGCTGGGGCAGGCCGGGTGGGCCCGGGTGGGCTCTGCTGCAGTTCCAGGACCCTCTCCAGGAGCCCACCAAGCCCCTCCAAGCTGTTTCTCTGCCCTGTCTCCCGGCGTGGCCAGGTGGGCAGGAAGGGCCATGGGGTCCCAAGAGCAGCGGCTGCAGGATAGGCCAGGCCCTCTCCGCTGGCCCACATGGCCAGGCAGGGAAGGGCCGAGCTGGGTCCCAGGCTAAAGGAAGAAAGGACATCATCCTTCCTAGTCCAACACATGAGGAAACTTCCTGGTACAGCAACAAGTGACCGAAAAACTGTCCCAGAGCCACTGAGGACGGCTCTGAGCGAAAATGTTAACTCTTTCCTGACCAGGTGAAGCTTCCAAAGCATGAATCCTACCTGTGTGTGAGAGAGAGAGAGAGAAGAGACCGAGATACAGAGGGACACAGCGTGAGACCTAATGTCAGAGAAAGTGAGAGAAGAATCCTAAATTGAAAGGAAGATTGAAGGAGTGGCCTAGTTGGGTTGGACTTCTCTTGTAAGGCCATAGAGAATGGACTGAATACCCTGTAACATATGAAATATTTTTAGGGGGATGCAAGGTTCTAGTCATAGCTGTGAGTTGATGTAACTGTGATTTATTGGAAGAAATTGAAAAGAGGAAAACCAAAAGAGAGGGATGACACCCTTTGCCTAGTATTTTGAAGGTATCTCTGTTTCTTGAGATTAAGATGAGATAGATGAAGACAACTCTTGTTTTATACTAGAAGAATCCTTAAACTGTACCTTAATAAACCGATATAGTCCATGAGCAGCTTTGAAGTTTATCTCATGGGAAGAGACTTCACAAGGGCAAATTTCCTTCCCCCAGGCAGGCCATTTGTGAAGTGTGAGAACAAGAAACTTGTAACTTGTGGAAAATCACTGGTGTTCAAGAGTCACTCCTTTTTCTCCTTAGTGAATTAAAAATTATTATTTTAAGAGTGGTAACTGACTGAAAATCTCAATTTTTGTCTTTTTATATTAGAATAAAAAAATGAATAGTTAGTGGGGAAGGAGAAGTATTTCGAAACTTTCGTTCTAATTCTTGGTTTATTTTCTTCTTGCAATGTTAGCTAATAAAGTTTGATTGTTGTCAAATTTAAACCTGCTTCGCTCTTAATTGAAAAATTACAAATTGGTAAACCAAAACCCTGACACCTCTGAATTCTCCAACAGCATTACAGCTCATGTTATTTTCAAGGTGCACTAGTACCACTTTCAGAAACGTATGTTTCATTTTCACTCCTTCAGAAACTTATGTTTCATTTTCACTCCTTTCAGCAAATGTGTTAAAGAAGTAACAAAAGGCAGAAATTATTATACTAAGAAATAAAGGGAAAGATTCAGAGAAAAAAATTCTTATCTCAAAGGTATCCCTGATTTCATGATTGTGTACATAGCAGCATTTCATGTTCAATTTTACAGAAAATAAAAAAAGAAAATTGTAAAGAATAATGAACATTCCCTAAAAAAGTATTATAATTCAGTAAAAATAATTAAATTACTGGAAAACATCTTGTTGCCTATAGCTAAGAAACTATTATTTCAATGAGCTTGATCATGAAATTTCTTCATACTGTTTTCTGACCATTGACGAAAACTATACTCTACATTGAAGAAATAAAGCATGAGCAACAAGAATATGATACAGCAAAGCTTTTTGTTTTTATTTTCTAATAGGAAAGAGAGACATTTAAAAAAAAAATATTGCTTTATCACTTCAAAAATAGAACCCACTTCATATTACATTTTAATGCTTGCAAAAGATTACAACTAAGAAACAGATATATTTTATCAAATCAATTTTCACACTAAGCTTTATCTCTCTGGTTGAGTTTACGATGTACTAATAAATGACATTATATAATTTTGGCAGTTGTGTAGCTACTAAGCTCATCTTTGCAATCAATTTAGCATTTAAAAAAAGCATTCCTCATTCCCAAAGTCTTGTGTGCACAAACAGCTTTTCCACCTTCCTAACAGAGCTGGAAAAGACCACTCATAGCCTATATAAGTCCCGCCTTTAGGCATATCTAAAAAAACCCTGTTTTGTTTGTTTTTTTTTATTTAACTTTATATGAAAATACCAATTTGCTTTCAGAAAAGCAACAAAAAAGGTGCGAGTGACTTGAAATTTCTGAGGGTATAATTTTTTCCCTGCAAAAAAATCACAGTGAAGTAACTTCCTATATCTGTGGTAAAAATTACTTTGACAAACTTAGATGTTCTGACTGCAGCATGAATAACCTTTTGTAAAAATAGGTTGATCATAGTTTGAGACTGCTCAATGACCTCATACACACAGAGAGCCCACAGTGAGTGAGTAATGATATTCTCTTGAACACCAGCAACTGTTTGAAATGCCACAAACCCCATTCATTCCAGTAGGTTCAGGGATATCTACATGATATCCACAAGATAAACTAATATCATGATGTACAAATTAACAACACTGAAACTGTTTTATCGCAAGAGGTTGTTCCGTGAATGGAAAAGTAATAGCTCCACAGTGACAGCCTAATTACAGATAGATGGGAGGTATGTATGTGCTCGGCGCAATACTTTTCTGTTCAAAGATCAATAGTCACCAAAAAGAGCTGAAGGGTGTGGCATATCTGACCTACCCTTCATCCATTATTACTTCCCATTGCCCAGGGACAACTCGAATCGTAACAGAAAGTGTGAAGAGACCATTAATATATCATAGAATATTCTGACGTGCTTCTTTATGCAAGTGTACTCCATGCAGTGAAAAAAAATTGCCCTTACATAGCATTATTTAGATTTTTTTTAGGAAGAACATATTCTGCACTGTGCTTGGATCTTGCAAAAGAATAGAAGCATTCAATATGAGTTACAGGACATAACATTCTTCATCCTCTTCAAATGAGGGGAAAGGTGTTACCCAATATGACTATCTTAAACCAAATGTAATGAACAGGAACTTTCAAAAATAAGGTGTGTCAAAAGTACATATGAATGCAAAACATATAATAATATTAATTATTAGTACCAAAGAGTACCAGTTTAATTATATTGCAAATACTAGAAATTAAAACTGAAAAACTAGAAGATACAAGGGTGTATTTTTAATTTGGAGACTTTGTGTACATCTCAGCACACAAGCTATGAATTTAATGATCACCTACTATTTGTTAGTCACTCTGATTTATTGATATTTGTGTTAATATTTACTCACTTAATGAGCACACATAAATTACCTGATTTTATTTCATCGATAATTGTTTGCCCTTATGCTGTTGGGGATATCACATATTCTTCAAACCTTCCATTTACAAATTTTAGTAACTTTTCATTGATAATAAATATGATGTTTTCAACATTTAACATATAAGTATATTTTATTTGTTTTTTATTTTCTTATTAGGGCGTATCTAGATACTGATAAAGGTGACATTCCATCAGTTTTTAATTGGTACAAATTTGGAGAAGACAAATTGCTAAGGAATTTTCTCATTTAAATGAAAGCTGCAGTTCTGCTGTATAGATGCAAGTATGTCAATCTGGGCCAAGTATTTGATGTTTCAGGACTGGATAAACATTTCTTGAATCTTTTTTTTTTTTTTTTGCCTG
>VZTB01007345.1:0-96964 GCA_013397245.1 Thryothorus ludovicianus
ATCCCATCCCACTCTCAGTTTGGGGACAGCAGCCATGTAAAGATTTGGCTGTACACAAGCAGCAGCAGTGCAAAGGAGATGGCAGAAGACACAAACTGAAGGTGCACCATGAAAGTGTGAACAGATTGGGGTGCCCCTGCCTGTCCCACATCTCTGTTGGGTCACATCTCCACCCTGTGTCCCAATGAGCCAGGGGAGCTGTGCTAAATGATGCCACGCAGGAATCACAGTTTAAATGCTTTTGAAGAGCAGTCAAGCAGGGCCTTTCCTTGAGTTGCAATCTGGATTTGCTCTCTGACACTGGCAGTGAGATGTTAATTGTGAAGTATTAAGGATTTTAGAAAAGTTAAGATTACAGTTTGAGTAGATGCTGTGTTAGCTAAAAAGACCCAACAGAAGCCAGATCTAAACAAGATAGCCTAAATTTAGTAACTCATTGCTTATCAATTTTACGGACAACACCCAACTTTCCCATAGTAGGAAATAGATTAAAGGCAAGAAGCTACAGCCTCTAGCAAGAATTTGTTTGTCACTGATACCCAAAAAAGGTAAAAAGGTCAGAGTGAAGAAGACTTAGTTTACTTCATCATTTTAATGGATTCCTCATAAAAAAGACTCCCAACTCATTTCAGGAAACAAACCACAAATACTTAATAGCCTCCTTGCTAATTAGCATACCAAGTGGAGAAGGGGAGGTGACAAAGGTATGAATATGCATTTGGATTTTGTATATTCAACATTTTTGGACGGAAAAGCGTTGTAATCACCTATGAAACTTCGCAGTGTGCATTAGGGAGATATCCCACACACTGCCCTGCAATAAACACACACTTTCTAACTCCAAACTATTAGAGAGTCTTTCTCCATTAATAGATGGACATTGATATTAGATCAGTGTTCATATTTCTTTAATTCAGCAGTGAGGGCTGCTGTCAGCACGGCTCTCCTGGGCTGCTCTGGCAGGGCAGGCAGGGCTGAGGGTGCCTTCCTTACTCCGCAGTGTAACCCGAGCCCGTGTGGGCAGGAGAAGTCCTTGTCTGGCTGCCCTGCCCTCACCCCCGCTGGCAGCAGGCACAGAGAGCCGAGGGGAAGTGTTGGTTTTCCAGCACGGATTATTTTCCTAAGGATTCCTGTCCCTTGTGAGTCACTGGAGGTTTTTCCGCTGACTGCAAGGAATGAAATCCATATCACTGAGATATTTAAAAAATGAGTGCAGTGGTCAGGAATGCTGCTTTATCAGCTTCTAGGACACCATTTGATTATGAGAGAACTTTGATTGGAGTGAAGATACAGCTAATAGCAATTTAAAGGCCACATCTTCAAGTGGAACACAACCACTTTCTCTGGCTGGAAAATCCATAGTATCCCAAAACAAAGTGCTAATTTGGTGTGTGTTCATCCCTCTGGGACTTATTTAGATCCTTTTGTCCAGGAGAAGCATTTGAAGCTGGGTTTCAGTGCTGGATGACCACGATCCTATCCTGGGTTCTGGACAGGGAGGAGCTTTGCCCTTTCCCAGAGCTCACAGTGGGATAACATCAGCCACAGCACCGTGGGCAGCTCAGTTTGGGAGGACAGAGTCCCTTCCTCCCAGATTCCCAGATGTCAGCAGTGGAGCACTTCCATCCCACACTGCCAGAATGGCAGGTCAAGACATTCTCAAACAAATAGACACCAAGTCAAAGCAAAGTTCAGGGTTTTACAGACCAGCAGTGTGTGTGCAGCTGAAGAAATTCTCTGGGTGGTTACTGCACAGCTTTAAAACAGCCAGTCTTGGGGAAAGGGCTGCATTTACCTACAAATACCCATTTTCCTGCTAAGAGAGTGCTTTTTTTTGGGCTTTCTTGGAAAGACCCTTCCAGCTGGCTCATCCCAACCATCACATGGGAAGGATTTTCAAAACACACTAATGTGTAGCAAGATGGAGACACTAAGTGCTGGTTTAGACATTCTAGAGAAGGTCAAAACCCTGTTTAACTTCCATTAATGTCACCCCAGTCCCTTTTGATAGTACTGAACAGCAAAGGGAAAAGGAGAAAGATAAAAACAATTTCAAAAGCTTCCCAAAAACACCACATTCCTAAAGAAGACGACATTTGCTTTAGAGTGACTTGAATGGGGAAAGAAATCATGAAAGAACAAAGATTTCTTCAGTGATTCCCAGGTCACAGGCTGGGCCTGGGGACAGCTGAGACGTGATTCAGTGCTTGTTGGACACTGATACCAACTGAGTGCCCTTAGCACTGCTGATGTGGGCAAAAGAGATGGTCAGTGGGGAGCAGGGTGGGGGGGAGATGTCCCCATGTCCCCCTGCACTCCAGGAACAACAAAGGGTGAGCAGACAGAAAACTGGGATCTGTATTGCATGACAAACCAAAATCCTGGAGACAAAGGCCATAAGATTCTGTCCAGAAGGAAGAGAAGCAGCAGCCACAAGCTCAGAGAGACCACAACTGCTTTCTGCAATGCATAAATGTCACACGGTGCTTAAAATACTTGATCAGCCTCGTCCAGCCAGCCCGGCTCTGGCAATAAACACACTGTTCTGCTTTTTCATGTGTTTCCCTCAAACGATGCTCTAGCAACCAACTGTGTTCAAAAAAGCCCAGCAGTTGCAGCTCAAGATTTATTTTAACTTTGCAGAAAAACAAAACCTCAGAATCAAAACAAAAAGAGCCAGAAGGGGCTGTGGGAAACTTTTTCCTAGATAAACGTGAAGTTAGATTATTTTGCTCTTTCCACCCTGCCAGGGTTGTCGGGATGCCACCAGGAGAGGATGGAGGATGTGTGGTCTGATGACTAACAGGGCCAGAGGAGTCTGAGCCCAAACATTACCAACAAGCAGAAGCACCTCAGGCAAATCGCTAATTGCCTGTGACTTATTCCCTTTTGTCCGGGGGGCAGCAGCTCACTCCCGGGAATGCGGTGAGCATTTAATCAATTAGGGCTTGATTGCTGCTTTGAAATCCTGGCTTCCAAAACATGCGGGGTAATTACAGAAAGTCCTTTATTACTCCCAGCAGCAGGGACCACGCCGTGTTTGCACACATGGATCAGACCCTCCCCAAGCCTGGCTGGTCCCCTCTGCCCATCTGGGCAACCTGCTGAGCTAGGACAGATGGCTCTGCTGCCCATCACTGTCTGGAGCTGGCTTTGAACCCCCCAGATGGAGCTGAGAGAAGTGGATCACAGAAAAACTGAGCACAGGCAGCCAGAGAACTGTGGCAGTGATTACTCTGACGGGAGAGGACAGCCAGTTTGTGACCCCTTCCCTGAAGGGTGGCCCTGGGAGGAAGCTGGGGACATGGCTGGGCTCCCGGGAGCAAGGAAAGGGCTTGCCTTGGAAATGGAGAGAGATGGAGATGGAGATGATGAAGATGGTGATGGAAATGATGGAGATGGAGATGAAATGGAGCAGGCTGACTATGACCAATGGAAATGTCAGTGCACTTTAACTAAAGCCTGTCTCCACTCTGCAGACAGTGGCTGCCAAAACTCCTCGGATGAAGAGCCAGAGGCAGACAGGGAGCTGCCCTGTGCCCCTGGCAGCACCCATCCCCTCAGCTCCCCGCTGGGGGAAGCAGGACCACCCTCAGGAGCCCTGGCTGCTGTCCCAGGCCCCAGAGGAGTGGCACCATGCCCCCCTGACCGTGCCTGTGACAGAAGGCAGTGCAGCCAGCACGCAGCCGCGGGGCTGCAATGGGGTTGTCCATCAGCTGGGTGGAAGGAAGCCAAGGGAAATTTTTTTAGGCGTCTCAGACAAGAAGGAGGTTAACTTTCTTTACTAGATAAGGCATTTTCCATCTAAATAGGACGTTTCAAAATGTCCCATTCCCAAACAAGCCTTTCTAGGAGGCCTGAGCAAAACAAAGTGTCAGAAGCCATTGGTTTGAGCCCCTCATGCTTCTGTTTTGATCCCTCCTGGCCTCGACTTTTGTCAAGGAAGAAAAAAAAAAAAGTTGAAGTTGGAAGGCTGCCAGCAGGACTGAAATGTCATTTTCCAGCAGCCTTGGTGGCTACACCAAACCCTGCAGGGCCCTAGTGCCAGGGAGGGTGTGACCCATGGGGACAGTCCTGTGACACCGCAGGGCTTGGTGGCTGCAACCACCACCAGGCTCTGCTGGGGACTGGGGGGCTCTTGGAGGTGACACCAATTGGGGTGGCTTTTCTACCCACCCACAGAGCCAGGGGAGTTGGGGGGGACTAGGAGTGCTGTGGGACCACCCTCCTCTTCCATTGGGGACTGCTCACTCTCGAGGTGTTTGAAGAGAGTTGATGGCTGCAGAGTCTTCATTTCCTGTTTCCCCTCTAGTTTTGTGCCATCTGCTGCTGAAATAAATGACCTTGTGTGAAATCAGTGACCTCTGCTGTGAAATCAGTGGCTATGGTTTCCCTTCTTCTGGGTGACTGTCACCCACCTCCAAAGCTGGCACCCAAGTGTCTGATCTGCCTGGGGCAGTGTCATTTTGGAAAGTGCCCAAGGAGGGGGACCTCTCTATCTACTGCCAGGTGTCCTATGTGACATTTTGGCCCAGAGGACACAGCCAGGTTCAGAGCCCGTGCTGGTGACTCATGGCTGAAGCTCTCACTGTGCTCTGCATCGAAGTGCGGAGCTGGTGACAGAGTGACAGAGAGTGACAGAGGGTGACAGAAGATGACAGAAGGTGACAGAGGGTGAGAGGAGGGGACAGAAGGTGACAGGAGGGGACAGAAGGTGACAGAAGGTGACAGAAGTCTCCAGGCCCAATGGCATCCACACTTCACCACATGCAGCTGGGTTCCCCAGGAAGCTGTTGAGCCAGGAAAAGTTGAGAGCAGGGATAAAGCCTGGCCCCTTGCAGGTGAGGAGATGTGGTAGAGCTCCAGTGAAGATAACAACCTGATGCTGCTGGAGGTTTTATGGCAGTGACAGCTCTTAGGCTGACAGGAGGTGCCAAAATTGTGTGTGTGCCTTTGAAATGCCATGAATGTCATTTTCCACCTTTGCTGGGCAAGATGCATGAGCACAACTTCCTCCACTGCAGAGCTGTGTTTGTGCCAACCCTTGCTCCTGCTGACATTGGCCAAAAGCCTTTGAGGTGACCTGGGGGCTCAGCCATGGCAGGGCAAGTCCTGAGTGGCTCCGTGGCCTCAGCCCTCGCCCTGTGCCAGTGCAGGAACAGGGAGAAGATGCTCCAGGTCTCGTGGAGAACTGCACCAGTTCTCTGGAAAGCACAGAGCAGGGAAATGCCACTGATTCATGTTTCCCAATGAATGGCATTGCCACACTGTTGAAAAAAGGGGAAATGGAACCATGCAGAGGCTGTCTCAATACCTTCTCCCCACCTTTCCTCTTCCCCTACTTGCTCTAGCTCATCCTGGGTTCTGTCTGTTGGGATTCACTTATTTCTCCCTCTTGCCAGGCTGTTTGTCATGGTGGGTGTTTTAGGATGGTTTTCACTCCCTGTTGGCTTTAGCAACAATTCCCCAATGTTCTGAGGAAATTTCTCCAGCATCACTCTTTATTCCAGCAGCCAAACCAAGATCCCTTCACAGCCACGAACAGCGCCAGGACCTGTCAGAGGGAATCCCTGCTGTGACCATTCTGTGCCATTCCCTCTCTTTCAAGAGATCCATGTATTGCCAGAGCCCAGGATCCTGCCCTTGGGGTGCCTGGGGGATACCTGTGCTGCACTGTCCAGGGGAGAGGCACAGCTCCTGAGTAAGGGTGGAAGTATCTGGATTGCCTGGAAAACAGCTGGGGGTAGGAAGGAATCCATAGGAGCTCCCCCACACCTCTCCCCTCAGAGGTCAGCCCAGGTCACCCCAAAGTGCCCCACAGCTTTGTGTCTGTGCTCCTGCACTCTGGGATGTCCACCAGGCTACAGTGAGACTGAACTGAAACACCTTTAAAAGCCTTTGAGGGCTGCCCTCCTCCAGCAGAATCAGTCTGTGGGGTGAGAGAACCCAAATCCTGGCTTGTCATCCTCCTGTGTATGGAGTAGACAATGGGGATTCTAAAAAGTGGGGATGACAAACCCCAAGGCAGGGAACGATGTTATTTTCCATTGGGAAAGGTGCTGCCAGCCTCCTAAACAGGAGAGAGGGCATCTGCAACCCACAGTACCACCCACAGGGCTGCCACCCTGTGCTGCAGGCATCCTCTCCCAGCTGGCACTGAAAGCCATGTACTGCCCCCTTGAATAACCCACCTGGGATGGGCCGAGCTCCACTGTGATCTCACCTGGAGAGACTGAGGGAGGAGCCCTCTGCCTCTCTGGGAAGAGATTGTGTTCCCACAGTCAGCAGCATAAAGCCACCCCTCAGGGAACATTAATAATTTAGGAACAAACTGGAGACTCTATTGTGTTCTGAGCAGGCTGTTGTGCTCACTAACCACGACAATGTCTGAGCCCCTTCCGGCCATGCTCTCACCTGTCTGATGGATGTTTGGCACATTCTCCTGTCCTGTCCCCAAAAAGAGGAGGGACAGCCTGCACAGTTGCTTAGGCAGCAGGAGACCCTGGCTTGGGTGCTGGACACCCATCTCAGATTGTGAGATAGTCACAAAACTGGCCTCCAGAGTAAGGTCTAAACCCAAAGTAGTCATGAACAGCAGACACTCATGGCCCATGAGCGCTTAGGAGCACAAACCCTTGGAGAAAGAAAGACTGCAAATTAATTTGGAATCTCTCTGCAATCTGAGATTTGTTGGATCCACTGGGACCAATTTCTCCCCTTCAGTTTTCTCCAGTGATTCCTGGAACTGGTCTGAGATAGCTTTTCCTGGACAGGCCTGTGTGCCAGCACCCCTGTCCCAGAGAGCACATGTGACTCAATTCTTCAGTTTTGGTTGAGGTGTCCAGGAGGAGACACTGTGCTCTAAGTTCACAGCTGTCACTAACACCAGATAGATTTTCTGTGAAAAGTAAGAGTGTGGTGAAAATGTTGATGACCATCTCGTGTAGCAGAGAAAGGGGTAATAGCATCCAGCACAGTTCAGGGGCAAGACCCAAGCTGTGAACACATGAACACTCAGGGATTAAGAGGGAGATATCCTTCCCTTCCTGCCAGCTAAACTGAGGGGCTGCAACTCCTTTGGGGAGTGTTTAACAAGGAAGGAAAGAGCGATTGAAATCCAATTCAGCCTGCATCCAGCACCTTTCATTAAACCAGCACATTGAGAGATCCTTTCTGAGAAGGCATAAGATGGGATGACCCGAAGCTGGCTGGTTTACAGGAATACACAGCGTGTGGCACACTCTCTCCATTAGCTGGATGAGGGGAACAGCTTAGTCACAGTGAGGGGAACCATTCACGGGGAGATGAAACCTTCACCTCCTGTTGCAACAGAGGAGTTGTTGTTTCTAGCTTGCCCACCACTTATGTCACCACTTGTGCGTGGCAGGCAGCTCTCCCCCACTTCCCAGCAAGCTCTCAGTGTCACTGAGTCACACCGTTGATCCCCCCGCGGGGACGTGCCCAAAAATTAATATCTGACAGGGAAAGTTGCAAATACCTTTGCTGAGCAGCTGCTGCATTTGAGGGGGATGATGTCTGGGGAGTGCTGCAGCCTCTTACTGAAACTGCAGCTCTTCATAGGAAGCAGAGAAGTCCTCTAGAGGCTTGACTCAGTGGCTGTGAGGCAAATGCGTTTCATCAGAGGCAGCTGAAAATTCTCCCAAGATCAAAGAAGACTCACATTGGTCACAGCAGGTTTTTATTCAGGGGTTGGGGGTCTGGGGTTAGGATTGCAGAGGGGTTAAGGTGTTCCTTCTGTGCAGGAGCTATGGGTGGGGTCACCCTGTCAGAGCCTTGCTGGCAGCAGCTCCCTCATATCCAAGCTTTTGAGAATTAAGGCCTGAGAGTGAAGGGATTTAAACCATCATTTGCCACCCTGTGTGAGTGGCCATGGCACACCATGGGCTGGAAGAGATGATCTCACTCCCTCCTGCTGGAGCTGTTCTGCTTGACACAGATAAATTAACTATTGATGCAAGTATTGATTACTGTTGTGCTACGTATTGGAAAACTTAACCTCATCCTTTCGTGGACGTTTTTCCATCTCACTATAATGAGGTGCCCAGGAGGATACTCTTCCCACTGAGAAGGAAAGGGTGGGTTTTCACTGTGTCCTGTGGGTCTAGCCCAGTGCTGGTGGGCAAGACAGGAGGAGAAGATTCCATTGCCTCGGTGAGCAGAGGGACAGCACTGCCAGGAGGAGCTGTGGCTGGCAGTGACAGCAGTGCCACCAGCAGAGCCCACACCTGAGGGCTGCAGTTGCTGACTTGTGTTTAGGGGCTCTGTTTGCAGAAAGCAGTGAGTGGCTGAGACTGGGAAGGCCTCAAGGAGGATTTTTCTAAAGAGAAGGTGTGGTCTGCAGTCACTTTTTGAAAGCATCTTAGTGCTTTTATGTTTTGGAAGCTGTTCACGCTCAGGATGCAAACCAAGTAGAGCCAAAGAGCCCTACAAATACTAAAATTCCAAAGCCAGAGAAGAACAAAACTGTTCTTCCCACTCTGTGGTTCAATCTATGTCATTTTCAGATTTTGCACCAAAACACAGAGGGAATACAGGTCTTACAGCAGAGGGATTTTCAGTGGAAAATGAGTAGTTTCAGTTAAAGTAATTTCCAAATACAATGGTTTCATGTCTATGAGGCAAAGATAAAAGCAAAGGTATTTTCAGTAGAAATAGCTGATGGATCTTGTGAGCAGAAGTAGATTTTCCAAGGAGACTGCTGTCAAGGTACTCCTGTGTTGGAGGTGATTCTGCCTGGGCCACTCCCAAAGCATCACAACAACCTGCCCTGTGCTTCTGATCTGGGGCCATTGATAATCCCTGGGCTTTTTCAGATAAGTCATGGGGCTGTGTCCCAGTGCTATTCACTGGCACAGGGTGCATTGCTTCAGAAATAGGAAGGGAAGAATACGTCAGACAAGAACTGACACATGTTATACACAGAGAAAACAAAACTTAAATAGGACAGGTTTTTGTAACATCATGTAAGCTAAAGCTCATCTCTCTGTCAATAAAGTCATCCCTGAGTGATTGCTGGCACCAAGGGAGCCAGACCAAACATTTTACGGTTTATCAGCCTCTCTGTAGGGTGAATATTTACACATGGTAGAGCTTTTTTCTTCCCTTTTTTTTTTAACCTTTCCCGAAATCAACTGAGAAGTGCATGATTTCTCACTGAAAACGTCACTGGTTTCTGCAACTGTGCCAGAATCAATAGATTCCAGCAACGCCTTTGATGTGGAGATGTATTAGTGAAGCAAACTCACCGCAGTCTGTTCTTAATGCTTTCAGTGTGTGCGTTCTCACAGGAGAAGAGTGGAGAGAGGGAGATGAAACAAGAACACAAAATGCATTTTACATGACACCTTATCCCACCCAGAAGCAGAAAAGCACTTAAAGCTCACAGTTCCTCCCTGGATGGTGCTCCTGTCAACAGCTCAAAGCAACATTGCCTAAAGTGGCATTTATCTTTGGGGCTCTCTATCAGATTCCTTTCTGATTTTGCTACAAGCACGTTCCTCGCTGTTTATGCCATACATGGTTAAAGGGAATCTTTGCTGCTTCTCCACAGGTTACAGCAAGGTCAGGACTGAGCACTGTGCATCCTTTTGTGTCCTGAATATTGGACACCTAATCCCAAAGGCTCTGTTCCAGAGGTGGAAATGCACCTACACGGATACCTTCACTCCAGTCTGCCTGTCAGGTTACCCCTGAGCACAAAACCCAGCAGCCACGTGGCATGTGAGGCAGTTTCTTCCTCCTTAAGGTTTAGATTCAAAGCTTGATGAGAAGAGATTTATCCTCGTGCTGATTTATCCCAGGGAGTTCTGAGACACACTGAACAACCAGACCCTGGAGTGACCAGGGTGGTGGCCCCAGCTGTGACCAGGGGTCACACAAGGTGCCATTGTCAACTCACAGCCAGTGCAGCTCTAATTCCCTGAGCTGTACAGGTTTGTCTTGCGTGCTGGACATTTTGAGGACAATCCCACAGTCCTTACATGTGTTCAACATGCAGTGCAGTAAAATCAGAAGACAAATCTCTGCTGCCTTAGGCTCATCACTTGGTGAGTGTTGGCTTGTCTAAGGTGGCAGAGGAAGGTGTTGTGATTTAGGTGTTTAGTAATTTCTTTGCTCCTGCCCATCAGACAAAAATAAGGGCCTCGATGAGCACCATCAACTATTTTGTTACAGGTATTTCCTCCAGGTTTCTCCAAGCCCCATCCAACCTGGCCTCAAACCCTTCCAGGGATGGGGCATCCACAAATTCTCTGGACAACATGTTCCAGTGCTTCACCATCCTCACAATAAAAATTTCTTCCCAATATCTCATCTAACACTACTCTCTTTTAGTTTAAAGTCATTGTTCCTTGGACCTATCACTCCAAGTCCTTTTAAACAGTCCCTCTCCAATTTTCTTGTAGCCCCTTTAAGCACTGCAAGGCTGCAATTAGGGCACCCCAAAGTCTTCCCTTTTCCTGGCTGAACAACCCAAACTCTGTCAGCCTTTCCTCTTAGGAGAGCTCCTCTGTCCCTCTGATCATCTCCATGCTCCTCCTCTGGGCTCTCTCCAGCAGGTCACTTTCCTTCTTGCTCAGGACTCCAGAGCTGGATGCAGGTGGGGTCTCCTGAGAGTAGAAGAGCAGAAATCAGAGTTATGATCCTCCAGTTGAGGAGACAGAGGAATAACCTGTGTTGAAAATGACCTAAAGAAAGAAATTAAGAGAAAAGGAGACCACTGTGCATGGTCAAAAGCCTGCTTGTTCCTCAGCTCTCAGCTTCTCCAGGTCCTGGAGGGACCATGAGAGCTTGATGGATTCCCTGCAGGCAAGGAGGTGACCAAGGAAAATTGTAAATACCCCTGACTCCTGTTGGTGAGTTGTGGTTTGTACCTCATGAAGTTCAGGATTCTGACAAATAGAGGCTCCTTTGCTGTTTATGGCACACAAGCAACTGTTTGATAAAAGAAACATGTCTGCATGAGTCTGTCATAAAAGTCACACCTAAATTTTCAGGAATTTCTGGTGGTAGAATCCCTTCTGTTCCATAGGTGTCTGAGCCAGGCTGAGTGCAAACTCACACCCCTCTATTCCAAAAGATGTCCATAAATCTGATAGAGAAGGCAAAATTAATGCCAAGATAACTGAGTTAATTTCAATTATGCCACTTTTTATTTCCTCCTGTGCACCTAGGAAAAAAAAATCAGGACCTGTACTATCTGTTTTATCATATCATGGTTTTGAAACACTGGAGAAGATTGAAACACAATAAAGCAGGGACAAAGCCTGTGAAAGATATCATGGATAAATGATTTTGTTCTGGGCTGGTTATAGTGGTGTAAGTCAAGAGAAGCTGCATTACCATTGATGGTACATCTCCAGCCTAATCTGACACACATTTTGTATTCAGTCCAAGGCAAGAATGAGCAAAAAGTGTCTGGAGCCATTGGCCAAAAAGCAAATGAGCTCAGACACCCCTGCTCCATGCCCAGTGGCAGAAGACAACATTTCCAACAATTCCAGTAACTCACCCCTGTGCAGTAGGCTCCAAAATAGAACAGAATCACAGAATCATTAGGGTTGGAAAAGACCTCCAAGATCATCGAGTCCAGCCTTTGATCAATCACCATCTTGTCAACTAAACCATAGCACTAAGTGCCACATCAGTCATTTCTTGAACACTTCCAGGGATAAATCTTGTAAGAGCCATTGAAAGCTGCCAGTGGGTAGTTAACAGGCACTAACAAAATGGGATGACTTATTTTGAGTTTAACAATTAGCTATTAATCCACACACGTCTTGGGGAGGAATAGCAGCCCTTCTGCTACGTGAGCCATCTCACAGGGATTTTCTCAGCCTTTTGAAACATCTCTGTGCACATTGGTGGGTGTTTAATTGTGCAGAGTGGGACGCACAGTGAGACACGTCTTCACTGAACACAGGGTCACCTCTGAAGGGGCTGCCTTCTTTTAATCATTCCCTGACCACAGAAGACATTTAAGAGCTGTGAGAACTTCCTCTGCTGCTCATGTGCCTGGCAGGGACACACTTCTGAAATGAGAACTGCAGGGGTGAAGTGCCCCTGCCAACACTCTTATCCCACCAACACTCCAACCTCCTGCCCCACTGGGGCACCTCTTGATAACTGATTTTGCTACTTCACCCTCCAGAAAAGCCAAGACAGCATTTTACTGCAAAGCCCTGTGGGTGCACGAGTGCATGAACAAAGCTAAAGGGACTTTTTGTTTTTGGTGGGAACTCAGAGTAGGATGGATGCAAAAGCTGCTCATCCTCGTGTAGCTCAGGGTTTGTAAGGAAGGAGAGAGGTGGGAACCAGTGAAGAGAACAGAGGGATGAATGCACATGTCCACACTCCCTGGAAATGCCCTGGCTGACAGGACAGCCTGCCTAGGGAAGAGTTAAAAGTAGAGCTCTGGAAAGTTTGGCCAGATGACTTCCTGATGGAGTTTATACAAGTATAGTGTGTGCAAGGACGTATGTGCCTACGTGCCACTTCTCCCGGAGCAGCCTGAGCCGAGCAGAGGGAGGAAAAAAATAATAAAAACATCACAGATGGGTCCAAGCTGAAAACAACCATCTGATGAATGTGCAGGGTCATCACACTGCTCTCATTACAATCCTGCCAGACAAATCCGTGTGATGCCTCCTCTGCTATGCATCCCCCTTGCCACAGAACAAGAGGGCAGGGGCAGGGGTGAGGCAGGGCAGGGAGGAGACAAAAGAGGACATTAGGAGGAGGAATTCACGGTATCCCAAAGCAGCTGCCACTCGTTCAGCTCTCAGGACATTCCCAGGAGCCAGGGATATAATGCAGTCGTGTGCAGTCCCTGGGATGCCAGGGTGATGCAGGGGTGATGCAGAGCTGATGCCAGGGACATTCCAGGGAGGCACTGGCACGATGCTGGGGTGATGTTTGCAGGCAGGAGGTGTGATGGAATGCAGCTCCATACCTACACACGTCTCATCAGACCTATCCTGGATAGAGATATCAGTGAAATACTAACACAAGCTTGCTGGCATGGATTGTACAAACACAGGCAGGACTTTGGTACTCAAACTATCCCCTGCCCTTGTGCTGTCTGCATGGAAAACCCTCAAGGTTACCCCAATGCACTCCCAGGCATGTCCTGCTGTGCAGCTGTGACAGCCAAGGGCTGCTAATCCTGAGGGGAATGGACTTGCTTGGGTGCAGGAGCTGCTTAATTCCCACTGCTGTGTGCTGAGTGGGAGCTCTGGCCTCCCAAAAGAGAGGAGTGGGACAAAACAAAGATTGTACACAGCAGCCTGCTTGATCTTCTGTAGGCAGATCAGTAAGAAGGCAAACTCCACATTGCTCTCAACCTTCCTCTCCATTTTAGAGCAATTTGCCTCCTCCTGCCCCTTCAGAGCTGGGTGACAGGGCACCATGTAGAAAGGATTAAGCAGCAGTCCCTTTAGGGATGCTTAGTCAGTGAACCCGTGCTTCTCATTACATACTTCCAACCTGCTGTCATTTGATAATCTTGTGGAAGGGTTTGCAAGTTTGTGCTGCCTCAGAAATTTCTGCTTGTTCACTGCAGCTGCACTCAGAGGGGATTCTCTGAGCACAGCAAGACCACAGCTAATTGCATCAGGAGGTCAGGAGGAAGGTCTGCTAAACTGCTCCTGGTACAAACCCCACCTGCATTCTCAGAGCCCAGCCAGGTTGCTTACAGAGCCATCATTAGCACTGAAAATTAAAAAGCTGCAGATAGAATTTGCACAAAGTAGAGCCGCAATAAATTAAAAAAAAAAAAAGCAAATTTTCTTCCCAATAGCTGAGCTGACTTTGGAAAGCAAGACTTAAAAATAGTAGGATTTTGCCATGGATATAAAATGAGCATTTTATTCATTGATTTCTTTCAGGTCAAAATACTGACACTGAATACTATCATTTGACCACACAGATTCCAAAAGTCATGTTATTTTATTTCGCTGATCCCTTTTTGTTTTATTTTTTATTAAGTCCACAAACTTACTTTTGATTAGTACAACAACAGGTCTTAAACTCTTGAGTGCAGTTCACTGAAAGATAGTTTTGAATTTTGACTTACTCTGTTGATTTTGTGAGTATTCCCATCTTTACATTTCTATAAAGATCTCTGTCATTTCCATCTTACTTCTCTAATGTCCAAAGCGAAAGAAACCAGTTGTGTGACAACTCACAAGTCAGGTAGGGAAATTAGGAGGAATATATTTTGCATTTTGCAGCCTTCCAGTATCCAAAGGGAGCCTACAGATAAAGGCATAGTTTTGACAAGGGCACGGGGAACGGCTTCAAACTGAGACTACTTTTTAGATTAAATATTAGGAAGAAATTCTTTGCTGTGAGAGTAGTAAGGCTCTGGGAAAGGTTGCCCTGGAATTTGTGGATGTCCCATCCCTGGAAGTGTCCAAGACCAGGTTAGACAGGGCTTTGAGCAGCCTGGGATAGAGGCAGGTGTCCCTGACCATGGCAGGGAATTTGGAGGTGGGTGATCTTTAAGATCCCTTCCAATCCAAACTGTTCCATGATTCTGTGATTCTTCTCAGCTGCTTTGCACTGGTAGCAAGAAGTCTGCAAAGGATGAGGTCAGGGAGTGCAGTGGCAGAGGAAGATTCAGAGCTTTATTTTCCAACTCCCTGCATTTCACCCTCTCTACAGATTAGCACAGGCTCAAGCCTGGCTGAGTAGCATCAGGATGAAGCCAGATAGTGGAAAAGAAGCAATTTCATCTCAGTGCAAGCATTTCACACTGGATTGTCTCCCACTTGAGCTGACGTGTTAAACAGAGCTGTTTACCAGCCTGTGGTAAACTCCATTTACCCTGGGTACACAGCTTGCCTTGCTCTGCAGCCAGGAGCATCCCTGCTCCTGGGTGGCTGCCTGAACCCATCCTGAGAGCACAGAGCAGGGCTCAGACTCCCTACCTGAGTGACAGACATCTGATGCCAGCCACTACAGAAGTGCCCCTGTTTGGGTGGGAAGGACAGGCAGCATGAAGCCATGTGGGGATTCATACCAGATTTATTCCAAAACCAAAGAATCAAACACACCTTTCCTGAGAAACAAGCTCCCTTCTCAAAAATAAAAATAAAAAAAAAAAGAGAAGAGTAATTTAAGGTCAAATACTTTCACCCTAAGCAACATTAAGTGAAGAATGGCAAAGTGTGGTTGGCATCCTGTCTGGTTTACCAGCAGTGCCTGGATTTGGATTTGGGGGAGGACTGCAACGTCACAACACTGCCTGGCAGCTGAGTGTCATCAGGTCACACTACGTGGGAGAATGCCACACAGAAAAGGTCATTCCCTGGGCTCCAACCCAGCCTGTCCTACTTGGAGAGAGGGCTCTGTACTGGGCACTGGTTTGTTCTGGAAAATGCCTTCTCGGGCTCAGCTTCTGTCACCTGAGCCCCTGACAGTGGCTGATGCCAGGCAGGGAAGCTCTGGCATGCACAGATGGTAGGGAGAAACCAAAACCACTACAAATGTCTAAAGGAAGGGGTCATTTCTTAGAAAGAGAAGAGGAACAGATCACTCTGAGCCTGGCCAGCCAGTACAAGGTGTTTCACAAACACATGAACTGAAGTGGCTGCTGAGAGTAGCCCAGAAATGAGCTCAACCCTCTGAGCACAGCCACAGCCTCTCTTGCAGGACAACTTCTCCCCCTCTTTCTTCTTTTGGGAGTCTTTCCTGAGCTGCTGCAAACTAAACACAGATCCTTGGGGGCTGGCAGATGCCATCACTGTCTAGCATTGCCCCCATGGATGTAATCTGTCATGTCTGTGCCCTCCTGCCAGTACAAATTGCTGTGGTTACGGGGTAATAAAGCAGGTGCCAGCTCTCCATGAGACAGCTCCGTGTCCCTTGCCCATCCATGATCACCTTTGCAGCAACAGCAGTGAAGCTGCTTCCTGCCCAGCCCCACAAAGCCCAGGGGAATGGTGCCAGTGTGGCCCCCAAAGCGTGCCAGAGGGGCATGTGCCAGCACTGCCAACCCAGAACAGTCTCACACAGCCTTGAAGTCAAAACCAGCCTCCTTAGCAGGAACTGTACTTGATTTTGCAGGAGATTTCCAGGAGGCCTCTGGCACCCACAGTCGCTGGGAGCAGAGCTGGTGCTCCCTGGTGGTGCTGCACTGTGCCTTGCTCTCCCTTCCATCCAACCCCTGGTACCCAGAAGAGTGTGTTTCCAGTCTCAGAGGGATTCTGCCCTGCCTTATTTGTTATTTTTGTGCAACCAGAGTCTTACTAAGGGATTGCATCCAAGCTAGGCTCTGGCTTATCTCCATTCAGTGAAATGTCTTCCAGTTTGGTCACTTGTAGGCCTGACGGCCTCACTGTTGTGGCAGGTTGAAAAGGGAAGCACGTCCTAAATTTCCCTGGTTTTGGGGCATAACTGAGCTTGTGTGGCCAGCAGTGAGGTTTGGTACATCCAGGGAGTGGTGCAGTTCAGTGCTCAAGCTGTGACATTCAAAGCCTGGCTTAGGGCAGGTTAAGGAAATGCAGCCACCAAACCTCTGGCACTGCCCATCTTTAAAAATGCCCTGTGACTTGCTCCCCACACAAAGTGCAAGACAGGCTTTTGCACCTGTTAGTGAGGCAGAGAGAAAGGACACTTGGGCTCCTCACAAGGATGCATTTCTCACCCGTTTGGCACCCATGAAAAGGGTGATGTCCTCTCAGGGTGCCAGGCTCAGCGACCAAGCCATCAAGAAAAATTTTAGGGTCAAGTGCTGGGACCCTAAAATGAGCTATCAGCTCTGCGTGGGCCGTGCTGTCTAGCACCTGCTTTCACACACAATCACCTTCCATGTCCCCTTCCATCCCTGCTCCTGCAGCCACTGTGGCCAGCACAGCACCTTCATCCCAAATGCGCCTTCCTTCCCCACACAGGCATTCCTTTTGGGATCCTTGGCTCAAAGCTTAGGCTGCTCCAGCTGGGCTGCAGGCAAAGTCCCACTTCTACTGAGTTCCATGGCAGCTTTACCTTTGATTTCAATGGGGAGTTAATTTTGGTGAAATTTTGTTGTTTGGATGTGACCTTGCAGAACATCAGGCAGAGCCCACCTCCACTCTCACCCCCATCCTGCCCTGATAAGTAGTCTTACTCAGACCTCAGTTTCCCCCTCTGTATCTAAAAGGAAACCCAAGTTGAAAATGCACCTTCCCCTTCTTTATGAAGTTCTTTGATACAGAGATCTAAAATACAACACAAGAGCCAACAGTGACCTTCATTTTCCTTTACCGTGTCAGACCCATTTAGTGGCTATTTATGGCAACCTGGTCATTAGCACTACAAGAACAAATTCAGCACAAAGAAAGCTTTAAACCACAGATTTGGGGTGTGCCAGGCTGTCAGAACACCATTGTACACTACTTTCCTCCTTGTCCTATCAAAAGACAAAAGCTGCATTTGATGATTGAAGACACAGAAACCAGAATAGCGACAGGAGCTCCTCCTGCAAAAAAGGAATTCCGCATTTCCTAAACCCCACATCCCTCCTTTCCTCCACACTGCTTGGTCTCCTTGGAGCTCTCCACAAAGGGATCAGAGCAGGGCTTCTCCCCCAGTTTTCTGGCAGTTCCTCAAGCCAGAACTGGGCTAAGCTACTCCAGCAGAGTCAGAAGACCTTCTGATGTGCACATTGTTTTGCTGCTTTGTTTTCAGATAAACAAGGGAGCAGGCAGATGATGAGAGATGTGGACAGCCTCTTTGTCAGGCAGGGAGCTGCTGCCACTTGCTGGCATCCCACTATGTACAAGTAAAAGGTTTTTCCTTCTGTGTTTCTTCCCATGGAAGATTTCAAGGGTGAAAACTCACCAGAAGAAGGTGATGTATCTCCTGAATTAGGAAAGATTTCTCATTTATAATATCAGGTTCTCTCATAGCTCTCTTAACACCCATGGGCCTTACTATTGCACATTTCCCATTCTCTCTGTCTCTCTACCTGCAGCTGAGCTTCTCAGTTCTGACCCTAGAGCCAGGGGAAAATCAGATGCCTTTGCCTCACTTGACAGACAGAGAGACAGACAATGAGAATGCTTGAGTTAACCAGATCTTTCATGACTTTCCTTCTGAACTAAAATCAGGCTGGAAAAGGATATCTATGTTCAGATGTGGACAACAGTGAGATTGTCTCAGAAACAAAAAGAACCTAAGAATCCTATTGTGAAAACATAAGTTCAAGATGGGATTAGTTTTAATGAAAACAGTTCTGATAGCAGCTTGGTACTCCTTGAAAACCTGCACAGGAACCCACTAATGTATGTATTAATAGTCACTACCTCATTTCTTGTCTTTCATTCCATTTCAATTCAAAATGCCTGTGTGGCATACACTGCCAATAGCAAACCAACTTCAGTCTTGATCAGTCTTGGGGATGTACTCACACCTCTGTGTAAGACATGGGTTTAGTAACATTTTCCAAGTTGGATATGATGGAAGTGGACATCCATACCTTCCTCAAAGAGGCAGTATGTTGAGCAAGTAGATACAGCAATGCAGGAAATCTAAAAATGCAGAAAAAGACCAGATCTTACAAACTGAGCACTTTATGAGGTGTGGATGCTTGGAGGATGCTGTGCAGTCCAAAAGGATCTCTTTTGCCCCCCATATTTCCTGGAACAAGAGGCATAGAGATGTTTTATGGTTGGCATAGATAAGCTGTAATGAGGGGATTCGTTCCTCCCAGAAGGTGAACCACACAGTGACTGGGGAACTCCTCTCTGCCCAGGAGGTGAAACTGTGCTGTGGATCACGTAAATGCAAGGCAATGCCATCCTGAGAAAGCTCTGTTTGTTTGTTGACTGTCAGTTTAGCTGGAGATTAGATAAAGCTTAATTAATGCAGTGCAGTTATGCTTTCGAGGTTAAATTCTTAACACAGAGATAAAAATTATTACTGAAAGTCATAGCAGAAGCCAAGAGAAGAGGGAGCATTTTAACCACTGACTCAAAGGAGCCTTTTTTTACAAAACAAACCATATTAGTGAGTTGCTATCAGCTCCATGTTCCCAGTCTCCATCGCTTGTCAGACCAGTATCACCCTGGGAAAAGCCCCAGAAGTAATCTCTCAAACATGCCCTTTTATGACCCCACATATCTATTTTCTACACTCATTTGCAAATGCCCTGCAACATATAGTCAGAAAGATATCAGATGCATGGACTCAATGATCTTAAAGGTCTTTTCCAGCCCAAATGATTCTGTAATTCTATGATTCTATATTGGAGCTGGCCTTTTATCATTGGGAAAATGCCAACTCATTTACATGAACGTTCACGGGATAGCAGTGGCTTTGCAAACATCTTGCCAGAAACCTTCAGGGTCACAATCATCTATAAATAGGTATCATAAACAGGTTCCTACCAAAAAACTGATATCACCAAAGCAGATTCTGGTCAAGCAAGTTAATGCATCACAATTAGTTCTTTGTGCCTTTCACATTATTTACAAACACAATGCCATCCCATCCTCTAGGTCACAGCAAATAATTTTGCCTTCCTATTCTACTGATCAACTGAATTCCCAATAAACCCAGAACTCAAATTCTTTGAAAATCTTTTTTAGGAGTCAAATTTGTGCCTGGTTATACCACTACAGCTGCCAAAACCTTTGGATGGTTAAGCGGCAGCCAAATGGAAAAGAAGTGGACTGAAACAGGGATGGTGGCTGAGGGTGAGAATAATTCTCAGCAGGAGGGGTGACCACCTCAAAACACCTCCAGAAACAGGACTAAATAGCAAAAGGGTACCCTGAAGTCTAAAAACACCTCAAGTTCATGAACCAAATTAGCAACACGAGGGAGAAGGGAGGTGCAGTAACTGCAGGCAGATGAAGTCTGTTGAGCCCTTTCCCAAATGAATGCAAAGCCCAGAACCCAGGGCCGAGGACAGCGAGGTAAAAGGCAGCAGAAAGGAGGTGAGCAAGAGGAGAGGCTGTGGCCAGCTGATGTCCAGACCTATGACCACCACGTCAATGGGAGCAAGGCCAAAGTGACATTGAATCTGCAGAAGCATCATCAAAACAGCATCCCCCGGCTGAAATGCCACGAGCCTGAGGGTCAGCCCCAGGCCAGCTGCTGCAGCCGAGTCAGGCGCTCCCCAGGGGACGTGTTCCAGCTCATCCAGCTGACCTAACCTTGGCTCTGTCCCCGGCCACCCTGCCCAGCACTGTCCAACCATCCAGCGGGGCCACAGCGCCTTTCAGCGGGACACGGGGATCACTGGGGAGCTGATCTGGTGCAGAGGGATACAGCAGCCATGAGATGTTACCTGACAAACTGCCCCTCTTCTAACCTGGCTGCATTTGTAGATGAGGAGCCAAGTGTGTCCTTGGGTATGCCAAGGAGATAAAAGTGTCTGGGAAGAGGGAGGCATTCCAAACCACCCAAAGAGTCCGTCCATGCTGCCTAGGGAGCTGGCCAAGGGAGCAGAAATGGTGGATGGGAAGACAAAATGATCAGTTAAGACATTTGTGTTATATGTGGAAGAGAAGATATGGAAGAGGAGATAAATTAGAGCATGCTAAGATGGCAAACAGTCATTTCCATTTTCCTCTGTGGCACACACATTACCTCTTTCTGCATGTTTTCCTATAGAAACAAAGAACTTTTCACCTCTCTCCCTGACTTTAATAACTTTTGAACTTATTGGCCAACTTTGACTGAATTTATTAAGAGGCAACGATATCAAAAAAAAGTCCCTGTAAGAGTTTGTCAGGTTAGGCAAAGAAGAGAATTTTTCTATTTGAGAGACCCATATAACCTCACCATTTCCTAAGCAACAGAGAATCCATGGGTGCACAAGCCTCTGAAGGGATAAGGAAGAAAAAGGGCAAGAGAGGTGTCCAAATACCAGAAACAGCTCTGGCCAGGCTCTCTTGATTGAGGCCAATCAAGCACTACACAGAGCATGGAGCTGGTAAATTCTTTGGAAGACATTCTATTGAAAAAACCATCTCCCTTTGCCTTGCATGTGCACCACAGATTTCAATGCCAGGGCAAATATGGGAATGAAATTGTCTTTGATACCATTCCTTCTCACTCTTTCCCTTTCTCCCTGGGGGCAGAGCCCTCTCCTGCCTCCAAAGCACAAGTGACTGGGAGGCCACTTGGCATGGCTGCTCTCCTGCTTTTTGGCTGTACAAAGGCACTGCTGAAAACCAACCTGCATAAACCACTGAGATAGGAATGTAAAGAGTAACAGAATGATCATACTCCTGGTAGGAGGCCAAATGCTAACAGTGCAGAAGCCTGTATGGGTTTGTTCACCTACTAAAATAACATAACTCCTGCCCCACCAGTACATTCATATGTGCCTCCTGCCACCACAGGACAGTAAAGATTTATTTACCAGGCCTGCAGCACACAATGCTGGCTGGACCCTGCTGGGAGTCTGCAGAAAAATTCAGTAAACAGCAGCAAACTCTTTGGTGCTTCTTCTCTTGCTGAAAGCGAAGCCTCCAATGGTGGCTATAAATCTTTTGCTGCCACTTGCAGAGGGTATTTACTAATTACAGCATCAGCACATCTTGTGCCAGTTGTAGGTCATCGGGATAGCCTAGAAAAGGAACAGAAATAGTTTTGCAGCGAAGGCAGGCTCAGAGGATGAATGTCTCAGCACTGATCTCTCCACTGCTCTGGCAGCAGCACTAGGAAACTAAGGATCACAATGCAGAGAACAAGGATGTTAATTCTGCCTAAATAACAGACCGCGTTTCCTCTACCCGGCTGTTCTGGGGAGCTAATTACACAGATTCCCGAATCAAAGAAATATAAAACAGTCTGCAAATGATTGCAATGTTGATGTGTTGGCAGTCCAAACCATGACATATGGTCCTTCAGTTTGCCATCCTAGAGAACAGGCTCACCCTCATTACGCAAAATTATGTCGTAAATAAGAGAAAGAGGCTGACTCCAGAAACGAGCTGGAGGTGACCTCCCTCCTTAGCCCCACAAGAGACAGTCAGGGCTCCACAGAGCTGCTGCCAACCTGGCCATAGGTCCCCAAATGTACCTCCCTGGAGGGGGAAGGAAGGTGAATCATATCCAGGCAGGATCCTGGCTCAGTCAATACCCACACACAAACTTTGCAAAGCCAAGATTTCGGCACCAACGCCGGCTGGACACGCGTGTGCCACCAGCCCTGCTCCGGGAGCGCTCCCCAGCCGTGTGCCAGCCCCTGAGCCTCACCTGAGCTGGATCCAGACCTTCAGGTTCATCTCTGGAGCCCCATCTTGGACCTGGTGGGGTGAAGGACACCTGCACACACCAGGAGGGGAGAGGGGTGAGACAGGAGCACACCGAGGGCTTTGGCACGCCTTCACCCACGGCAGCCGGGACGCATCCGTCACCCCAGTCCCAGCCAAGGAGGTGAGCATTGCTCCCAGTGCCACAGGGCTTGGGCTGTTCCCAAAAGGGAGACCCTCCTCTCTCCCCATCCTCCTTCATGCTGCCCTTGTGTCAGAGACTGGAAAGATTGATGTTCGAGATATTTTGGGGTGCAGGTGTGTGGGGCAGGGGCGGGTGGGGCTTTGCCCTGGCGGGGCAGTGCCCTGCTCCTCACACCCCACCCCTCTGGAGCCTGTATCCCAGCCCTGCAGCAGTGCCAGTCACGGGCACAGCACAGGCAGTGCTCCACACCCACCCCTGCAGCCCCTGAACCAGCTCCTGAGTGACCAAGACACCAGAAGTCCCACCTGGAAGAAGGGCCCACGAAGGCCAAGGGGTATTTAAGGCTGAACACGAGGACATCACGTTTATCGAGCCCTTACCTCTCCTCTATCATCGCTGGAACCCAGGATGTTAATTCTGCCTAACCAGAATGGAACCCAGGAGTTGGTAGCTATATGTGTGCTTTTCTGTATCTTTTCTGTCTCTCCCTCTTTCTCCTTCTTCTAATTCCCTCTTCTTGGAATATTTTGAGTAACTTAACATCAAACAGGCTTAAAGTTTGCTAAGCTGAATGGGCCAAGTTAGTGTGAGAAGCGTTTTATGTTGATTGAATGTTGTACCAAACGTTTTGCCAAACTTTTACTGATTTTCTGAATTTTGTCAGTAAAATCTTTTGTGTTGTTTTGACCGCTTGAGAATATCTCATTGGTATTTCTCCTGTGCATGCAACTCAGAGTACATAAACCACTGTTAAGCCCTTTTAAAAGGCTCATCATGGTGGTTGATTGAGCCTTACATCTTGCCTGAGCATTTCCTCTTCCTCCACTCCAGCAGTGCCTCACTTCCTACCTTTGCAACCTGACCCAGTGTCACCATCCCCAGCTCGGGCCCTGCTCAGCCCCCCCAGGTCACTCTCTATCCCCCATGGACCCCCAGTCCAGCAGAACCCCTGAGGACCAGACCACTGCTCCTCCCTGGCAAGCAGAGAAGTGATTTTCCCTGTGCAAAGGTTAAGGACAGAGCTGATTTATTTTCTCCTTGCCCTCAGGGATGCAAAGTTCAGCTGCACAGAACAGCATCTCTGCATTGAGTGGCTCAGAGCACTGAGATCAAGATTTTGGCCTGAAAGACAGGTACACCTGGCTCCTCTGCCTGCATCCTCAATCCCCTCTCCTCCTGCCTCATCAGGACTGCAGAGCAGGAGGAAAGGCAAGGAGGAGTGTGATCTCCCCAGTTCCTCCCTTAAAGTCATCATTTTGAGTGTTTAGCTCAGAATGGATAATTTTTATGTGCTCAGAGTCTGCTCTGGACCCTGTGGAGCTCATTAATCCAGAAAAGGCTAAACGGACACAGTACCTTTGCACTTGCCTGCCTCACTGCACACTGAAATCCCAAATTCTGGTGTGCTGAGGGGCTGTTGGTTGCCTTGCTCTCATCCTGCCTGTGTTTGGCCTTCAAATGGGTAAATGTAACTCTGGTAAAGGAGCTGAGGAAAGCTCAGAGAGGCCACAGGAACATTGTGCCTCTTAGGAAGGAGACAGCAGATAAACAGGATTAAGGAATTTTGCATAGTTCAACCTGCCAGTTTCTGTGAAGAGGAAATGTAGGCAGTGCCTGCATCCCTGATTCAGAGGAGAAGCCTTTGAAATGCCTGCCAGGCAAAACGTGTTAAGATACAAGCTGCTTTCCTCTGTAGCAGGGCGCAGTGCTGGGAACAGCCCTCCCTCTGTGGAGCCCACCCCACGCCAGGCACAGTCTGTGGTGCACAGACAGATTTCAGGAGCCCAGGGAGCCAAGCAAAGCAGTCCTGATTCTGAGTCACAGGCTGGTGCTGGTGCTGGAATTCAAACAGGGAGATCCCCTGCAAGATGTTCTGTTCTGGACCAGACCGAAAAATTTCACCAAGAATTGGTTTCCCAAGGAAGACCTTAATTTTTTTCACCTCTTTTTTGTTGTTGTTATTGTTTTTGTTGTTGAAAAGTACCGAAAACTAAAATATTTGGAATGGGGCTGGTTGTATTTGGGGTTTTCTTTAGGGGAAGGGGCTGGATTTGGGCTTAAGTCTCAATAAAGTGTTTGGATTTTCAGGTGAAACTGGCTTGTTCTGCCACCTGGTCTCACAGCAGCAGGTTTGGGCTAAACCCTGTGGAAATGCAGTGTTAGAGACCCTGCCCTCAGCAGTCTTTCCCCCCAGGAGGAGAGGATATGCCTGTAACTCACCACTGCTCTGGGACAAGAGAAGCTGCCAGTGTCCCTCCCCAAAACCAGAGCCCTTCACACCCCCTCCTCACTCCTGGTCAGGGCACCAAAGGATGAACACTGATTTTTGTGAGCTCTCTGTAAGCCAGCATACAGTGAAGCCTGTGGGGGCTCTGCTTATTGAAGCCAAGGGAAAGACATTGGGAGAAAGGACAGGAGCACTGCAAAAACGAGTTACTGCTGTGTGATCAGCTCCATGGAGAGCCATCCCAGCCTGCACAGTGTCACAGGGCTGCCATGCTCTTTAGCAATGGTGGCTCTGCCTTTTTGTCCCTCAGGTTTGGCTGGGGATGCACAGAGCCAGGTTTGGCCATTTCAGAGGAGCTGGGGGAAGAGGGCAGAAGAAAATCGAGGCAGAAACCAGCACAGCCTAAGCATTCCCTGTGGCTCAGGGACTAGAGCATCATCCATCATCCCACTGGGGTGGCACTGAGGCAACCAGTGCAAGGGGTGTAAGATTTTGGAGTTTTCTTGAGTGTCCAGGTACTCATAGAGAATTTGGCTGTCTCTACAAGCAAGGCAGGTGGGGCAGCCCTTGGGCAGCTGCCAGAGATGGAAAGTGAGGCTGGTGATCCTCAATGGGAGCTCCAGGTTGTGTAACCCAGTCTTTCAAAAGAAGTCTGCACTCCTGGAGTATTATATTTCCAACTAACTCCATCTAAAATGAAGAAAAATCTAAGCTTTTAATCTTCTTATTTTTAATTTATTTTTAGGGTTTGCTTAATTATTTATTTGCAGGTAGTAATTCAGAAAAGATCCTTCAAAGTTTGTCTGCACAATATTCTGTTAAAACTCCCACACGAGGGGCACTCACCACTAGTGAATTGTAAGGAACTGAGTGACGAGTCATGTCTGGTTTCCCTGCATATAATTGGAATTTTCTCTCTTTCACATCATCTCATACTTGTTCTGCCCCTCAGGGTAGTCCTGTCCTTGGATGAGGCTTTAGTGTGGCTGTTAAATCCTGTTTGGATGGGCTTGCAGACAGCCCAGACAGCTGGAAGGTTGGCTGCAGAGGATGCAGGATAGAACTGTTGGGATGTGGAGCAGGAATGGGGCAAAGCTGCTTCTCCAGACAAGGTCTCAGCTGTGCTGTGCAGATTTCCAGAGCAGCCCACCCCTTCCCTGCTCTGCTGGGCTTGGGGAGCTGTGGGAAATCTTTGCTGGCCCATTCCACAGAGCCCTGTGTCCAACTTCACAGTCCAGCCCCTCCAGACCTGTTGGCTCCAAGGAGCCCGCAAGAGCAATGCCAAACCAGCAAGAGAAGATGTAAGCATGGAAGATTTGTCAAAGAAAACTTTTTAAAAATATCATGTATCCCACAGCAGTCCAAAGTAATAGCTCAGCTGCTAAAAAGGTGGAATTAAATGGGTCAGGCTGTAGAGCTGTGCCAGTCTCTGCCAGCTAAAGGAACTAACTTCTCATCTGTTAGGACTGTTTCATCTTTTGCTGTTCCAAGAATCCATCTCTCTACTAGTAATGATGTCAAATAAATCTTCACTAAAATGTAAAAATGTTTATGATTATACTTACTGACCCGTTCCTTTATTAAATGAGGACAATAGGATGATGCCTTGATATTTACTAATGGGTTACTCCCATCTAACCTTTTCTTGTTCATCCAGATCATCTGTTTTCATTTCACCACTCAATGGCTGCCAATAAAATTAAGTCAATTAAATTAAAGGTCTATTATGTTCTTTCAAATCAGGCTGAGGCCTTTTTTCTTTCCTCAGTCAATGCTCTGAGAAGATCTTTGATAGGGCAGCTGGGAAATCTGGAGCAGATTCTCCTCTGCTGGAAATTGGTTTAGCTTTTCAGAAATCAATAGAGAGGCATCAGCTTACCCAGCTGAGGGCCTGAGCCCTGATGTGTAGGAATAAGCCTCAAGCCTGTCTTTGGGCCAAGATTTAGGTCTGGAATCAGTCCCTCATGCAATCTCAAAGACCTTGTCTACTTATCACAGTTAGAAGTTACTTATAGCATACATGGTGCATTTACACCATCATCTATTCCCCGTGGAAATACCCCTAGCTCAGTATAAAAATGACCTTTTATATTTAACTTTAAATGTGAGCTATTGCCAAGAGGCATAAGTGAAATTGATAAAAGACTCTAATGTCTTATCATAGAGTCTGCATGAAGCTGTCTGCTTTGGTTGTCTGATATTAAAACAGTTCATTGTAATTTTTTCCAGCATAGAAAAGACCTTAACATTTTATTAAGTGATTATTAAAATAAAACCAAGGAGGAATGTTCTGCATCCTAACAAAATCCTAAAGATTGCAGTTCTTTTCTGAAAAAATTTTACAGGGCTAGTGAAAATGTCAAGAATAAACCTTACCAAGGTATCACCACCATGTTCAGGTGGCAATCCTGAATGCTTTTCCTTTTTTCAACTTCTAAGTGGTCAGCCACCCTTAATGCTCTGAATGCTTTGTCAGAAGTCATCTGTGAACTCTTAACTCATCATCTCAGTGCTGCTGTTGTATTTGAAGCCCCAGCCCTCTGTTAGCAATCATCTCAAAGGGCTGGTGCACAAGTAGAAAATGTTTTGTCTTGGTGGTAAAGTTGGCACAATCCCCACCAAGCCTGGGCAAACTCTGCTGTGAAAGGAAGCAAACAAAGACCTGCAAGAGCTCCTTCACAGAGGCTGAGTGAAGAGACAATGTTTACCCAAAAACCTTAAAGCAAACTCGGGAATTAAGGCTGAACAGCTTTGTGTGTGTTTCCAAGTGAGAGACTTTGTAAGCAAAGCTTTATTTAACTCTCTGCTGTCACAAATTCAAACAGTGAAATGGCTCCTAACCCTAATTAACTCAAAATGTTTGACATCTTAGGAAAGCTTTGAAGCACAGAAGGGCTTCCTATCAGCCAAACCTACAGTGCAGACCAAAAGTTTCCCTATTCAAATGTCAAAGTTTTTCAATTTGCATCATGCATCATATAAACTACAAGCAACCTCACCCAAGAGCCAACAACCTTTTTTGGCTCCTAGAGCACATTTTTCTAGGATAAAATCTTTAAAGTGATCTCCAGCTTTCTAACTGCAAGCAGAAAATCCCAACTTCTTCTCAGACCCAAGGGGTGGGAAAATGAGTACAAGTGATTGGGTCACAGATTGAAAAGGCAAAGCAGAAATGTCCCTTGCACAGTGTTGCAAGAGGGGTAGAATAAGAGAACAAGGTCAGACCTTCCTCTGAGCTGGTCTCTGGGCAGAGGATGGATCAGAGACAACCCAAAATTTCTGCTACTACTATTCAGGCTAGTGACTGCCTAAGGATAGAAAGTTTAACCCTCTCTTTCCTCTGAGGATCTTGTCATTCATTTGTGCACCTCCAACTCTAAAAGATCTCTGAAACGATACAAACAAGATCTGGTGGCTCATTCCTGTTAATGACCCTGCTGCTGTGCAGCTCCATCAGCTCTGTGTAGAGCTCATTTCTGCTGAACAATCACAGCTCAGCGGCTGGAAACCCAGAGATCATCAATTCCAAGAACTGCAAAGGTGAGCTTCCCCTCCCGGGAGATCCACACCCCTCCTGCAACTGCCAAATTAGTGGAGTTGTGTTGGGGTAAAAGGGATGCAAATGAGGACAACGCTTACTTTGCAGTTTCTGTGCTGTATCAGGAAAACGTTATCACCTCTGACATCTCAGGGAGATTCTGTGTTTACTGACACCTTTGCACCACAACAGTGATTTTGATGAAATCCTTTGGGTAATGATTACATCAGGAGAGTTACACCACTGAAAAAAAAACTACAGCATTTTCCATCTGTGCTGCACATTAGATACCAGTGCTGATGACTTCGGTGGGGTTATCCCTGTGTGGAAGAGAAGATCAGGAGAGCTCAGATTTCTGTGTTTCATCAGGTGAAGCTGGGAGCCACAGCCAGGAGAGCTTGGTGTTGGTGTGGGAGAAAGGGAAAGGGATGCTTATACCTGATGTGCTCACAGGAGGAGCAGGGTTTGACCAACAGAAGCAGCAGGAAAACGACTTCTCCACTTCCACACATGCATCATGTCTATAACTCACTGACAATGGTGGGTTTTAACAGGAAGGAGAAGAATAAAAGCAAGAATAAACACTCTGAACAAGATAATCTGGATTTGTGTGCAGCAATCTTTGCAATCCAACTACTTTTTCCTTAGAGAAAGATCTTTCATTAAATCTTTAGATCAAGGTGCCCCCATGAGACCTAATGCTCCTTTAGACCAAAACTGAAGCATTGCTGTGATAAGGATTAGCCTTATCAGCCTGGGGGCTGTGGAGGAAAGTGCACCAGGCTCAGGGTAGGGGAGGCTGCTGGAAAGGTTTGCTAACATCTGGGACATCTGGGCTGCTGAGTCACATGTGCAGAGAGAGCCTGTGCTGCAGGCAATGGCCAGATGGCAAAAGAGCACAAGAAAAGCTGTGTCCCATGTGCCTCTCACACAGGACATGGGATTTGAGAGTGTAGCACAGGGGTGGCTCAGGGGCTTAGCCCTGACTGATGGGGAAGGGGTGTCCATTGTTAGAAAGAACAGAGGAGTGTGGCTCCCTTGCAGGATGAGGCACCAGCAGTGGATCCCACCCCGGGCACCAGGCCACCCCTGGGGGAACCTGTCCATCCCCAGGCAGCACCCCACCTTTGCTGAGGAGAGATCCTGCACGGATCTGGTATCCCTGGGCTCTCCCCTGGGCTCTCTTCAGGCCAGAGCTGCCAAGGAGGTCAGAGTTGTGCCTTGGCTGCTCTCCCCAGGCTCAGTGGGAGCTCTGCTGCATCTGGCTCCAGCCCCTCTGTGTAGGGAAGGCAGCACTCACCCTGCAAGCTTTTCCCCTGGAAGGGCAGAAAACCACAAGCAGCTCTCAGCAGGAAAGAAAACTGTAAGGAAAGAGAGTGATGAGATGATGTGGATGGTGATGTGCAGCACTGAGAGAGAGGAGCAGTAGTTTGTCAGTCTGATTTATTGAGCAGGGATTATTTGCAATATCCATGGTGCAGGGATGGAGCCCTCCTGGGGCTGATGTGTCTGAATTCTGACAGCCTGGGAGTTCCAGTGTCATGGATCCTGGCTTTCCTTCCCTGCCAGGTAGACTGGACACCTGGAGTGCTTTTCTTCCCCCTCCTCTTGTTTGCTAGAGGAAAGTGGAATTTCATTGCATGAATCTAGGAGCAAAAGCCACGAGAACAAAAAGCAAATATTGCAAGACTGGCAAAATCACCAGAGCTGGCAGCACTGCCTGGATTTGTCTGTTCAATACTCATTCTAGAATAATTAGAAGAGACTTAACCAGCCTGGTGGCATAGACAGGGACACACAGTGCCTTGTAAAACTCAGGGCAGAGAACAAAATGAAAAAGTAGTGCAGCCCAGCTCGTTGCAGACTCAGAGTTTCAGTGTGAGAACCTTGTGGATCCAGTCTCTCCCTGTGAATGCCCATGTTCCCTGCTGTGTTCCCACATCCCTGCAGATTTCAGCACAAACAGGTACTCCTTGAACCTTCCACCAAACTGAAGAGTAAGCAAAAGCCATATGACAAGAGCCTGAATTAAGAAAAAGAGCTGATTAACTCCAGGCATTTGCCAAGTCAATGTGTCTAGACTGTATCCAGTCAATGCTACAGACCAGCTTTGATTTCCACTGCTTCTGGCATTCCAGTGGTAAGAAGCATTTTGTGGTGTAAATTTGTCCTTACTTCACTCACAGTTCTCTGTAGCTCTCCTGGGACTTTTTTAATACAACATGATCATCCCAGTGTCACCACAGTAAGGCCCTGTGAGCCACATCCTGTGTTCTGCAGGCACTTGGTGCTTCCAGGGCTACAAGAACACCCACTCCAAGGCTGACAATTCAAATAAAATGCTAAAGATGCCATTTCAAACAAATATCATGGTTAGGCTTTGAATCTTCTCTCAGGTCCAAAACTTCAAAGCCAGTCCTCCATGGTTTCAAGGAGAGCAAGATTTTGCATTTTTCCTCCAGGCAGCAATTTATTTAAAATGCCAAAACAAGCAACTTTCCAGGGAACCCCATTTCTGCCTGCTGCAGGACAGTTGTGCTAACCAGCCACCAGTCAGACCAACCCCAACATCCTGCAGCTTCTGCCTGGGTCTCCTCTTTCACTCCAGTCTGGCCTAGAAGCATGAGAAGAGACTTTACTGATGGAAAACTGCAGGACACAAGGTATTCTCAAACACAGTGGTTATGGTAATGTGGTACTCTTGCAGGACAGAAATAAGGCAATTTCCTTTTACAAGAACCAGAAGCAGCAGCACCATCAACCCTGGGGAAGGGGAGTGAGACCCAGCTGACAGGGCTGAGTGAAACACTCCATCAACCAAGACAACCTCAACAAGGTGATGGGTGAACAGAACAGCTTTTTCTCTGTCTGTACACACGCACACACATCTCTGTGTGCAGATGCACATGTGCCATTACGTGTATTCAGGTAGAAGCATTATTCAGAGAGAGGTTCATTCCGAGCTGATGATGCCCATTAGTGCAAGGCATAACCAGCAATTTGGAAGCATTCAGAAGTGTTTCCTTCTGTGGCTATAGAGCAGTTGAATTGGATTGCAGAGGCAGCAGTGGCTCTCCCTCAGGGATCCTCAGGAGGCAGGCTGGTGCCTCCACTTCCCCACATACCTTTCATCACAGGTCAGAGTTAGGCTGCAAGGAGGATTTGCTGCCTTATCACCTCCTCCTGCCCCTTTCACTGGCATTTACATCAGCCCAAATCTGGCCTGGCTCATTTAAACAAAGCTGTAAAAAAAAACAAACCTGCATTTTCCTAATCTCAAATGGATTTAGGGAGACTAGTGCAGCAAAAGGCAAAGTAAGACTCACTTGCCTGTCAAGCACAATCTCACTGATGGAAACCAAAAGACCTACAAAGGAAATTTTAATAGTCACCTGGAAAAAACATTAACTTGAGTTACATCTACTTTCTAATGGCATATTTTGTATGAAACAAAACACTCACAAATAATTTTGGGACCAGGGATGTTCCCCCTTACAATTGTTTTCATCATGGGGGCTGACGGGGCTCTTACGTGCGCTTTCGACTGCCACAGTGAAAAATGTGTTCCCTGTTTGTTCTTGTTCTGCCTCTGCAGGAAATCAGAGACTCTGGCTTCCTGTAGGCTACAGATGCTTTATTCTTTGTATTCCCCAAATAGGAAGTCCTGGGGTCGCTGGCCAAATATATGGAAACTTAATTTCATTTCAACACAGGATTAATCACTAGGAAGTGTCAGGACATTGATGGGCTGATAACAAGACAGTTACAGCAGAAACCTTTTATGGGCACCAGGGTCACAGCATTTGGCAGCTGACAAGGAGCTCTGAGTCTCCCCTCGAATGGGGAAGGAAGGCTACCTGATGAGAATTAACACCGGCAATTGTAATAGCAGTGTTTGTTTAATGCCCTGTAAACCTCACCAAACTTTTAAGCCTTTTCATATTTTGGAAAAAAGGTAAACTGTTTTTGATGACTAACCCCTGTTTTTGATGACTAAGCTCTGTGTTTTCACTCTACAAATCAAAACAGTCTGCAATAAACATCCTCTACTTACCAGAGCCTGGCAATGGCACAACTCCACTCAGTTCAAGGAAAGGCTTCTCATTTGCACCCTTGGAATCAGAGAATCATTAGGGTTGAAAAAGACCTTTAAAATCATCAAGTCCAACCATCAACCCAGTGCTGCCAAGTCCACTACCAAATCCTTAAGCAGCATATGTTTTAACACTCCCAGGCACAGTGATTCCACCCTGGACAGTCTGTTCCAATGTCTGGCCAGCCTTCCACAGTAAAGGAATTTTTCTTCATATCCAATCTAAACTTCCTCTGGTGTAACCTGAGGCCATTCCTGTTCACCCTGTCCCTTGTTTCCTGGAAGTCACAGATCAGTCCCCTACTGCCACTGCATGTCAGAGGGTATCCAGGCTAACAGACAGAATGGGAACATTGGATTTAAAAAATTTAAATCCAGGAGCAATTAAATGGAGTTCCACCAAGTGTGCTCAAACTATCTGTTTAAACACAGCCAATATCACACTGCTGTGAGGTTAACAACTATTATTACTCCATTATAAAAGTGGGAAAAGTGAGGTACAAAGACTGAGAGCTTGATCTGTGCCCACAGAGTTGTGGACTTTGTCAGCACTCAGGGACTGACAGCATCAACCACAGAATTAAAGAAACATTAAATGCTTTGAGTTGGAAATAACCTCAATTATCATCCAGTTCCAGGACCCCTGCCATGGGCAGGGCCATCTTCCACGAGACCAGGTTGCTCAGAGCCCATCCAAATTGGCCTTGAACACTTCCAGGGATGGGGTATCCACAACATCTGGATACCATGTGCCAGAGCTTTCATAAATATTAAATCATCTCCTGCAACAGAGAAAGAGTTATGTCTAACTTACAGGACTTTGTCAAGGCAACATGCTTTCAAAAGCATCTTCAATTCATCATTTTCTACCATGAGTAAACAGTGAGGGAGGAATCTCCTTTACAGAAATGAAGATCCCCTCCACAGACACCAGCAGGCACATGGTGCCCTGCCCAATCTGCTCTTGTGTAGTGCACAAAGGGAGCTGGCACCTCCTGCCCTCTGAAAACACACTGCAGCAAGTGAGTATTTCAATTTCTACCCTTTCTGAGCCTGTGTGACATCTGCTATGGGGAAGGTGTCGTGCCAGCCCGTTGTGCTTTGTGTGCATCCTCCACCTCCCCTGTCTGAGGCTGGAGATGAGAGGAGCCAGGTGTGCAGAGGGATGAGAGATCACCCAGCTGCCACCACCCTGCCCTGAGAGCTGAAAGGCTCACCAAGGCCCTGAGCCACCTCATGGGCTCTTTCACCAGGCAGATCCAACAGCATAAAAATATCCCTTGATGAGCAAGATTAAAGTATCAACACTGGGAATAAACTGTTGGATGCACAGCTGGTGGGGAGAGAAGCCTTGGGGTGGGAATGCACCAGTTTTCTGTCTGAACCCAGCTCTGCAGAGCTCCACTCTCTTTGTAATTAATCCCTGCCTCATTCAGTGATGCAGAGTGGACATTCACCCAAACCCATTAATAAGCTAAGGGATTTGAGCATGAGTTTAATATTAAACTCACAGTTAAACGTTCTGCTGAATGGAAATGGAGCCAGAAATTGGCTTATGTGCTTTGCTGAGTAGGAACAGCTTGCAGCAGTTCAGCATCAGTGGCAGAGGGAGATTACTCCGTGAGGATGATTCACTCCACTCAAGCCCAGACAACCCTGAGCTCCACCAGCCACATCCCACCCTGCCTGTAAAGAGACTTGAGAACACGAGAGCCTTGAATTGAGCAATGATGCATATGATGAGTGCTGCCAGAAGACACCCAGGATGTGAGAACAACAAATGCAGGAAGGTTCACTGCAGAGCATCTCTCCCCTGGGGATCTGCACGAACCTGCAGGAAAGCTGCACGAGGGGAGCAGTGACCTTATCGACCTGATGTGCAGCAACTGAGTCAAACCAGCAGCACTTCAGCCAGCTCCACTTAGCAGCACTTGCCTACACTACAAAGCCTTTAGCTGCAGCTAAATTGGCTGATTTATGTCAGAAGACTCAGCTTATATTTAGAGGGGGGTGATTTGGAAGATTTATCTTAATGTTCTCCCTGAATAAAATAAAGCTGTGTTCTTCTGCTGGTTTAAATTCTGCTTACTCTGCTTGCTTTCCTGATCTACCTAACCTGGTTTGGGAAATAACCACTTTTTGCCCAGAAAAATGTCAGCTTGCCTGAGGAGATGGATGCAGTGGCAAACACAGAAAGAGGTAAGTCTAGGAGAAATGAAAAAAAAAAGAAAAAAAAGGGAAAAAAAAGATGGCAAGAGGCAGAAAATTTGGGATAAAAAACAGGCAAGGAAAGGCTTTCCAATGGTAAATCATTTTTGTAACAGGCAAAACCCAAAGGAAAAAGAAGTAAACAACTTATCACAGAAACAGCCATGCTAAAAGCCTGTCACAGACAGAGTTCACATTAATGGATAAATAAAAGACATCAAGAAAGGAATAAAATATTGCCCTGAAGGATGTGTCCTTTACAGAAATGGCCGGGCTCTGAAGGAAAAAGATTGGGGATAAGAAGGAAAGAGTGAGACTTAAATAATGGAATCACAGAACAGTGTAGACTGGAAAAGACCTCCAAGATCACCAAGTCCCACCACTAAGCCAGGATCTCCAAGGCCACCACTAACCCATGTCCCCAAGCAACTCATCTCCACATCCTTTAGATACCTCCAGGGATGGTGACTCCACCACTTCTCTGGGCAGCCTGTGCCAATGCTTGACCATTGAGAAAATTTTTCTAATATCCAACCTAAACTTCCCCTGGCACAACTGGAGATCATTTCCTCTCCTCCTGACACTTGTTACCTGGGAGAAGAGAGTGACCCCCACCTGGCCACAACCTCGTGTCAGGGAGTTGTGGAGAGTGAGAAGGTCCCACCTGAGCCTCCTTTTTTCCAGATTAAACATCCCCCTATTTCTTCAGCACTTCCTGATCAGACTTGTGCTCCAGATCCTTCCCCAGCTCCACTGCCCTCCTCTGGACATGCTCCAGCCCCTCAATGTCCTTCCTGCATTACAGAGCACTCCTGTCCAAATTTGATATTCTGCAGACTGACTGAGGGTGCCTCAGTCACCTCATCCAGATTATCAATAAAGATATGGACAGGTCTGACCCCAGTACTGAATCCTGGGGAACCCTGCTTGTGCCTGGTCATCAGCTGGATATAATTTCATTCTCCACCACCCCTGGACCTGGACATCCAGCTAGCTTTTAGCCCAGCAAAGAGTGCATCTTCTCAAGCCATGAGCAGCCGAAATGACATCAAAGTCTTTACTGAAGTCCACTAAAGACAACATCCACAGCAGTTCCCTCACCTGCTAAGCAGGTCACCTGGTCACAGAAGATCAGGTTTGTCAAGCAGGACCTGCCCTTCCCAAACCCATGCCAGCTGGACCTGATCCCCTGGTTGCCACCTGATGGCCCCTGGGATGATTTGCTTCATGACCTCTGCAGCACCCAGATCAGGCTGTAATTCCCAGAATCCTCCTTCTGGTCCTTCTTTTAGCTGGGCAGCACATTTACTGACTTCCAGTCAACTGTAACTTCCCCAGTTAACCAGGACTGCTGGTAAATTATGGGAAGTGGCTTGGAAAGCTCCCTCAGCATCCTTGGGTGAATTCTGTACAGACTTGTGTATGTCTGTGTGTCTTGTTGCTGGTGATTTCCCCTTAGATTATGGGTCTTCATGCTGCTCCCTGCCCCTGTCTCCCAAATCAGGGTATCCAGAGAGCAACTGGTCTTACTCCTAAAGGTTGAGGCAAAGAAGTCATTAAATATTTCAGCCTTTGTATTTCCCCCCAGATCCAAGAAAGGATGGAGAGTCTCCTTAGCCCTCCTCTGGCTGATAATGTATTTGTAGTAACAACTGCTATTGTCTCTTCCAGCACTAGACAGATTAAGTTCTATTTGGGCTTTGGCTTTTCTGATTTTCTCCCTGAATGACCTCACAACATCCTCGTAGTCCTCCTGAGTTGCCTATGCCTTCTTCCAAAAGTGATAAATTCTCCTTTACTCCCTGAGTTCCAGCCAAAGCCAGGCCAGTCCTTCTCCCCCTCTGGCTGGTCCTTTGGCATGTGGGGATGGATGCCCTGCTCCTGCTGTGCCTTTAGGATTTCCTCCTTAAGCATCTCTGTGTCTTCCTGGACCTCTTTGACCTTCAGGGCTGCCTCCCAAGGGACTCTGTCAACCAGACTCCTAAAGAGCCTGTCCTCTGAAATCCAAGGTGGCAGTTCTGCTGGTCCCATTCCTTACTTCTCCAAGAACTGAAAATTCCACTGTTTCATGGTTGTGATTAAAGGATCCCGCTGAAATTTGTTAAGCACCTTTTGCAGTATTTAAAGCCCTAAGTGAAAAAGCCCCCAGAAAGTGTGAGAGGGCTCCAGTCAACCTCTGAACCACCCAGCTGGAGCTGTGGTGAGCAGGAATCTCCTGAGCACAGGAACTGGCACCAGGGAGGGGCCTTCAGGGCCAGGCCAAGCCTTGGGGGAAAAGTTGTTCTTGCAGCTTCCCTGACCTCTTTGTGCAGCTGTGCAGGGCTGGGATCAGGGAAAAGGGCAAGGGGTTCATTCAGCAGGGGATATTCTGAGAATAAGATGATCAGTGAGCAAGAATTGCATTTCACAGAAAAAAAAAAAACAACAAAAAAAGGGATTTCAACACTTGTTCCCTACTCCAGTAGGAATGTAGGAATTCAATTTTGGATGGCCCCAACAAGAGGAGAGGAGGGAGGAGAAGGGAGTGGGGGAAAGGATGAGGGGGAAATGTGGAGAAAGCCATAGAGGAGTGCCTGAGGCAGCTTGGGGCAAAGCCAGCATGCCTGAGGTCAGACATGGGGAGCACTTAATCCTCAGCAGGGCTGCTCACTTCCTCACCATTTAAAAAAAAAAAACATCTATTTACAGGACCTCTCAGGCAAGGGAAGCTCTGTGAATCAGTGTCTGACTATTAGTTGCTGACCTAGATGGAGGCATTAGCAACTTGGAGTGCCCCTTTCACGTGGGCTCCCCAGGCATCCTGTGAGCTGTGTGCCATTAGAGCCAACCTCACCTGACCTCGCATCACTGCCACGTTGACACAGCACAAGTAATGTCTCTGATGGACCTCAGCTGACCTCAGGGGCCTCTGCTTCCTGCCTTGAAACTCCTTTCAAGGTCCTCAGCTTGTTCCTTTCAAGGTTCCTCAACTAGAGAAAATCTTTAAGCTTCACACTAGAAAACTCTGAAGGAGGTATTTTGTCTCTATGCCCCACTGTCCTTGGAGCTTCTCACAGCAACCAAGTGAGAATCACAAAACCATGGAATGGTTTAGGTTGGAAGGGTCTACAAAAATCATCCAGTTCCAACCCTCCTGCCATGGGCAGGGACACCTTCCACTATCCCAGGTTGCTCAGAGCCCTGTCCAACCTGGCCTTGGACATTTCCAGGGATGGGGCAGCCACAGCTTCCCCAGACAACCTGTCCAGGGCCTCATCACCCTCACAGGGAAGAATTTCTTCCTAACATCTGATCTAAACCTACTCCCTTTCAGTTTAGTTTTCCTATTCTCTTTCAGTTTGAGTTTCCTACCCCAAGGTCCCTTTTATCACAAAACTGCTCTGCAGAGCACCCCAAAATTCCTCCTACCAGTTTCCAAGTTCTAGAGATTGCTGAAGGAAACCTTGAGGCTGCCCAGCTCCTGCTAGGCATTAAAGAGGCTCCTCCTTTTCCTCTTTGAGCTTCCATGAGGCTCCACAGTGCCTGTCCCAGGCTGAAGGGTCACATCTGAACCCAGGTTCTGCCAGTGGTGCCTTCCCTGTGCTCCACAGCCCTGACCCTGGGCCAGGGATGGGTGGGGTTCAGTCAGGTGCAGCTTCCTGAGTTCCTCATCCCCTCCACCTGGAAAATCCTTGGAATTTGTGAATTGGAAGCTTTTGTGAATTAAATATGTCCTAAGTTTTCCCCGTGGCCTCTTCCAAAGTGCCAGCCAAAGGCATCCCTGGGGGATGAGCAGGTTGGTCCAGCCCAAGGGAGCATGGACCACAGGGGAAGGTGATGTCCAATTCTGTGGAAATGGAGAAATTTCACAATTTGGGTGATTTCTGGTGAGAATTCAGCACCAGGGGTACCTTTGTGAGGGCACCTAGAGGGGTTCCCAAAAGATCCCACTTCCCCAGTGCATTTATTTCAGTGGAAGCCAGGGACTAAGGAGCTTCCCAAAGCCCCACAGCTCTCCCCTGGCAGGACAAAGCAGAGCTGAGCCATCACACTCACACTGCTGCCTCTCCATTGCACAAGCCACAACCCATGGCCCAGTGTCTGTGCAGCTCTACCCTGTCACCCTGGCCTCGTGCCACCTTCAGGAGGACAAGGAGCACCTGGTTTGCCTGGAAGCTGCCTTAATAACATTAACCCACCCAGAGCTGTGTTGTGTGGGGAATGAGGTGCAGCAGAGGGATTCAAGTAGCAGCTCAATCTCTTCTGCTGTGTGGTTGTAATGGATTTGGGTCAGTGCTAAGTGCCCTGAAAGTTGATTTATGGTGTCATTGAGCCATGGCCTCGGCTACTTGGGAAATTTGAATAACATTTTCAAAAGTACCTAAGTGCTCCTGATATATTCTACTGCCAAAATTCCATTTGTTTCATTTCCTCTTTTTCCTCCCACTTTCCCCCTTCATTCCCATTATTGTTTCAGGAGTAAAGAAATGTTGTCAGTGTCATAAATAGCTCTGAAGTCATCTGCATACAGCTTTTTATGGGGTTTTGGAGTGGGATTTTTTGTTGTTTTCTTTTACCTCAATCCTCCCAAGGCCTTCAAACACACACCTCTTATCTCTACAGTCCCTGTGGATGCATCAGAAATGGAAAACTTAGTTTTGATAATTTTCCATGGGAAATAGATGTCCCTTTTTGCTTCTACTTTTGCTTTTCTGCTCTGGCCACTAGAGTCCTGAGTCTTCCTCCTCTTTCTCCTTCTGCTTGTTTTTCTCAGGGATTTAATGGGAAAAGCGACCTAAATTTAAGGGGTTTTATGTAAATTAGAGGATATAATCCATTCAACAGGGAAGCTGTGCTTCTATGGCACAGACAATTGTGTTTCATGGGACAAGGAAGATCTGAACTAACGGGAGACCTGTAGGGTTTTCACTTCATTTTCTGATTATAGAGTTTAGGACTGCTTGGGGATTTACATTAATAATAAATATAGAGGGCCAAAATTTGTGTCTGTGCATCTGGGAGAGATAGGGAATGTGGACACTCAGAACTTATTGTGCCAAATCTTGATTTGGTTGAAGTGAACGGAAATATTTCCACAGGCTTCAGCCAGATGGTAATTTAGAGGTTTTCTGGAAAAGGTTGTCCCTGTGGAAGGAGCACTATTGCACACTCAGGACTGACTGAGTCCTTTTTATAGCTGCTTCTTGTTTATAAGCAAAAGTACATTAACGTTGCAAAAACAAATAGTCTAATGTTATTGCATTTTCAGGTCACCTTAACTTGACAGAGCAGCCAAGTTTGTTGACTAAAATGATTTACACAACTCTAAGGCCACTAAACAAGTATTTCTCAATGTCTCAGCAGCAGCTCAAGGGAGCAGAAGCTAAAAATGCCACAGCTCAACAAACAGTTCTGTATTCTGCTATTGATAAATATATCGTGCTTCTTTGCAATTAAGACTTTCAGAGCCGTTTTAAAGAAAAAACCTCAAACAACCAAAATCAACAAACAAGCTGTAATTAAATAAATAACATGAATGATTTCTAAGTGCATACTGTCCTCTTTCCCACTTTCTATTTCCTTCATATTGCTCCGTCACAACTACCCAACAAATCATCTGCCCAGGATCAAATCATCAATTTGCCCAGGATTCCCTAATTAACTGGCCAAGAGGCAACCCCTGGGCATGCAGACCTTTGCCTGGCAGGGACAGGACACTCTGGGTGTCAGGAAGCTCCTTTTACACAAGCTGACCATCCAAAGTTGTCTGAAGGACACGGCGTGTCCTCCACCAGCAGATATTTTGGATATTTCAATGGGAGGTGAGTGTGTTCACACCACACAGACAAGGCAAGCACATCCCAGGGCCAGCCCTGGGAACACAAGCCTGCACATGGCCTTGGAGCCTTCTGTGGAATTCCAGCCACTGATCTGTCAAGCTGTGGTGGGAATAGGTCCCTGTCAAAGGTTGTCACCTATTAAAGGTCAGTCAGGATTTCTACCAGCTCCCCTGAGGCAAGTGTCCAGGTGTCTTGGCAAGGGAGCTGTACAAAGTGGAGATAGCTCCTTATCAAACCAGGCAAAGGGAGCAGAGAAACTGAATTGATGAGAACAAGTGTTCTGGCAGACATCCAAAACCGAGCACAGTCAGTCAAGTCTCTCATTAACAAGGCCATTACTCGATTCCTTTACATCTGGCAACACTTCCACAAAAGACGCCGTGCAACCAAAACTCGCTTGGTTTCTGGAACTGGAGGATAAAATTCAAAGTCTTCCATCAAGTGCAAAGGTCAAGCAAGGTGATCTTAGAATCACAGAATCATTGTAGAATCATAGAATGGTTTGGGTTGGAAGGGTCCACAAAGATCATCCAGTTCCAACCCCCTGCCATGGGCAGGGACACCTTCCACTATCCCAGCTTGCTCAGAGCCCTGCCCAGCCTGGCCTTGAACACTTCCAAGGATGGGGCATCCACAGCTTCTCTGGGCAACATGTTCCTGTTGTGAAGGATTTAAAAACATTGAAGACTACGAAAGCAATAATTTAAAAGATTTGAAAAGCTTTTGTCTCTGCCAGAAGTGTTGGAGAGGGAGAATGGGAAAGTGTGCTCTGCAGCTGGACTGCAGGCAGGGAAAATATCAAGCAGCACAACACTGTGCTGTCTGTTTTGGTAATTTCTATGGCCATGGTTGCCAAACAACAGAGATCCTCACTGATGTGCTGAGTTCCAGCAGGCCTGGTGCAGCACAAACACAGCCAGATTTCACAGCTCTAGAAAGAGATGAGAACCAGTGGTTTATGTCATCCAGTCACATAAAACATAAATATGTCCTAATGGAGGCATGCAAAGTACTTGCCTTACTTCCTCCCCTGAGCCAGCTGAGAATATGTTTTGCTGCTGCAGTAAAAACAGCAAAACCACAGAATGTCACATTTCAGGCACACGTCTTCCATCATACACAGCCTGTCTGTTCCCTTGGTTTTCCTTATTTTCTGTGTAAGGTAGCAAGAAAGCCTCACTGTAAGGAGACACACATCTCACAGACTTGATTCTCACTCAGGCCCTCCCCATGCATATTCATTACACACATCTCTCCTGCCATAAAAAGGTGGCTGGTCTTTTTGCCTGTGATATGATCATTTGCCAGAAATCATTTTAAAGAGAGCAGACAATGAGCCTGTTACTTAGAAATGTTTTCTGATAATTATGTTCTGTCATCCTGAGCCAAAGTGATGTAACATCTGTGCTCAAACAGCTCCTACACAGATACTGCCTGAGCCCCATTTTTCCCTGCAAACATTTGGTGAACAGTGAAAGAGAGAGAAGGAAAACACCACTTGGAGTCACATTGGCAGTATTTCCATGATGCAGGAAGAAGGCCATGAGCTGAGCTCTCTTTACATAAACACCAATAGGGGATAAGTCAGTACTCTTGAAATCAGGGTGTCACCTTATTTCAACATCAGACTAAAGCTTGATGTGAAAGTTCAGTCAGAGCTGAGTCTGGCTCCACAATTTATAGTATTTATCTAACTTAGGAGCCAGCATGATAGTAAAATGTCTCAGTTGTCTCTTTAATCCGGATAGTTTATATCCAAAATTGCATTTAACAGATGGAGGATGGAAAGGAGGGCAAGTCACAGTTTGGACCAGGTTTTATTGGTTGCAGAGGGAGCTGCCTCTGGGGAACTTCTTGGGGAACAAGACCCAGAGAGAGGCTCCAGAGCAGGGATGAACTTTGGCCTTGCAGGCCAGGGGAGAGGCAGGACAGGAGTGGGGAGGGAAAAACATCTCTATACAGAAGGGCAAAGGCACTTGGAATTTCCCAAAAATATATGCTACAGGGCAGGAGGCTCAAATGAGAACGGCACAGGTCAAGCTTGGCACTGGAGACAGCTCAACTCACTGTGCTGCCCTGGGAGGAGACAGGAACTCATCCAGAGGCAGCACTGCCTGCACTGCTCAGCTTCCCCCTGCTCTGTCCCTGAGTGCACATCTCTGCAGGGACACAGCCCAAACCCCAGGGGCCAGGCTCCAAACTGTGGGAACACATTCCCTGCTGGGGGTTGTGAAATGGGATCCTGCCCCTGCAGCTGGAGAGACTGATCCCTGCTTCCAGACAGGCTGCTGAAGGGCCAGATGGGCATAGGAGGAACTCTCCCAGGTGTTCAGCAACTGGCCACTGAGCCACACAGATCCCCTCACGTAAAGGTTGTTGTTTAGTTTCCTTAATAAAATTATCTCAGACTGGGCTGAAAGTCTCTTCAATGTGGAATTATATCAGAATTCTCTTCAGTTTAGGGGTGCAGGGGCAGCGTGCAAAATCTCAAAATTCTTAAATTGCAAAATTCCCCTCTGTGATACATAACTATGCATTTGAACTTTTAAACATCATTTTGCACATTATCTGGAATGCAAACATACATTTACACACATGTGTATAAAACTCAAGAGACTTTTTGTAAAGGAATTGAAGTGCAGAAGAAAGTTGTCCCATGTCCTTTCAGGCAGGGCTCTGAAAAGCCTCTCTTGGCCAGATGGTATTCCCTGCCTTTCTCTGCTGATGGAGGAGAAGGTGATGGAAGTTTGTGCTTGCACAAGAGCTGGACCCCTCAGGAATTACCAAGGAATTTGTGCTGTCCTCCTCACACAGGCTCAGCTGGGGAAACTGGGCGAAACTGGGTGAGGCGAGGCCAGGTGACCCCAAGGTGCTGTATTAGGTACAAAAAAATCCAGGAGGTGCTGCAGGGGAAGCTTTTGGCTGCAGTATCAGGCCTGGCACATCCCAAACCAGCCATGGGTGCCAACACAGATGTGCTGTGGGTGGCACAAGCACAGTGGGTGCGCTTGGACCAAAACCACATCCACCCACAGCTGCCATGGTGAACGCTTTGGCTCCTTGGGATGCTGACGGGAGCTAACGAGGCCTGAGGTTCTGCTTTATCCTTTGCTTGGTCTTGGTTATCCAGTGCCAAGATCTTCTCCAGGACACCGTGACAAATACCTTGTCTAATGGCTCCCCCAGAAAAGCCAGGATTTTCTGCGTCATCGCCAGACGGTCTCGGAGGCAGACCCGAGTGATTCAAGCAGCGAGCAAATGCCAGAAAGGGGATGATTTCACTGCATTATTGAACACACATTGGGCAGATAAGCCTAGCAACAGGGCCCCTGTCTGCAGGCTGACAGCTCCCAACAATCAGCAACTGCCGTGGCTCCCTGTCATTCAACCACATGAATAAATAAATGAACTCCTATAGCTTTTCTGCAATAAGCAGAATATTAGCAGTGGCTCTCAAGACGGCCTTTATCAAAGGAAGCAGCATTTATGCTGGAGAAATCGATCTAAAAATAAATGATTATCACTCATGTATACATAGAAATACCAAGGGCAAGATATGACTTTCTATAATGTGAAATGACTCATTTTCCCCCTGAAGTTTCGGTGAGTGTTGAAGATACCGCTAAGAGTGAATCACTCCAAATGGCCACTGGGTGATTGGCTGAGTTTGAATTAATCCCAGGGAGGAGAGCTGACGCAAGGGCCAGGGGCCTGGGACTTGGAATGCCTGGGCTATTTGCAAGGCAAGGATGGCAGATATTAGCACTCAGTTGTCACCAGCAAATCTCGGGTTGCTCTGACAGGTGGCAGATTGCAAGACGTGAAAGGCTACAGCTTCCAGGGCAGCACTTCTGCTCATGGAAAGTGGGATGAGGCCAAGGGAACGGCCCATATTTCTCCTTTGTGTGTATATACATGTGTCCACACTCTTGCATAAATAGCTGTAAAAAACCAGAGGCCTCTCCAATGGATCAGCCAACTAATTTGAACCCTTCTTTATGCTTGCTAACTCAACCCCTAGGTAAGAGTTCAAGCTTTCAGAGAGTGTAGTTGAATTTCCAGCCTCCAGAACAAGATCAAAAAAGTTCTGGTGAGTTACCTCCAAACTTTGGCAGCACGAGGGAATTCAGCAATCTGCGGATATTCATGGGGGAATGTGGAACCCCCACTCACGGGGTTCAAACCACTCCTGGAATAAGCAGTGACAATAGTATGATGCCTAAAGGATTTTTTTTCTTTCCAGTTACCTCAGTGAGGCATGTCCTCTGTGTCATTCCCAGGTATCCAGGTCAGCATGGATGCTGATCAGCACCCTAGGGAATGGCACAAACCCTGGGGAGGGGAGGCATTCCCTCTCCTCCTTGTGGACAGCATATTACTTGTGACAGCACCAGGGGAAGAGCTCACTCACTTCTCCGTTCCCAGGGGCACAAATGGAAATTGAGGAGGGCAGGACCGGGCAGGGATGGCTGCAGTGTGCTAAGGAGGCACACAGCAAATTCCTGACTCACTGAAGGGCTGCCTCCCCCAGGGCACAGACATTACAAATACCAGCTCCACACTGGAGACGTGTCCCGAGGAGGGAGGTGAAAGAGAAACAAGCCACCACTTTACAGATTAGTTCACAGCTTTTTACAGTGTTCTTATAAACTGTGATCAGAGCAGCCTGATTTTTGGGGAGGGAACGATCCCCAGGAAACTCTGGCTTCCAGAGGCATCCAGCAGCCCCAGCAATGTAATAGCACATGCCAGCCAGGCAACATCACACATTAGAGAGGCTGAAACTGCAATGTATGGATGCCTTGGAATTGGCTGCAGATGGAAATTTGTGCCCTACAATCTGCTGTGGACAATTCCTGTCTCAAAACCTGGTGCCTGCACTCCATGAACTCAGTAGCTGAACCTGAGTCCCACACAGGCTTCACACCTTGCTAAGGGACTGGCTGTCCTTCATTTCCCACTCCCACAGCATGCAGTTAACACAGCTTGCCCTGTATTTCATAGGGAACTTTGTGAAAACTGGTTACACTAGGGAAAAAGTTTTGTTGTGGGTTATAAGATGAAATAAAAATCAAACAAAACCATTTCAAGGAAAACTTGTTATGGAGAAGAGTTTCCTCAGATGACAGAGCAGTCAAACAAAAGGTCTTTCAGAGAACAGAGAAAAACCTCTTTTCACTTGCACAGTCTGCCAGAAAGAATGAAATCCTGGAAGGATTTTGAAAATGAAAGGGAAATGTGGATATTTCCACTACAGACACAGAGATTTTTTCTTTTTTTGTGACTTTAGTATAAGCAAAGTGGTTTAACTCCCCCTTTGAACCCTCACTTCTCCCTCCCTCCAAGGGCGGAAAGATGACAGGAACACCTGCAGTTCCTCCCATTCCTAAGGGGCATCAGCAAGTCAAACACACAGGACAAGCAGGGATTTTAAGCACATGAATTATTTGCTAGAAACATTCATTTCCACTTGGCTAATTATCCTCAGACCTACTTGGATGACTATAAATTCGTTCATGATTATGAAACAAGAGAGGGATGCAGCTGTAGTTCATCCTGTATGCAAACCCTTTGCACAACCAGGATGGAGTCAGCCCTTGTCCCACTGCAAGAGCTGTGCAGCTGCACAGCCACAGCCAGCTGCTGCTAGGGCAGGGAAAAGGGTTGGGATCTCTTTGCCAGCCTCACACAGGAGTTGAACAGGACTGCAAGACACTCATTTTTTTGCTGCCATGAACTTATTCAGTTGCACTCCCCAGTCCCATGGCACCTGATGGTCAAAGCTACAAAAAACTGTCGAATTAATCATAGAAATTCTCCCAAATGTTGATATATTTTGCATTTTACCTGCTTAAGTACAGCCTGACAAAACCCACGCAAACTCCTCAAGTAAATGGAGTCCTCAGTAGCTGGTAACTCACGTGGTTTCCAACGAAATTAAGGTTTCTGGGTCCTTCTGGGACAAATTTAAACCATTCTGCTCTAAGTGATGCAGTTTATCTAGAGGGAAAGATAAAGTATAAAAACACAAACGAGCTGACTGCAAATCCCACTGCACCCCAGCTCTCTGTAATTTCAGAAAAACTGGGTGAGTGTTAACTACAGTTTGCATTTTCTACTAGAGGACATTTAAAGGACAATTATATCAATGACTGAGAAGAGCTCACAAACTACACAGGTGAGATCTATAACCGTTCGTAGGTGAGGCAGGAGACCTCCACATAACATTCCTATTTAACACAGTCACATTTTCCTTCATACAACAGGTCATAGTTGAATCCTGAAGAACAGATTCTTGTATGAAGAATTTTGTTAAGTACATCCCATTTTCAATGGCTGAGATTCTCCTTCGGAGAATAATTAAGAATGCAATATATGGTCTAAAACAGCCAGGAAAGAGATTGAAAATACAGAAAATTGAAAGGAAATTATTTCAAACTGGAGTGCTCTGGAAACTAAGTTATAAATGCTTTTGAGAACCTGCATTTATTACTTGCAATAAATAACTTTTCTTCCAAACACGCCTTTGTGTGAGAGATTAGCAGTGCAAGTGGAGCATATTTCTGCTGTGCAGAAGTTACTTATTTTAGAATAATGGACGTCACAAATTGGCCCTGCATAGCAACACTCATTGGAAAAAGATCACAGCTCCACTTAACACAAAAGTGCAATCTTGAAGCCCATTGAAACTGAAGTCTCTTCACAGGGCAGACACTGAAGTAGCTCCTCATTTGCGTAAAGCTGGACAATTGTTCCACTTCCATACACAAAAAATTGCTTAGATATCAGCTATGCATGGGGAAAGGCTCATTAATCACATTACAGCAAGTGAACATCCCAAGGTTAAATCCCACTGCTGCGGAGCACTTCAGTGGTTTATAAAAGTCATCTAAATGGGATTTATATCTGCAAATCTTCACGGTGCAGTGAAGATTTGGAGCTTACCTTTAGACTCGAGGCACTTTTTTCTTCTCCCCGTAAGAAAAGCACAGCTCTGAAAAACAAATCTAGATACATAAGGTTTAATTCTTCACTACATTAAGCCTGTTTCACAGCTATGTCACTGCAGCAAAAATCAGTGGAGTAGCACTGGTGAAAAAACCCCAACGTAATGATGATGAGAACTAGCCCAGGCTCTTCCAAAGGCTGCTCATGCAGCCATCCCCTCTGGTTGTCTTCAAGTCCCTTTGGATTGCTGCTGTGTGGCAGGGGGATGTAGGGGGAAAAAAAAGACTGTGAGATGGCAATTCTTTTTCCACCCTTATTTGCTTGGTTTATGGCATTCCTGTCTTACTGCCTCTGCATCACAACCCTGCTTTCCTTCAAGGAAAAGAAAAGAGTGAGACCTGGATTTATCCTCACTAAGCAAGCTGCCTTTCCTTACAGTTTTGGGGTTTTTTTCTGTGGAAAGCAATCACACCTGAATTTGTTCCAGTGCTGCTGATTGCCAGGGAGGGAGGTTGGGAGCACGGGCTGGGAGCCAGAGTAGCTCTGCTGGGACCAAGGGATGGTGCTGATTTACATCCACAGGGGATCTGTGATGGGAGCTTTGCTGTCGGGCATGTCATTTCACTTCTGGAGTCTTCACTTTGAGTTTCTTCTCAGAAATCAGACTAAGCTGTTCAAAATCCCACAGACCACTTCAAAGCCAGTGTGAAATACCTGTGAACAAAAAGGGGCAGCTCCTCTGCCTGTCACTAGTCACATGTGTCCCAGCCAGTGCCCAGTGCCTCCCAGCCAGCCCACACCAGCTCCCACCCACACTGCCCCAGGACATCCTGTGTGGGGCCGGATCCACTCTGTCCCAGACAGAGACAGCTGATAAAGCACATGTGCTGGGCCTTCTCCTTATTCATCACACCAAAAGCTGTTCTTTTATGGTTGGGATCCAGACATGAGAAGTCTGAGTTGCTGTTTCAATTTGCCACGGGCTCCTTGCATGAGATTAGGGAAGACAGCTGAGCCCTCTGGCTCTCAATTTCCCACTCCCAGTGCTGACACCACAGCTTGTCCTCTCATCCACCCTCTCTCCAGTGCATCCACTTTTGGGAACACAGGGAGTTTTGCATGGCCTCCCTGGTGGGACCTACCCCATCCCAATTCACCACGTGAAGCTCCATTTGGAGCTTTGGAAGCAAAGGTGGTTTGCACCCCTGTGCCTGCATTTGGATAGAGACACCAGAATGTGCTCCAGAGTTTGGGTATAATGAGACCAAGTGGCAGGAGAGCCAAGTTCTGGGCTGCAGAGGAGGCTGGCACAAAACAGTTGGAAGCAAGGAATTACCTGAGTCAGAGGAGCACCTGAGTGGAAGAAGATGTGTATGAGCACAAACCTGCCTAAAGGGCGTGGGCCACTCCTGCAGCCACGGCTCTGGAGAGCTGGGAAGGGAAAGGAAATGCGATGACTGGGCAAAATCCTGGGGAAGAGTCAAGAGCCCTGAAGGGACAGAGCAGTGCAAACACCAGCTTCAATTTTTCACACCTCTCTGACTGAGCCAAGAAATGTTATTTCTGTGAAGTGCTCTGTGTCACACGGCTGCGGTGCTCTTTCGCCCAGCACGGAGTGCTCTAAACCCAGATCTGCCACCTCCTCAGGACTTGGCCCCACAGCTGAGGCTGTGCCCACCCTGCACACAGCCCTGGGAAGGGGTCCCTGCACTGAGGGAGGGTCTCTGCTGCAGTGATGTGAGTGTGTGGCTGGCACAGCTCAACCACCCTTCGTTAGATCAACAACCTCTGCAAAGGCCACTTTGCAGCTGTCGTGCCACCCGTCCCAGCCCTGGGTCAGGCTCTTAATTTTAGCAGCCCCACATACCTTCGGGGCTACTTGCAAGGTTAGAAACAGGGGATTTCCAAGTGAAAACTGTGGGTAGCCAGACCCACCCTGAGTTTCTTCATTCCAGAGGTGGCACGGCTGTAAGGGGTCCCTGGCAATGGGAAGAGAGAGAGAGCTCCAGAAGGCAGCTAGGAGGGCATGTGCTTGGGCTTTCTAATTTGGTCACCCTTCATCTGGAGTTAAAAGTGAAGTGCCAGGACTCCCAGGAAAATGACAAAGCGTGAAGATGAACTGCAGGGATTCAGTCAGTGACAAGGTAATGAATGAGGTAGGGAGGATTCTCTCCCTGGAGGACTCTTCTGTTCATCTGCAGCTGGATGAATTATGTTTTCCAATAACCCACTGGAAACAGGGTGGGCTTGAGATTTTCTGCAGTGTCCAACGAAGTACAATATTCAATATTCAGTCTGTGGAGTCATGGGGCCAGGTAGAAAGGAATGAGGTGAATAAATTACATATCAGGAATGAAACAAGCTAAAAAGTTAGCTCTGTCAGTGGGCAGAAGGCCAGAAGGAAACACAGGTAAGCACAGTTTATCCATTTTCAATGCAGATATTTCCCTCCCTCGTGTATGAGGGAGCAGCCAGACAAGTGAGTTTACCCAGCTCCTTCCATACCAGCTCCCACCAAGCTACTCTGTGTTATCCTGAGTTGAACAGCCAGCTCCAGCACTGACCTTTAAAGCACCATAAAATCTTTTCCAACCACTCTGTAAGAAAAAGAGCCTTCTATCCCCTAAGGACAGGTGGCTGGAGACACCCAGTCCTTGTCCAGTGTCTCAGACATGCCCAGATCTGTCCTCTGGCACCAAAGCCAGCCAGCATGAGATGCTTCCAGTCTACTGAACTTCCTTATCATCCAAAATAAGGCAGTTTCATCTTAAATGTCTACCAAGAATGGTCTCCAGGCTCTGCTGACTTCCAAGCCTGGGAAACATCTGAAGGACCACAGCTGTGCTTTGGACAGTACAGATGACTCAGCCTTAATGTCTGGGAATGGGCCCTGGCATCACTGAATTAAGCAGCAGAGAAGTAGCTCGAGGTGCTGAAGTGCTGCAGCTCCAGCCAAAGCCAGGGGACAGTTTCAGGCAGCCCCTGGCAGCCCTTCAGTGGCTGGAGCATCCCAGAGAACAAAGCAGCTTTCTAAAGATGTGTCAATGTCACTGCCCCACAGCATGTCCTGGAGGTCTCTTATCTCCTTCTGGAGAAGATGTGGGAGTGAAACATCCTTTCTCACATCCCCATTGCACCCCGATTCCCACACAGAGGGAACCTGAGGGCACAGGCTGAGCTAGACCCACGTCACAGCCTGGGGAAAGTGCAGATGCAGCTGCAGTGATCCAGAAGGACTGGAAATATCCTCCTAAGGACCCTACCTCTCCTCACACTCTAACAAGAGCTCTATCTCACTCTGCCTTTTGCCCCAATCTTCTGCCGTCACCTTCTGTGGCTGTGTCATGGAATCAACCCTGACCTTAATTGCACAGATGACAACATGTCACTAATTAATGACAGCCATGTCAGCCTCCCAGCAGGGAGCTGCACACATGCCGTGCATTTTTAACATCACTCAGTAAACAGTGGTGATGAAACACGATAAAAAATGCCAAATGTTTAGCACTGATACGATGCCCAGACAGGTTTGAGTGCCTTTGGCAGATGAGGGAGAGGGTGAGCTCCTTTTCTTTGCCATCACAATAACCCAGCAGCCTCACTAGAATCGTATCTGCAAGATCTCAGAACTAAGCAGGATGTCCTGTTCATAAATCAAATCCCAGCAGACCTCTCCCTCAACAGGCTTTTCCCTTCCTGGACTGGACTTTCTGGAAACTTAACATTTAAGATTCTAATCCAGCAAACATTTGTACGTGTGTTTTCCTACCTAGCAGCCCCATCATTGAAGTCAGATCAATGCTCAAATGTTGACCAGGAACAGATTTTGTAATGTTTCTTTTCAGCGCATTACCTATTTCTAAACAAGTATCTGTATTTTTCCACATGACCTCATAACACTGGGGCAAAAAAGAGAACTGTACACGCCCACTGAGTGCCTTTACAATCAGTTGTCTCAGCTGCCTTGCCCTGTACCAGATTTGGGATGTGCCCTGTGGAGTACCTCAGATATAGCTCAAGCCGGTTGCACTTCCCTCCCTATTATTTAAGCAATAATAGCTGATGGGGAGGGTATTTCCTGAGAGTCATCTGGAGAAAATGAGGTCTCTGCCTCAGGCCCATAATTCAGTGAGGAATGTTCTGCCAGGATGTCAGTCCCACCCTGTCCCCCTACGCTGGGCCCACCTCTGTTACAGCAAGGGGCTGCTTGGTTTGGGGTTTTCAAACACCTCAGACCAACACTCAGTGAGTGCTGTCCTCAGTGAGCTGCTTCTCAGGTTTCCTGAGTGACTGGTAATTTTGGAGGCACGGAAAGCTGCTCCACTCCCAGAGGGAAATTTTGCCCCTAAGGGTCAATGAATCACGGGATGCCAGGCTGCAGAAGAGGAGATGCACACAGTGCACAGCAGACACAATCCAGGATTGTCCCCATGTGCCGCGTGTCGATTGCTGTGGTCTCCACAGGACACACAGGAAGATCTGTGGGCAGCAGGGGCTGCACTCAGCACTTCAAAATTCTCTGCATTTTATGGGAATGAATTTACCAGCCCAGCTACACATTCAGAGTGACTGTTCTGAGCTGTAAACTGCCACCCATGAGCTGAATTTCTGGCTGTATTGAATTCCCAGAAAGCTGCACAGCAATCAGAGCTCACAGATGAGTCTGTGCAATTGTTTTATACCAGCATTTCTTTCACTGATGTGTTGTTCTTTGCTTTTCACAGAACCATTTCTTGCTTAAAATTGTTACGATAGCAGGACTTATTCTTCTCAGCAGTTATATATAAACACATTTTCACATGCCTATACATATGTAGGAATATATTTTCAAATTTCTTTTTTTCTTAACAGAGAAATTAAATTTTAAGAAAGCCACAGGCATTATAAAAACCTTGGATTCAGACCTGGAAAAATGGCAGTGGTGTAGCTTTATTCATGTGAATAATGAGAGAATGAGAAAGAGAAAATATTTTTTCAGATCTGTACCTGTAGGACTACAAATGATGCAGCACCACTGTGGCAGCCTGCAGAGCTCATTGCCACAGGACAGCAACCTGTTCTCAGGCTGGGTAGGATTGATGTGGAGTATTTGGAGCTATGGGATATTCTCTAAAATCGTTGCCTGCTGCTGCAAATTAGAACTCTTTTCCCAACTTTACCAGACAGGTGTTACCATCAGCAGAGGTTTCATCTGCAAAGGTTCCTGTGGATACAAGGGTGCCAGGACTTACAGGCCCTGATTTCACAACACAAAGCCACCAGCAGCCATTCTGGCTCAGACAATTGGCACTGCCCTCCCTATTTGTCCCCTGTGCCACTCCCCCACACCACCAAGCACTGCTGTCCGTGGGGACACGCTTGGGGCTGGCTTAGGGAACGGATCCAGCAGAAAAGCAAGTAGGGAAATTGTGCAGAATACCTGCAGCAAATGATCCAGGGGTTTGACCCAGCTCAGGTGTCTTGGCAGCGCTGGACAGAAGCAGGTGGGCAGCCCAGGAGGAGGCAGGTGAGCCCAGTGTAAGGCAGAGGTGAGAAAATGAGGGCATCCACAGCTGGGCTGCCAAAGATGCCACAGTGCAAAAGCACAGCCTGGCTGAGCTCCCCTGACCCACCCTGAACGGGGCAGCTGCACTTGGTGCCTCTCCTGAATGCCCTTTTGGCCTAAAAACACCCCTGTGTCCCAGCTTTCCTGAGCCAGCTGTGATTCCACCACCCTTCTGGTGATGCTCGGTGGATTTCCCTCCACAAAGTTGTTTAAGCTCCTCCTGGATCCACACAAACTTCCTCAGCATCCACAACACCCCCTTATTGGGAGAGAGCTGCTCCATCCCCGTGGGATGGGAACAGCTGGTGGTGTGACACAGAGGGGACAGAGACTCCTGAGCCTCCTCCAGGACTCCACAAGGCCCTGTGGCACAGACCAGGGGCAGGCTGGCCCCTCATGATGCCTTAGGATTTTAGCTTTTGTGTTTTTCATGTATTTGTAATCCTGCAATTCTTTGGTGTATAACTCTGAGCTCCATACAGAGTGCGAGCTGCTGCTTTCCCATTTTGGTCAGACAACAAAATTCCTCTCTGGGCCTGGGAATCAAGGACACCTGAGTGTCTCTAGCCCCAAGAAATATAAACAAAACTGAGTAGAAGGGAAGTGAACTTGGGGTAAATAACTTCATTACATGAAGCTGTAATTGGAAGATTAACCACAATTTGCAAATGCACCAAACTTTAAGAAGTGTGAAAACCCATGACCCATCATCCATTCTGGCTGTAGCCTCTGGGGAGCTGTGTCTGCCCTAAATGTACCTGAAGGCCCTTGGATAAATATAACTGCTTTTTACCTTAATTTTGCCTGACCTCTGTTTTTAGGTAGCCCAAAAAGGCATCACTCACACTGGGCATGATGGTGAGGGTTGTTTTGGGGCCAAGAGACACTGCAGAGCCTTCTCCTGGCAGAGTGTGAGGCAGTGGCCAAGGAATGTCTGTTGAAAGACAAGGGGCCAGCTCATGCTCCAGATCAAACCACGGGACTCAGGAACAAGTGTCCTACCCCCTTCCTCTTCCTAAGAGAAGTACCTAAGAAAATTTCCCAGACTTTCCATTCTCCCTGAGAGCAGCTGGTGGTGTTCCCTGCTGGAGGCAGGAATCTGGCCTTATGGGTTGTGATTCCACCTGATCCAGCTGTGCCTGTCTGCACAGTCCCACCACATGGAAACAACCTGCCTGTGGAAGAGCTGCTCTTGCTATTGTCTGGACACAGAGGATTTCAGGCTTTCTGTGCTGACAGGGATTGATCCTCAAAAATACACTACATTTGACCTGAGGCCATGGAAAAGGCTTCCAAATTTGAGTGACAGCACTGAGATTATGGGTGCGTAGTTGAATAGACGTGTGCTATATCACAGGATGAAAAATATACAATTTAATGTTTTTGGGATATAGTAATACATATGTAACAAGATCGAGGCGTTAGGATGTAGGTTAGTTCTCCTTCTCCTTCTCCTTCTCCTTCTCCTTCTCCTTCTCCTTCTCCTTCTCCTTCTCCTTCTCCTTCTCCTTCTCCTTCTCCTTCTCCTTCTCCTTCTCCTTCTCCTTCTCCTTCTCCTTCTCCTTCTCCTTCTCCTTCTCCTTCTCCTTCTCCTTCTCCTTCTCCTTCTCCTTCTCCTTCTCCTTCTCCTTCTCCTTCTCCTTCTCCTTCTCCTTCTCCTNTCTTTTTCTTCTTCTTCAGTTTGGGTAATTTTTGTGATTGGTTAAAAAAATCCACAGTGCGCAACATGGGTAGTTTGTTATTGGGTTAGAAGTTAAAATAAATTAGTTGGCATCCCACAATTGAGTAGTTTAGGCTTAAAAAGACCTTGAAGACAGAACTCTGGGCTCCATTTCTACTCTGTTAACTGAGCATGCAGAAGCACTCACAGTCAGTGAGGCTGTAACTTAAATAAGAAATAAAAAACATCCGAGTCCAAACAAGAATTCTGTCTCTTGTGCTTTTAATCCTGACCCTAAGAAGAAGAACCAGATAAAGCCAAGGGGGTTGCCTCAATGGACTGCACATTTTGGGTGGGATGTCTGTGCTGCTGCTGAGGTGAGTTATGGCAGAGTGTCAGGTCGTCCAGCATCCAGGAGGTTTTGACTTCCTGCACTTGCCACTTGAAAAGCCAATCCAGGCACTTCACACTCCCACTGGACAAAACTTCAAGCCTTTTGCAGAAGCTGAATTTTCAAAGAGGCCGAATGCCCCCCATGACAAAACCAGCATTTCTATATTCACTTCAGTTTGTGTCTCTTTATTTGAAATTGCATCTACACCCAGAGTGGCTGAAACTCTGGATGTACAAATCAATTGAAACTGAGTCACTGGGCTTGATAAAAGCAAACAGACGTCATCATAACGGGAGTGAAGCCCTGCTTCAAGCCTCAACCACCCTGCTGAGTTACAAGATCAATTAGAGGAATGTATGGAACTGAAATGAATAAAGCAACCATTAAATATGTTGCTAATATTTAAAGAAACTTGGCCAAAAAAAAGAAAAACTGGCTAGTGGACTAATGTTTACATTGTAAAATGTAAATTTACAGTGTTAACTTACACCAGAATGAGCAAACAAATATTTTAAGCAGGCAAGAAAAATGCACATACTTTCAGCAAACATTGACATCTTCTTACAGTTGGGAAATTCTTGTCATGCTTAACCCAAGTGTGACACAATGCCTTGTAATAATTATCCATTACTGAAGCTTATCTGGGCCTGCTGATAACCTGGTGTTCCTGTAGCACAAAAAGCAGTGCATATTTCACCCCATTTATCTTGGACACCACTGTATTTAATCCCTAGGAGGCCCAAGTGTAAAAACCAAGAAACAATTGGGTGCTTCGAATGACTCACTTGGGGCTACAGTCAGTCTTTGCAGAGCTGAAAAATATATCAAGTCAGATGTTTAAAGCAGGACAGGGTGAGTATTTACTAAATATTCATCTCAGGAGCAAAGGATTTGGTCACCTTCTTCCAGTCTCACCAACAGGAAAGTCACTGTGACTTCCCACAGATACTCCAAAAATCACCCAGAAAAAAAGCCAGGGATTCTTTTAAGTCAGTAAATCTGTGATGTCTCACAGGCAGATGATCCAGCACTGCTGGGAAGTGGGTGTTGTGCTGGGAATGGGAGAGAGGAAGGGTAGATGGGGACAGAGAGAACAAAGCCTCTTATCCAGGGAATCATAACACAATACAGAAAGTAGCATTATTGACAGCACAGGCTTGATTCAGTTGATAAAAGTTTCACCTGTTTCTGCCTTTTTTATTTTTTGTTCAGAGAGCTTACACCATGTTACATCAGTGGATCTGTCTTTTATACTGATGTGGAGAAGGGATAACATTTCCCACTCACCACAATTCTTTTTATTGGGAATAGCAGTTAAAAAGCTTTATTTATTCTCTGAGAGGAACCCTCCCCCCCCATTATAAAATTTCAGCAGCAGAACATGAAGGTCTTTATTTATTCCTTGAGCCCTAGTCTGTAGTTCAAAAATTTAAGAATATTGTTGAACAAGTCAAACAACAGATGCATGGGGAACAATGAGGAGATAGGGAAGAGAGTAGTGAAGACAAACAGCCATGTTATATATACTCCTCTCTCTGCCAACAGACCCACATTTTCAAGTCACAGAATGGAATTTTCATGCTGTCTCCAGACATAAGGATAACTGCTCTTCAGGAGCTACTTTGTGTGTTAAACAAATATGACATTTACAGATTGTTTTCTCTCAGTACTTATTTGTTATGTCCTGAGCTAATGACCTTAAAAATTGCTCTCTCTGATGGTGTTAGTGTGAGACGATTTCCAAAAAGCATGAAATTGCAATAAACTGTCAAGTTTGCACAGGTGCACTGGAGATTAAGAGATCAGCCACAGAGCCATTAAGATCTATGGCAAAACGCCCAATGGGACCAAGATCAAACCTTTAGAGAGTTTTTAAAAATGTCATCATTAGGAGAGAGATGCCTTCCCAGGAGCTCCACATAATGCTGGATTTTAATCATACCCTTCTGCACTGCTCCTCTGAAATGGCAGCTGCTGGAATTTCCTATTCAACTCTAAATAGATGAAGTAAATATTAATTCTGCTGGAGCAAGGATCAGTGGCACATCTTCACTCAGATACTCTACCAAAGCCTTCAAATTCTTCCTCACCTGCAGGGAGAGTCACCTTAGAGGTGCAAGAAGCCCATTTGCACTCATTGTACAGGGACATATTTTTACCTACTATGAAAATCTCTAAGGAACCAGGTTTTGGGAAAACTTTGCCCATCAAAATGTGGATTTCTCACCAGTAACTGTCTTCTCTGCAGACACACAAGTTTCATTCTTACTCCACTACCTTTCCAACTAGAAGGACTCCGGCTCAGGGAAATTCCAATAGTTGGTGTGGTTAAGAGCAACAGTGATGCCCTGAGCTGCTGCTCTGCATAGAGAAGGTGGGGAAAGAAATAATTTTCAAAACCTGCCACTGCTTTCTGTGATACTTTCCTGGAAGGACAGGCAAGATTCCTTTTAACAGCCTGGGAGTGAATCAAGATTCCTTTAAACTGCCTGGGAGTGAACTCCAGAGCTGCCCAGCCCCAAGAGCCAAGAGATACACTCCAGGGTGCACAGGCCAATGCAGAACCCTTGGAACAGCAGGAACACTGGCAGAGCTTTGCCTTGCAGTGCTCACACACGGGGTTGGCTCTGCCTGAGTGGTAGGTGAGGAGCAGAGCGTTTGTAATGGCTTGGGAATGCCTTTCAGTGTCTCTCATCTGGAAAATTACATCATCAATGCTGAGGTCACATTTTGCTTCAGTTCTCTGTTGGCAAAGTCCCACTTCTGTCCTTTTGTGCTGTTGGCTTTGCTCTGTATCATAGACCGCAAATGAGAAAAAAAAGAAAGATTAAAACCTAATCCAACTTTTCTTCCCCAAACATTCCACATTAATTTTCTCAAAAGAAAACCTGGGTTGTTCACAGAAACCCATACCATGTGTCATGCTGTTGAGCACATACTTTCAGTTAGATCTTAAAATATTTTTGTAAGATAGAGAAGTCAAGCAGGAGGTGGGAAATGACCAGATCTGAGGGCACACATGCTCAGCAAGCCAAGTCACCCTGAACCCAGCCAGCTGCCTGCACACAGCTCCCCTGCTGCTCAGCTGCAGATTAGTTCTGGCTCTGGCAGAAATTCTGTTAAACAGGACATCATAGGTGCTTCTTTTGTGACATTTCATGGTTGATGCTGCCCTGGGCCCCTGTGGCACAGGCTCCTGAAGCCCTGCAGTTGATAGCTGGCAGGGCATGATGCTGAAGGTGCTTTCTGCAAGCCCATCACACAGCTCCAAATCAGACCAGCATCAGAGGCTGCTGGCAAGGGCCAAGAGCCAACACAGCACTTCTCAGCTTTTTCCAATACAAAGGCTCATCCACATCTTCTAGTTGTATCTGGCCATGGGAGGAAGGAGAGCAGAACAGAGGAAGATGCTTGTCTTTATGGAAAAGAGTAAAAAGGGCAAGAAAACAAAAATATTCCCATCATCAGACAACTATAAGATCTTCTTCCCTGTCCCTGTTGTTGTATCCTTGGCCTTGGCTACTATTCTGAATTCAAGGACAGCAAGATTTTCAAGGTAAAAAAAACAAAGCATCCCCTGCAGGGCAGAGGAAGGAAGGGAATCACACAGAGAGCCCTTGGGAAAGGGTCTGGATAAACAGAAGCTCGCAGCACTCACCTATCTGCCTGCCTTCCTCTCTGTGGCCACGGGGCAGACAGAAGTCATCCTGCCACAGCTGGGCAGCTCCTGGTGCCCCAGCCCTGTTGCTCAAGACAGGCCAGGTAACTTTAGGCAGTTAAAAAACTTTTTTTTTAACTCTGGGTGCTGTTGCTGCTGTTTTCCCTTCTTCTTCCCCTGGTGCAATCCGTGCTCACTGCTGATGCAGAGAAGCTGAAATGTCAGCCTGGCTGGTTAAGAGAGGCTTTGCAGCCCCTCAGGGGTAGCATCACTGCAGCTCCCTTGCTGCCAGCTGATCAGACACACAGTCCAGGATGGGCAGGTTACTCCTTGTGAAGGGAAGGAATGATTAGAGACCTGCCAGGGGGATGAGGTGTAGGAGCAGCAGGCTGTGCCTGCCTGAAGGCCTGGGAGGTGCTGATCCTCAGGCAGAACAGTGCTGTGGACTCAAGCAGCTTCTCCAGGCTCCTGCTAGCACCAGAAACAAAACACATGGGACATTCCCCAGTTTCTAAGACTCTCAGGTTGCCTGCTCCTTGACTATACTTTGTATTTTCCAGGGAAGCTGAGTTCTCCAAGAAGCAACAGATGCAGTATTCCAAAAGCATCCAGCCAGGATCCCCCCAGGGAAGGGAAGGGAGCCAGCTCTGCCTGTGCACAGCACACAGAGGTCTCCTCAAAGCCTGGCCCACAGGCAGTGCAGCCACCACAGAGGTTTCTGCTCCTGGGAGAGCTCCCCAGGGAACAGGCCTCCCTCTCTGCCCTGTCCTGAAGGACCAGCTTTCCTTGGCTAGCTGCTTATTCCTCCCCCACCCTCATTTCCTTTCTCACTTCCTCCGTAAACAGAATCTCCTTCTTTCTACGTCACTGTGCTTAAGGGCTGAGGCCTTGGAAGCTTCTTATTTTCTCTTCCTTTTAGCTCCAGAATGCCCTTTGTCCTTTTGTCTTCCCTCAAGATCTCCAGGAGGGATTGTTTCGTTCTCATTTAGGATTTCAGCATTTAATTTGGGATCTTTGGATCCTCATTTAGAACCTTAGCAGTCTCCCATCTGGAGAGGCAGAGGAGCACAGGCCTGGGAGAAATCCTCCCTCCCAGAATTTATGGTGGTGAGAGCAGGAACATTCTGGGCATCAGAGGAGCTGCTTCTTTTGGCTTCTTCCACATGAAGGTTTCATAGCATGAGCCAAAGAGAGTTCACACAAATTGAGACTGCTGTGAGCAAGCTGGACTGCAGATTGGGAGGAGCTGAAAGCCCAGGGCCTCTTTTTCCACAGGGCTCTTGGTAATCGGGCAGGACCAACATCTCCTGGGCTGGAAAGGACTTGTAGACATAAAATGGGTCCTTTAATCAGCTTGCAGGGGTCTCATCCATTGCCACAGGAGGACTATCAGGACAGCAGAGGCCATGTCACAGCTACACAGCTGACTGGGAGCAGGACTGAGTATCCTCAACACCTCAGGTTCCTTCCCTCAGCCACTCCTTACTTGGGCTGCAGTATCATCTCCCTTGTGCCTGCCAGACACTTCACTTACTTTCCACAAAGACTTTTGCAATCCAAGTAAAAGTGATCAGGCCAAGGCAAAAAAGAGTTACATGAAAAGAGAACCAAAGCAGAAAACTGATTTGGAGGACTGAACACTCCAGCATACGCCCTCTGAAATCAGGAATGCTCAAGCAGAAGCTCAGCCCCTCAGCAAATTTGCTCCACGTGCTTTCCCTGTGTTCGCAGGAGGTCTGTGACTGAACAGGGAACTGAATCACATCCCCCCGAGTCCAAGATAATCCCAGCAGTTTATCTCAGACCCCAGGCTTCATCTCCTGCCCCCTCAGGAGCCATGGAGACAACATCTCCTGGCCACAGGCTGGAACACAAGCAGTACAATCTTCTTGTGCCCAAAGAAACTGGAAAGCAGGTCTAAGAAACTGAAATTTAATAGCAGCAGGGCACTTCAGAGGAAATGCTTAGTTTGATTAGTAATGTTTCCCCTTTTTTTGTGGCATTATAGCAATGCCTTAGCAGCACTTTCCTGCCCTTCCCTCTGTTCTCCTCTTGTGACAGCTTTATCAGCGAGAAGGTTGCCAGTGGGTCAACCCCTGACGCAGACAGCCTGCACAGCAGAAGCTCCCTATCACTACAGAACACTCCATTATAATTAAAAATTAATGGCAAGTGCTCTCTCTCCCTCTCTCAGTCCTGAGAAATGTGTATCATTCCGGGGACAAAGGCTTGTGGCATACGAAACGCTTTCCATTCGCGGCTCTGTGGCAGCTCCCTCAGCAGCGCCGCTGTGCTCTCGTGCTTGAAATCTGCCCTTGAAACCTCGCCTCTCCCTCGGCCACTGACAGCAGCACTATTGTTTTTAGTAGCTCAGCTTTTCAGCTGACTTCAGGATCCCCAGAGGCCATCCTTTTTTTTTCTGACTGTGCTCCAGATTGCCATCAGTGCTCATGAAATGACTCCAGCACCGTTTGGTCCCTTGCCATTTGCAGCCAAGAGGGCACCTCCTTTCCCTTGGCTTCCATACCCGGGATCTGTCTGCTGCTGGCTGAGCTGCCTGGGCACTGGAGGCACTGGCTGTGCCTGACAAGCAATCTCAGAAGGTTTCCAGGGCAGTGTTCCACTCTGTCAGCATTGTTAGAGCTGAGCAGGGCTGCACAGGATCGTTGCTGGAGAGGTTTCCTGAAGGGGCTTTTCCTTACTGGGATGTGGGTGACTCACAGCACTCTTGTCTCAAAGAGATCACCTCCTGCTGCACCAGGGCAGTGATGATGCTGGTGCAAATCCCTAGGAAAAAACAGTTGCTGCAATATTAGGAGGAGAGAGGATGTTTGGGAAGAGCGGTCGCTGTCGGTAGCTTCTTGCTGCTGAACAATTTCCGAGTGCATGGAGAGCTCCGTGTCCCTTGGCATCAGCCACGGGATGATGCATCCACTGCATTTTCCAAAATGCAGCTGCACCAGCCAGGCTGTGGAGTGCAGAATAGAGTGATGAGAGCCTGTGTGTTCCTGTGTGTGCCTGCTGGGCAGCTTGCAAGCCCTGTGCAGAGTCTGCACGTGCAAAGCAGAGGTGACCATGTGTCCACCCACCTTGTGGGTCCATTATGTGTTACAGATCCCACAGAAGTCCCATTTTCCCTGTCAGCAGCTCTGCCCACACGCCTCCAGGGTCAGCAAGGGCTGCCAGGAGACCCATGGGGAGGCCAGCAGGAGAGCCTGTGCTTGGGCTTTCAGGGGCTGGCTGCCCTTCAGGTTGGCCACCCTGTCCTTTGCCCAGGTTTGTTCCTTGGAAAAGGCCTCCCACAAAATGCCAGCACCATTTCCTGACCCCGGTGCTGTCGGTCACCTCTCCGAAGTCAGGCAGCTCAGGACACTCACTCAGGACCGTGTATCCCAGTGCCTCCCAGCCTGAGCACAAACATGCTGCCCCACTGCTGGGAGAAGAGCCTGGAGCACTGCTGAAACCCTGGGCATGTCTGCCCCAGCCTCCCTGCCCTGCCTCCAGCAGCCTCAAAGACTTCACTCCCCCTTGGCCATGACTCCCAGCCCTGCCTCAGGCAACAGGGCCCAGTCTGACAAGGGAGAGGCTGGACAGGGACTCTGTCAGAAACTGGAGTGATAGGACAAGAAGGAATGGGTACAAATTGAAAGAGAGGAAATTTAGGTTAGATATTAGGAAGAAATTTTTCACTGAGAGGCTGGGGAAGCCCATTCCTGGCAGTGCTCAAGGCCAGGCTGAATAAGACCTTGAGCAACCTGGTCTAGTGGGAGGGGTCCCTGCCCATGGGAGGGGCATGGCATGAGATGATCTTTAAGGTCCCTTCCAACCCAAGCCATTTTGGATTCTATGAAACTGATTCTGGACACCATAGATCCTGCTCAGGAGGAAAGTGTGCAGATCCAAAAACTGGGCTTTTTTTCCTACGTTCTCCATTTTCTGTTTCGTGCTAGTACAGGGTGACTGCTGCACTTTATTTGACCCCGGTGATGATACAGCTACAGAAGCAAGGAGGGATTTATCTCTGCAGAGAGGTTCAAGCAGCTCACCTGTTCTCCTAACACCCCACCCAATCCCCTGCCTCAAAGCAAGACTCAAAGTTCAAACTTTTCATAAAACTTCAAAGCAAGACTCGAGATGGCACAAAAGCCACTTAGCTCAGTCAGGGCTGACCTTCTCCACCCACCCCAGGTCACACAACCCCTTCCCATCCCCAGCTCATGCCAGCCTTGCCCTTGGTGGCTGCTGCCCCTCCCACCTGCGGCCCAACAGCACAGACAAACACGTGCATTTGGAAGGACATGGCCTCTGAAATGCTTTCCCTGCAGTCACACCCACAGTAAAAATTATAGTTCCCATAAATGACAAGTGCAACTACGATTTGGTCAAAGTCTTTTCAAGGTTTCCGACTGAGCAAGTTACAGGTTGTAAAGGTCATCGTAAAGCATCGGAGGAGTTTAAATCTCTATGACCTCAAGAGCTCTCTAAATCACTTTTTTATCAGCTGTGACTTGGAACTCACATATTCAAGCAGCAACCAGCAGTTGCAAAAGTTCCTGCATAGAAACCAGAATTCCAAACAACACAGACACAGCCAGGTGCAGCTGCAAATGAAAGGTTATGAAGAGAAATGAAGGGGCAGCCATGGTTTGCATAGCTCATAACTTGTAATACAAGCACTGGGCAGGGATAACAGAGCAAAGAAAGGTTCCTTATTCCCCAGGAAAACTCCTTTCTCCTTACCTCCAGTGTCCTCACAGGACTGGAGGCAGTAGAGGAGATGAATCATAGAGTATTTGCAAGACTTGTAAAATCTTATCAATTCTGAAAGCCAACTTGTGCTAATCAGCACATATTGCAAGTGTAAATGATAACTCAAAGGAGCAGCTAAATGAGTGGTGCAACCAGCTGAAATGGAATCATCTGAAAGTTCACTTGTGGCCACGAGACCAAATGGTCACATCTCCCATTCTTCCTCCAATTCTTCCTTAAAAGGGGCTTATTTCCCTCTCTTAAGCAACCATAACAGGATGATGTGCCTTGAACTCCAGTTCACTGCCTTTCTCCTGAGTGGGAATGGGCCAGTGTCCTCATGTAACCAAACATCCCCTCCACTCAGGACAGCTGGGTGCTGTCCCCACCCAAGCTCTCACAGTACCCTTCAGAGATGCCAGGCCCCTCTTGCTGCCATGCCTGTCCCTCAGCACAGGGTACAGAGCCACCAGCTTGCCTTATCCTGCTGAGGATTGCCAGTTTCTTTCCAGACAGATCATGCTCCAGCCTGAACACCAGCCTGAGACACCACACAAAGATTGGAGGGGCAGCACATTACCCAGCTAAACTTCTTCAGCTGCAGGAAGTAAGTTTAGGGGATCCTTATTTATTTTTCCTTTGCATCTAATTTACCACCAGCATCAGCTGTGAAGAGCCAGTATCTCCCTGGAGCATCAGCAAACAGGCAACATTCCAGAACTCTGTAGTGTATACAGACTGAAAGGAGCCAAGTTCACTTTTAATTGTGCAGCTGATACTGTGAGCTTTTCTTCTACAAGTTGTTAAGACAGACTTTTTGTCTTTTGAGACAGCTTAGCCTAAGAGTCAAATTTTACTTTCAGTTATACAGGTTTCAGTCTGGAGTAATTGATAATCTCAAAGCAACACCAAAGTCACGTTTTCTCCTCCACTGGAACTCTGAGATTGTGCAACAGAGGAAATGGCAAAGCTGAGTAACACTGGACTTTGAACACAGCTACTGAAACTCGTGCTTTGTGTGAACCCCCTTTACTCCTGTAAGCTAGCAATCCAGTTAATCAAGTAATGCAGTTAATCAATTAAGTAGTTCAGTTAATCAATTACTACACAGAAGAGTCCCAACTTTCCAAAAGGATCCAAAAAAAGCAACACTCCAAAGCCAGTGTTTTTTACAGTCCAGGCTGAACTCTTGATTTTAAACCAATAAAGCTTCCTAATGGTCCTGAGTTTCAGAATTAAGCATGTCTGAAGCAAAATAAAATCTGAGATTTACAATGCATCTTACAAATGACCAGTCTTTAATTGCAGCAGCCCCTCATGTCCTGTGTGTCACCCATTGTTCAACTTCATAAACTTCAAAGCTTTGGCATACTCTGAGTTTTCAGAGTCTCTGTTATTCAGAGCCTTTCTTTTATTCATAACCTGTCAAAAAATGATGTTTTTCAGGAGAAAGGGAGACCCAAAGGAGATGCACAGTCACTTAATAGCCTAATTTCTAGCACTAACCACATGAAGACAAATTAGGCCATCAGACATTCTTCCAACAGGGATCTCTCAAGCTTACCAACACACAAGATCATAAAATGCTGTCTGCAAACAGTAGGGCAATCTGAAAACCTGCTCTTATCTGTTATTGCAAAACAGACACCAAAGGGTAGGATTCACCTCACCTAATTTTAGCCATCTAAACTGTCAAGTCGGCATCTCATCTCAACAAGTCACTGCAGCTTTCTCTACAGCCAGTGGATTCCCTCCTATTTTAGGATGGAAAAAGGAACAGCAGAGAAGCCATTGATGCTGCTGGTGGGGGAGAACAGATCAAGAGTTTGTGACAGATGCCAAGGTCTGGGAGAATCCCACCATGGCATGTCCAAGAGTATGCACAGGGTGTAACAAACTCCTGTGGGGAAAGCTGCAGGCTTCACTCCCCAGTGAAAAGGTTCAACTGATTGTACACAGCCCCTGGCTCCATCGAATGGGGGATTAGGGAAGGAAGGAACCTGAAAAACAGCAGAATAATCTAACAGCTCATCACGCAATCTGCAACTACTGATGTTCATTTCATTTCACTAAAACATTTAAGTATGAGACACCTTGAACACTTTTTGTGCTCTGGAATGTTAGAGGGCCAGGCTTATCCCTGGCTTTTATCCACTCACCTTGTTTCAGCATCATTTGACTCCAGGGACACTTTTTTTTCCAACCAAAAAGGTATTATGAATTTGCTTCCCTGTGATAAGTTCCCCTCAAATGCTGTCTTTTTCTTTTCCATAAACTCAATTAACTGTGAACATCTAGAAAAAGTAAGCTTAGGGAAAACATACAGACTTTCCTAGACAACTGTTTGACACAGATTCTTCTCTGATGTTTCTGATCATTTTCCTCTTTAGTGTTTTTAATTATACACTGTATTTCACGAATGAGGGGACTTTTTTCTTATTTTTCAGTCTTGCATAACAAAACACTTTGTACAGAAAAAATACTTGCTTGAGGTTGGTGGGTCACTGATGATTTGGCTCTGAGGAAACAGTCCTGGCAAGCTACACCTGAAAATAAAGTCACCTGGGAGACAGTGAAAGAACTTATCATCAGATCTGAGCAGCTTGCTGGGGAAAATTTTATCTCAAATCACCAGTTTGAGCATGGCTGACCATGCCAGTGGACACACAACAAGGAGGAACAGGCCTGACTGCTTTGTTTCCTGATTTCACACAGAAATGAGGGGCAGATGCACTCCCAGTCCCTCTCACAAGGTTGAATTTGGCCCATCACCAGAGTTTACTGACCTGGCTGTGAGCTCCTGTGTCACCCCCAGCTTGTGCACACACACTGACCCCTGGAAGGTCTTGGTTTCAGGCTGGGAAGGGCAGGGACATTTTCAAGAAATATCTCAAAGCCACGGGATGTCAGGCTCCATCAGCTTTTCTGCTTGCAGAACTACTTTCTTCTTTTTCTGTTATTTACTGCATTCCAAAGTTTGATGAAAGACTTTTGAGAGCAGGTAATTCAATGCAAAGTGGATGATGCCCTTCAGTGTTTCTTAAAATCGAACACTTTCATGAGTTGATATTCCAGGAAACTACCAATTATCATTTTGATCCCTTTAGGATTAAACTCTAGGAGGATTAACTAGGATAGCAAGATAAGAAAATAAATCCAAAGAAAGCACACTTTACAGAAGATTTAAAGCCTTCCACAAATCTGCACTTGGTAAGTTCAGTGTGGTGCTGAATCAGACATGGCAGAACTCTGTGCAACCCACCCGTGCATGTGAGATCTCAATCTTAATCTTCATTTTACAGCCCCAAACCAGACTGTTACCATCTGCAGCATCTGAGCCAAGTAATTTCAATCTGATTTATTAAATTTCTAACTCTGAACATCCATTATTCTGCAAACAGCCTAAAGGGAGGTGCTCTCTATCTTAATTTACACATTTTACAGTGGTCTTCCTCTAAAGCTGTCTGTCAATCATAATATTTAAATCCTATGAAGTTTACTTTGTGTTTTCTGTAATTTGAAGTCCACATTTTATTTTGTTAACACACTGGGTTCCCAGATGAGGTGCAGTAAGTTTAGTATGGAAAAAGGTGCCACCATCAGTACTGCATTTTTCATTTGCTGTTCCCTTGAATAGCCTCACTTAACTCTCTCTGTTTCTGACATCACAGAAATGAATGTTATTATTTCCTAAAAACATTACAAATTCTACCAGTATCCAGCACCAAGTGTTTGTATTTACCCCCAAGGTAAGCAAGCTGTACTCAGAAGCTCCAACAAACCCCAGGGTTGTGAGGGAATGTGATGCTGCTCACGACAGAGCAGCAGCTCATTTTAGCCTCTTCAGCACACAACTGGGTACCAAAGACAATAGCTTTTTTTTTTTTTCCCTTCTCAAGGCTTTTCTAAAAACAACAGCCCAGTTTCTAGCATGCCTGGCAGCCACAGACCAGCTTGACTTGCAGTTAAGAGTGAATCTGAATACAAATTTTGAAAGCAGAATCCGTTACATGCTACAGAATTTCAGTTTTCTTTTATTACAACAGAAGGAGAGAGGTGAGAAGTAACAACAATAAAACTGGAACTTGGGGTGCATTCTGACACAGAAGAGTTATGAAAGGCAATAAGAGTTTTCCTCATAGTACAGTAATTCTTAAGGATGTACCAAAAGGATTATTTACAACTGTTATCAAGGAATGAGAATATTTCACCCCATCTAGACAGCAAATACACAACACAACCACAGAAGACCATTTTGGAAACCCATTATCAACAAAATTCTGCTCAAAGAAATTAAGCTTGTCCCATCTCTACCCAGATCACCCAAGATTTTATTTGGGCATCTAAAACCAAACAGATTTTCCCAAGCACGATTTTCGCTGGCGGATTTTGTCACAGTAACTCAGGCAGAGCGTTTTGTTTTTTTTTTCCCCAGTCAAACCCATCTCCAACAACGCAAGGCGGAAAGACGCAAGGCGGGGCTCTTCTACGCCTCGTACTCGAATATTTTGAGATCCTCGAGGAGCTCCTTGGCCAGCGCCTGCAGCTCGGCGTGGCGGCTCTGGGACAGGGCCACGATGCGCTGGAAGGGCAGCGTCTCGCGCACCTCGGCGCCCGCCCGCGCCAGCACCTCCGGCTCCAGCAGCACCGACTGCAGCAGCCGCAGGGCGTGCAGGCACACCTCGGGGTCAGGGTCTGCAGGCAGGGGAGAGAAAGCACCCAGGGCCCGTGAGGAAAGGATTGTTGGGGCGTGTCTCAGTTACCCCAGGATTCACCCAGATGATTCCCCTGCCAGGTTTGTCAGTCATTCCTCCTTTCCACAGCCTGAACCCTGATGAGTGCTGCCTGTCAACCCTGGCATTCTAGAAGGGCGTCGAGTGGTTGGGAGAATTCAAAAGATGCTTCTCACCCCTGGAAAGACACTGGGCCATCCAAGTGTCCTCTGTCCCTTAGGACCTTTCCCCCCATACCTGGTTGGTGTCACCTGTGTTCCTTCCCTCCCCCTCTCCCCTGGTTAAAAGGGCTCACCTGCCATGTGCTGGGGATTCTGGTGGAGCTGTTGCTGGATTCACAGGCCTTTGGGCCAGGAATAAAACTCTGAGTCCAAACCCTCCATAAGAACCGGCTCCTTTCCTTCACCCTCACCTTGGAACCTCTCAGTCAAAGGTGACCCTGAGCTCCTGCAGGCCTGGACTTGTCCCCAAGCCCCCAGCGAGCCTGAGGTACCACTGGGGTGAAAACACCACAGAGCTGCCAGACAGGCAAACAGCAAGGGCCAGCCAGCTCAGGCACAACCTCCTGGGAATATTGGATCAAACACCAATACAGGATCCACCCAGCAGAGGGGGAATAACCAAGTGTTGTGGTTCCCCAGGTGCCGTTGCTGGCTGGCTTTAGGAGGTGCCTGAAAATCGTGGTTTTGTCGTCCCTCAGCAGCCTCTGCCCAGCAGTGTTTGAAAGGGAGAGATAACCAGGAACCTTTGTGCTGTTTTTTCAGATGTTGAATCTGCTGTAAAGTAGGGAATTTATCAAACTAATTTATCCAATCAGTACCCAGGATGTACTGTTGGATGCAATCCAATTTAAGAGCAGAACAAACTGTATCCCACAATTATTCAGACTTAAAAACAAACTAACAAATTAAATCTGCAGTAAATCATCAGGCTTTTCTTTAATTTCTTTTTATATTAGGCTTTGGATTTCCTCAAAGCTCAATAAAATATTAATCTTTATAAAAACTTTCTAGCAACCACATATCAACCTTCCAAGTGTGTAATTCATTCTGCACAAAATTGAAATGGGTATTGAAGCACTGCTGCTCAGGAATGTGCCAGGGAAATGCAGCAAAGACCTTTGACTGACTTAAGCCAGGAAGACATGTAATAACTCCACTGCTAAGAACACAGGATGCATTTTTAATTACTGAAACATTAGGAGCATTACATTTTAATCATTTGCAACGGCCCATTTGCATTTAGTGGTTTACAGCTTTATAAAAAGCATGTGATAGAAAGACTTCCCTATTCTGCATATTCCAAATGAAAACATCTAATATATTTTTATAGCTGAAGCAGTTATTTGTCCCACGTGCCATGCATTTTTAATGTGTTTTTCATTAGCATACCTAGTCTTCAGCAAGCTCTTGATAAAGGGTTGTGCAGAAAGGTTAAGAAAATTAATTCAGATCACTTTGAGCACAAAATCACCAGAGAGACCAAAATCTCACTGAAGGAGCATAAAACTAGTGCAGTGATGAACCAGAGTGCAGAGTTTGGAGGAGATATTTGGTGGGGCTGAAGCAAGTTCCTTCCCTTCCTGGCTTATTTCACACATAACACTGGTGACCTGAAAAAGGACTGAGGAGAATTATTCATTAAAGCATAAGGGTTGAAAGCACCCAGGGGGGCAAAGAACAGGATGTGATGGACACTGAAGAAGATTCTGGATTTCAGCATGAAACTCTCTGCTGAGATGGGGATTTTTAAGTAATTCCCAACAGCACAAGGCTGTTGGGAACAACATTAAAGGTTGTGACATCTGCTCTACACCCAAAAGCCAGGCACTCTCTCTCTCTTCCTCCATTTTCCATCATAAATGGAAATAATCAAATGTTAACCACTTAAGAAAAGAGTTCTATTTTCTCCTGGAAAATCAGCAGAGTGGGTTATAATCTGAGGACACAGGTATTGTCCAAACCCAAAAAATAATGTGCATTTTCTCCTTTTCTGTGCAATGAGAATCCCAGCTGTTGGGCATGCTGGACAACTTTGAACATGTCAAATCAATAAAAGCCCCGTGATCAGTGCTGCACACCCATGGCACAGCCACTGTTATTGCTGACACCCAGGCTGAAGGCTCTAAGGACTCTCTTTCCATCATCATCATCTCCAGCAGCACCTGCAGGTGTAACTTTCAGAGTGATGAGCAGTCATAACTCCTGGGGAAATGCTGCAGCTCAGCCTCACAGCCAGACTTCATGGCAATTTCCTGGCCAGCAACACTTGAATGAACCCTTTTGAAAAAATCTGGGTACAAGTTCTGGTTTTCAGACTTATTCTGACCTAATCAAAATATGACTAAAAGCCTTGAATTTGTCCTCCTTTGCCTTCCTTTTCTGCCTCCATGCCTTCCAAATTTGTGTACTTTTTAATGCCTATTTTTTTTCCTGATATATTGTTCAAACTCTGCACAGATCACTTCCCCCTTTTTCTGTTCTTAGCATTATTCTACATTTATTTATTGGAAATAGCAGCCACAAAGTAAAGCCCAAATAGGTAAGAAGAAAGAAGCTTTGGGGAGTGAAATCTATGTAGTTCATTTACAATCTTCCTCTGTGTGACATTATTCCTCCATGAAATAAAGCTACTAATACTTTTAATGGCTTGCAGTACTGCTGGGAAGCTTCATATATGTAAGATGAAAAGAGCTTTGTTATTAATACTGTTACAAGAATCAATATTAGTATTATCTGCAAGTGTTTAAAGGCTGTAGAAATTAAAGAATCGATCAGGGGAGAAGCCTTAGCAGGGTAGCCAAGAAAATGAGGATCTGTAGGAGACCAGGAAATGATTTCCAGCTTGATAAACAACAACGTTTTCCAGTAAGAGCACAGAGGTTTGAGGAAGAAACTCCAGCAGCAGCCAGGGAAGCTCAACAGCTTGAATCACTCAAATGAAGAACAGATTAGGCACGTGGGCATCCAGCAAAGGAAGGAAATGATCCTGCACCAGAAGATTACTTAATACACATTTAACCTCAGATTGCCATTGTTTTGAATGTATTCTGAGATGTTCTCAGTTAAATAAATACGTATGCCTTAAAATATATTCCCTGAGGATTACATGTGGTTTTGAGAATACTACTCATTGAGGATAATCATGTTTCCTAAGAGGATTTAAAAAAAAAAATACCAGAGAAATCTTTCTCTTGTCTCCAATATCATTAGGGACGTTTTCTAAAAGCCCTGTCTACAAAGCACTCAGAGAAATGTAAGGAATCTTCATTATTCAGCATTATATTTATGTCAACAGCTTCCAGATTTAGTCATTTCTACACTAGCTGAGTAACGTTTTGTTTGTACAAGATCAAAAAAAAAAATCCTCTAGCTGTAATCAAATCAGTGCATCACATCCTCCCAACTACCAGCACACACATTTCCAACTACAATTTCAAAACTATCACCATTATTTCTGGAGAAGAGGGGGAGAAATCAAGCTGCTTGCCTCAGCCAGGATCACAGGCGTAGGATCACAAACCTACCACCATCATAAAGTGCTGATGCAATTTTACCAAGGTGTTGAAACTGCTGGAGTTTGCTGACGTCCTGCAAGCTGCCAGCTCAGTTTGATGTCACTGGCTTTCAGTCCCTGACAAAAGGCAGCTGATAACGTGGACGGATTTTAGTCACATCTGTCATTAGCACCAGGCTCTCAGATGAACTGTCCCCTACAGCACAGTTTAAGTAATTGCATTACATCAATGCTGAACAGCTTATCCACAGTTGGCTCGGAGTTGTGTGAACTCAATTTACACGTGGCCACACCACCCCCTGGCCACCTGAATGCAAGATTTACTGCCAGCACTGTTTACAGCGGTGCTTGTGTACAAGAGCACAGAAGTTCATGAGGCCAAGTGCAAGGTCCTGCACATGGGTTGGGGCAATTCCAAGCACAAGGACAGGCTGGGGGACTGAGAGCAGCCCTGAGGAGGACTCAGGGGTGTTGGGGGATGAGAGGCTGGATATGAGCTGGCCATGTGCACTGACAGCCCAGAAAGCCAAAAGTGTCCTGGGCTGCATCCAAAGCACCGTGGGCAGCAGGGGAGGGGGAATTCTGCCCCTCTGCCCCACTCAGGTGAGATCCCACCTGCAGAGCTGCCTCCAGCCCTGGAGCTCACAACATAAGGAAGACGTGGAGCTGCTGGAGTGAGTGCAGAGGAGGGACATAAGGATGCTCAGAGGGCTATGGAGAGAGGCTGAGAGAGTTGGGGCTGCTCGGTCTGGAGAAGAGAAGGCTTTGGAGAGACCTTAGAGCCTCTTCCAGTGCCCAAAGGAGCTACACTGAGCTGGAGAGGGACTTTGTACAAGGGAATGTAGTGACAAGGCAAGGGGCAATGGCATTAAACTGGAAGAGGGGGGGATAGATTAAATATTATGAAGAAATTCCTCACTATATGTGTGATAAGGCACTGGCACAAGTTGGACAGAGGAGCTGTGGATACCTCATCCCTGGAAGTGTCCCAATTCAGGCTGGATGGACTTCTGAGCAACTTGGTCTAGTGGAAGGATGTGCCTGCCCACAGCAGGGGAGTTGAAACAAGATGCTCTTTAAGATCCCTTCCAATTTAAACTGTTCTATGACTTTACAATTTCAAACTCTTCCCATCACTGTTGTAGACATGATTTAATTCAATTCCTGTCTGATTCCAGCAGGAATGAGTGATCTGCCTCTCAGCCTCTCCTGGTAATGAGCCTGTCAGACTATGTGTGTTCACAGAATATCCAACAGAGACAGCCACGGCTTCCCCTGTGTAAGATCCCTTTGCATTGCCAATGCTGGCAGGGCTGAGGCAGCATCTGCAGCAGCAGAGTTTTCCAGACATTTCTATGCTGTTGATAGGTCTGAGGAAACAAGAAATGTTGTGGTAAAGATGCTCTGAGGGGAAGAAGTGGGGAGAACACCAAAGCAGAAAAAAAAACGCCAAGTTTTGCTGCTGCAATTCTTACAGACACAAATGCACTTTCTCCCTGTAAATTTTTGCCCCAGCTCCTGTGCTCCAGCTGGCTTTCTGTCAGTCTCCTCCCTGGCTGGGTGGCTGCTCCCACATGGAGTTCAGCTAAGGAGAATTCCCCACTCTCCTACAGACACGTTTGTCATGCTTTTATCAGGGAAATCCTCAAGAGAAACTCCCAGCATCCAAACTGAAGCAGCAATTCACTCCCAATTTTCCTGGCCTCTACTCAGGGGATGAGAGAGAACAGGAGTTTGCACAGAGCTCTGTAGCTGGTGGGTAACACTGCTCCTCACAGAACATCAATTTGCATGAGTTGTTAGGCAGGGCAAGGACCTTGCCAAGGAGCTCCTGCTCAGGTGGCAAGGACAGCCCAGAGCTCCAACCAGGCAAGCAGCTGAGTATGGAAAAGTATAAATATGGAAAAGGGCAAATTCCATGAGACTCACCCTGGCCACTCTTCCAGCCTCCCAGATAACTGAGGCTCAGGGAACTCTGCGTCAGAGCTGACATCCCTGCATTTACCCAAATGGATGAGGTCTTAAAGGGCAATCCTCTCCTTAAGATTAATTTCATCCTCTGAAGAAGAGCATGAAGATGAGTCAGGGGAGGTTTAGGCTGGGTATCAGAAGGTTTTTCAGCCAGAGGGTGGTTGGGCACTAGAATAAGCTCCACAGGGAAGCTGTCACAGCCCCAAGCCTGCCAGAGTTCAAGGAGCATTTGGACAACGTTCTCAGGCACATGGTGAGATTCTTGAGATGTTTTGTGGGGTCAGGAGTTGGACTCAATGATCCTGATGGGTCCCTTCCAACTCAGTATATTCTATGAGAAGAGGATGAAATTGTTGAGCACTTGAAAGACTGGTTTGATTTATGAACCAAAATTTGTTTTAATACAGACATCAGTTTATAAATATGACGGTTCTGTTTGCCCAGATGTTTTTTAAATATCATGCTGCCATGCAAATAACCTGAAATTTCAAAAGCTCTCACAGCCATAATGAATTCAGACAGAAGAGCAAGGCATTAGAAACCATCAGAGTTAGTCATGAAAAGCAAATATTGAGGGTGCAGGCAGCAAAGTGAGAATGTGCTTCATACAAGCATTTCTAATAGACCATCATTTGCAAAGAATTTGGATAAACAAGATTGGATTTCCACATGGAACTGTGGTGGAGGAAACTGAAGGGCAAGATCTAAAATTGGTCCTATGTCTCTTTTTGTGTTTTGTTTAATGAAGTACATGGAGAAATTTCCCAGCTATGGACAAGAAATGTCATTGACAAAGTGTTTCTGAATTCCATGCTTTCTCAAGTATCCAAAGAGACAAATTTTTTAAAGCTGCATTCAAAGAAAAGGAAAGTGGGAAAAAACCCCCCAAAATAAAGATACACAATGTTAAAAAAACCCAACCAACCAAAAAACCTCAACGAAACAGAGAATGTAGGGAAGAGCCCAGACTCCTTTTCTCCAGCTCATTTGTTGGCAGATGTTCTGCATAATCAAAGATGAAAAACATCAAATTCATAGTCTTCATTATTTATACCTGAGCAGATTCTTACTCATTCTTCAAGAGATCCTTGTCAGAGTAATGTTCCAGTCCACTTCTTTGGGAGTTACAGAATGGAGGTCTTATTGCATCTTTAGATGGAAAACACCAGAAAAAAAAAATATTGACAAATCTCAGGTGAATTTCTACCCAATATGATATAGGCTTCTTTTTTCTGTGGCTGAGGACAGGGTTTCTTTAAATCTGAGAGTTATGTGAAACCCTCAGCCAGGACAACAGCACAGGGACAGCAGCTGATGGAGCAAACTAAAGCTGCCTGTTTTGTCCAAGGTGGGAACAGCTGCTCTGCAAACAAATGGTGCTTCACAAGAGGAGAACTCTACTGATCCCACAAGCTGCTCCACAGACAGAAATCTGAGTCATCATTCATGTGCTTTATGCTGGCACCAGGCTGGGAAGGTGTAGGCAGGCACAGCTGATACCTACACACAGGATTCAGTGATCAGTGTTGATTATTAAAGGGTGTCCATCTTTCAGAAAGTTTTAAAAAGGCAGAAAAAGAAAGAAGAAGAAGACAGCCCACCTCATGAAGTGCTAAAACCACAGAGACCTGCATTATCTTCAAAAATTGTGTTACACATTTGTTTTTCTCCTATGATCAGTACAGCCTCCAGCAGAAAGAGCTGTTAAGAATTCTTGTTAGTGAACACAGAGTCACACCAGCTCATCCAAGTTTCCCAGAGACAGAAGGACAGTTTGCTTTTAACATTCTTACTCCACTAGGAACTTTTATTAGATTTTCCCCTTCTTTCTCTTCCAATCACTGTGTTCAACATCAAGGCACATTTCTGTCTCTTCAAAAATGCTGTGAGACAACTTGAACCAAATCCCTCTTTGCTTCAGATACAACAAAGGGAAATACAGACAATTGAGTCAATTATTTTCTCTCTTCATTTAATGGGGAAGACATTCTTCTTCAGGGGAGACTGAGAACTCAGGGAAGGAATTTGAGGGATTTATCAGCTGCACACAAGTGTGAGAAAGATGGGCCTGATGTACAGGCTGAGGTCATGGACACTTGTAGAATGACAATGGAAAAGGATGATTCTCTGAAAATAAATCTTAAAAAATCAGAGGATGATTTCTGAGGCCTCTCTTAGTGAGAATAGCAATAAAAGCATACAAAACTGGAAAGCTGAGTCATGTCATAAGCCTTAATCAAAACAGGCTTTGAAGAAGCTTCCTGCAGGCAGGCAGCACATCCAGGATACTCTGCCAGCACAGGGTAGAGCTCTCCTCTCCTGCATGGAAACACAGGACCTTACACTGTAGCAGCTCCAGGTGTTTATGAGCTGAATCTTGGCTAGCAGAACCTGAAGATGCTGGTCAGGGAAACAGGAGAGGAGCAAGACTGGGAGGAAGCTGCTGAATTTTTCAAGTAGAGACATTTAGAAATAGATTAAATGTTGGAAAACTACGGAGATCTCACACAAAATGATGGGAACAAGATCAGGTCTTGGATCTGACCCCTCATCTGATATCCAAAGCAGTCAGCTCTCTCCTGGCAGTAAGCAGATTTCCTCCAAAGTCAGGAATCTGAACCTGCAGAACTGCTTTATCTGAGAATCTTCCTCCCTTGCTGTAACTGGAGAAGTTTACTATCAAAAAGTCAAGGAATTAGCCATGATCATCCTTCTTTCTACAACTCAGCCATAAACAATTAGCACTTCCAAATTGCAGAGTAGCCTTTCCATTTCTTATTTCCATTAATAGCTGCAAATTAATTATAAATGTTTCCCATTTCATCCTCTTACTTGACCTAGCAGCCTTTTTCAGACAACAGACTACATAAAATTTCTTTTTTTTTGTTTTGTCACAATACTTGGAAGGACATATTTGGGAGCTCATAGACAGGGTTCTTTGAGGGTGTTTTTGGTTGGTATTTTTTGCTAGAACAGTTTATGTGTATATTAGCCAACATAAATTAAAAGGAAAGCCTGGACTAAGACATGTACAATTTCAAAGCACAGCTGAAAAAAGGACCATGTATTTGATGTTCTCTGAGAATCCCATTTTTATCAAAATATATTAAAAACCCCTATAGAAATGGTGTTTTCCCTTACAAGGATTACTTAATTTCCTGAGACCTTGGAAGTGAGAGCCTGTGGCATTCCACAGCAGGAAATTATTTGATGAAAAGCTTGAGCAGCTACATTTTCTGTAAAACAGTTAAGGGAACCATGAGCTATACAAATAGCTTTCAGTTTACCAACTCTAAGCAAAGCTTTTTTCCTAAATTCAGCATCAAAATAATGCCTGGAAAAAGCAGATGCAATCTCTCTCATTTCAGCTGCTCCAAGTATTCAGCAGTCATACCTTAGCAGGGCTTTAGCAGCACAGAGGGATAATTAACCTCTCCATTCCCATCTGCACACCAAAACCTCCTCATAAATCTTGAGGAAGCCCAGGCAGGGCAGTGTCACAGCCCTGTCCCCCCTGCTGTCCCTCACGGGCTGTGCACACAGCTGCCAGCCCAGTCCCACGTCAATCCCTGCTGGCTCCTGCACAGGGATTTGAAGCCTCCCAAAAAGCAGAGCCTTGATGTCACTCATGTACCTGACAGTGACAACACAAGTCCTCGATGTCCTTGGAGTCCTGCACTGGCCAAAGGCACAGCTGGGAACATTCTCCAGCCCTGCAGCCCCAAATGCTATTAGGGCACAGGGCCTCTCTTCAGAAAGAGATGCTTTTGCAATGGGCCAGTGAAGTTACAGACTTGGCTTCTTCCCCCAAAATGTGCAGATTTTTCTTTGTTAATGGTAGGGAACTGAAATGTAGTTTCCCCTAAAGGTTTATTTGAAGTTGGTATGTGAAGAGTCAAGTGGTTTTTTTTTTTAAACCGCTTCATCAAATTTCTCCATTCTCTATTCTTAAATCAACCACCCTTAAACTTTACAGTAATGGAACATCACATACAGTGCCAAAAATGTTGTGGGAAATGCACACCTTCTCCCTTCAGCTATTTGCCCTTTATATTTACTTTTATTCTGTCAAAAGCTAATCAGGTTACAGATATAAATTTCTGGTTTATTTGGAACATCTATTGCAAACCTACAAAATCCTGAAAGTCACAGTTTACAAGGTTCTTAGAGCAACTTACCATTCAACAGCCACCAAAGCAGGGGAATAAAACCTGGACTTTCACTGATGTACTTCAAGCCCTTCAAGTTGATACTCACATTGTAAAGTGACATAAGCATTAGCCTAGAATTGAAAGAAAAAAGATGTGAGGGCCTTTGATTTCTTTGCAAACTTCAGCATCTTTTGTGTCATACATTTACCAATGCAAAAGCCTGTGCTAATAATTTATATTTTGGTAACAGAGATAAATCTCAAATTATAAATAAGCAATGCTGTGCAAACCTTTGTTTCCACTGTTAAATCACACATTCCAAACACATGGAAAAGAGTAAGAAGGTCTCAGGGAGGGGCTGGAATGTTCTCTGCTCTGGAGCCAGCTTGGCTACTGCCCTCTCTCATGTCTGAGATAAACCTGCATGTCACTGCACTGCCACCATGCCCAGACAAAAGGGAAATTATAATTCCAAATGCACTTCACACCCCACATCCAATTCTCAAACAAGGTCTCATGGCTTAAGCTCCTATGTCACCAGCAGATTTTTGGACACTCAGTGGACACCTTCAGAAAGCAGAAAAGGCAGTGACCCATTGCAGGCTAAACTGAGCTTTAAGAGGTGTCATTTATATGCTCTGAGTTTGATCACCTCAGTTATCAAGGAGGAGAAAGAAGGAAGAGCAGATTTATTAAATCTACTGAGCCAGTGACCACTGCCAAGCAGGGAGAAATGCTCTGGATGTGAAATTGCAGCTGGTAAAGCCCATGCCTTGCTTTTCATCCAGCCCCTGCAGCTCTGGGCTTCCAGAAAAAGCCCTGACAAAAGAGCACAGCACTAGCTATAATCAGCCAAAATGGAAATAATCAATAAACCATCATCTTATAATGGCAATGTTAACATTTCTTGAGAATGTCTTTCACCCTTAATCTGTTTGACATTTGCAGTTAGAAATAAAGTGACGTAAAAAGGCACTGCTGTGTTTGTATTTTTATTTCACTTGTTTGCTTTGTGCAGACAAAAGGGACTGGTGGTGGTGATCCAGGGAAGTGCTGAGGTTTCTGGAGTGCTGGAACACCCCACAAGCCAATGCAGTGGCATATTAATATATAACAGCATATTTAATTAAACACAGGCACAACAGAGCAGCATTTCCAGGCCCTTTATAAACCACCTTCACCTCCAGTATCAGAATATTTTAGTAAATATTTTTTGCAATAATAATTGCAAAAGTGCTTATTGAAGCAAACCTGACACAAATGATTACTGGATAAACAATATTTTCTGGTGTTCTGTTTCTAAAATGTGGAGTGAGCCTTAATTAGGCATTTCATAATCTTCCTCATTAGACAAGCCAAATTTAATTAACATCTTGTATTACTGTATCTGTCAATGCTTGCTTTAAAATCTAGAGCTAAATGCACAGCTAAAGCCCCTTCTTGTCTTGTTAATACATGGGATTAGTATATAAAATGTACTATTTATGTTTAAATATCTCTCTTCACTGGCTATTTTCAACTGCCACAAAAGCAAAGTTGAATACTCTTAGCCATTTAATTACAGCTACAAGCAATTATGTAAATGTTTATTGACTGTGTAACAATTACAAACATTGAACAAACCCTACACCAATGAGAAGAAAACCTGAAGTCTTTCACATCTGCTGTTTCAGAAAGGCAAGGACACCCCTGAGATTTCAGTCTCAGCTCTCAGGTTGATGGCTGGGATAAATTTATTCCATCCTCACAGACCACACTGGATATCACAGCAGTTTTGGAGTAAGTGACAGGTTCTCCCTGTAATTTTTTTGTTTATATATTCATCCAAATAGAACACAGGATTGCTAGAACTAGGAAAGGGAACTCCTCTCTTTATCAGCTTACTTTGATACTGCTGTGTGTAGAATTGGACTCACAGCTTCCCCATATTTGTCACACAGCAATGAAAAATATTTTTGAAAATAATCATAAAACCTCAGAACCAAGCAAAAGGCAACCACAGCATTTAAAATTAAAAGCCAAATTTTTTCTTCAGCTGATTGGATTGTAAATTGACATACTCCCATGTAACACCATGGTGATGCTTTAAGAAAAATACATTGCATTTCCAGAATAATGAACAGACATTTTCATCTGTGAGGTGTAGTTCTAAAAATGTATCTGTCTGTATGAATATGTAAATAAATGTATATGTAAACACATCAGAGTCCATCTGCACCTAACTTTGAAATTGCAATAGAATTTATGGCAATGACCTGAAATTCAGAGTGTGTGTGTAGGAACATCCTCCCTTCTCCTCTTAAAGTCCTCTTTTATTTTTATCCATTTACAGATTCTGAAACAGTATGGATCCTCTTTTCAGGGTTGTTTTTTGGTTTTGGTTGGTTGGTTTGATCTTTTTATACCCATGAAGGCACAAATTACCTTTTCTTTTGTAAACTGAGATTCCCACACAATCCTTTCAGTTGGGATGCTATCAAAAAATCCCCACCACTGACCTTCAAGCTCAACACTTGGGAAACAGAGTAAATAACTGGTTTTAGTTAAATAACTAAAAAACCACCACAGTGGCTCAAACCACCTTCATGAACAAATGAACCAGGTCTAAGGACCAGTGCCCACAGTTCAGCACATGAGCCACAGTAATTTGCTCAGTCAAGGCCATATAGCCACAGCTTGGAAGGTCTTGGAGAAAAAAAACAAAGACAATTGCTTGTTTAATCTCTCCATCAGCTGAAAACAGCACTTTTGCCATAGCTGAACTGTGCAACAGGGCCTTGCTTTTAAATCTGTATTGCAAGGTCAATTTACAGGCATTGCCTCTTACAAACTGAAGTGTGTGGTGAGTCTGGATGCTAAAGAGCCTAAAATGATTCAATTTTTGCTCTTAGCAGATCCATAACTCACTTTCTTCACTAAGGACATGTGACATTTTATACTTCATATTACAAGGGAATAAAAATGAGTTCACATTTCCCACATCTTCTCTGCTGTAAAACTTGACCTCACACCTTCCTTATTTCACATCAAACTCATGACCTCCTCCCAAGCTAGAAAAGGACATCCCTGCTCACCTTTACAATACTATGGTGCTTAAGAGACATCCCAGGAGACACAAAACCTGGATAAAGCTTTGTAGTCAAGCCTAGTATATCTGCAAGGAATGCTGCTGGGAAAAGAGCTTCCAAAAACTACGTTTCCTCTCCAGGAAAGGAACAATGAGAGAGTGGGAAAACTACTGTCATCACTTGAGCTGCACTGCAAGATAATGCATTTCATTTGAAAGGGGCAAAAAAAGGCAACATACACTTTAAATTTGTTACAGAGTCCTGGTTTCATGTCTCCCAGGAGATGCATCATTGTGTCCAGTAATTCCCGACTGCAGCTGACCAGGAATTCACGGCCACACGCCAGAGCAGCCACATCTGTGGGGAAAGCACAAAACATCACCAAAAATCATGTTTCAAACAAAAAATTATGCTAATTATGCTTATTAATTATCATTTAATAACTAAAAAGATAGGTCAGCTGTAAAGAATGAACTGTGGCATTGATATAAACTGCAGACTACATTCAGCTATACAGAAAATACTGAACAATCAACACTGGTCAAGCTGCTTCAAAATTCTGCATTGCTAACCAAAGCATTTATTCAGAATGCCCAGTGTCTCAATAGCAACTCAGTCAATTGTGAGACAAAAGGCTGTATTCATCCACGGGTAATGTGGGACTGAAACAAAGCCAAACACCATAGGTTCCACTTTAAAGGAACAGGATTGCAGAGTTTTATAACCACTCAACTCAATAAACCTGGCACATCACACAACCAAAACTCATATGAACATCTACTCAAAAGTCTTTTTCCTACCTCTCTGCAAGTGTGGAATTATTCAAGCACAAACCAAAAGACAAAATAATTTCCAAAGGCTACTGCTCCAAAGCAGGTTTTCCTTTATTATTTTCCCTTATACTTGCCCCCATGCAGTACAGTGGTGTAACGCATCACACAATAATTTTATTATTTTAATTATCTTTATTGACATCCTAACTGCTAAAAATCTCATATTCAGAAAAGCTGTTCATTCAAGTCATTCATTTACATCAATATCACTCTTTCATCTATCTTGCATCATGTCTTCAATGTAATTCTGACAGTTACAGTTTCATAGAAATTCAGATCAACCTTATGCCTCACAGCCTCCCAAACCAAAGGCAGTCATTCTACAGCAGATATGTGGCCTTTTACTTATTTTCTGGCCCTAAAATAAAATACTTAGCATGGAAGTCAGCTTTATCACCGTCTACTTCTCTTTTACAGTGAAAGTGCTGTGTATCTGACAGTAATAAAAATCTGAAGCACTTATAAAATCCCTAGTCCGTGCCTTAAACTGGGGCTGATCTACTTGCACAATCTGCAATTTGTTATCTTGTAGATGCTGGCATCTGTGGTGATTCACAAAGTAAATTGTTCAATGTGTACAAACTAATGTGAGCATACAAGACTGGTACAATGGTCCTTGTTTCATTCCAGACTGAGGGATGCAGTGGGGAATTTCAGAATTCAATGGCTCTTACTCATCTAATCCTTAACAATGTCACAGGCAGCACAGAAGTGCCTGTAACAGAAGCCTCAGTAACAAAATTTGCTAGAACTTTAGAAAATCAGAAAGTCACCCAAGATATCAACATTGATAAGTTAACTTTGAAAAGCTGTATTTACTGCAGTTTCCATGAGGCAATACACATTCCCAGTAGGTGTGGAATGCTATTCTGAGATGCAACATTAACTTACTTGTTACAATCCCTGCCAAAGCTAATATAAACTGATTTTCCTCAGAATCCAGATCCTGCTGTTTCATGTCTTCACTTAATGACTTCACAAAGCTCTCCATAGTCTGGGCAGTGATTGTGAAAAACTTTACTGCTTTACTCTGCAAGTATGGAGGAGAAGAAAAATTACACACACTTCAGCAACTATAATTATTAGATGCTACAGTAAAACTGGTCAATCTTCCAAGTTATTAAAACATCCAGTTTCTTCAAATAAGCAAGAGAAAATACCAGGGATTCACTGAGTGACGTTTGATCCTCCAATATTTGAAAGCATTACCTTAGAAGGAAACAGGAAACTACTCAATGCTACATTTTCATAAAACTGAACTATTGCATATCTACCTCCTAAGCACACAATAATATACAATAAATCATCAGAATTAAAGCTTATTAGCAGAAGGGAAAATATTATCTCTTTGTTTTGCAGCAGTTGCACCAGGTGTTTCACATTTACCTGGCCTACTACAGTAGCTTTTGTCAAAATCAGCTGGAGACTTAACATGAAATTCCTAAGAAAATAATGAAGTCCCCAGAAAAAAAAACAAAAACAACAAACCAGAGTTCAAATGGATCCTAACTGTACTCATTAATTGCTCAACACAGCATGGAGAGTAACAGCTATGCAGAAGTTCTCTGGAAAAGGAAGTGGAGGTCTCTCCTGGGTCACAGGCTGAACTTAAGTCAACCATGTCACGTGAGAAAAAATAATCACCATGGCAGAGCACACACACCAAGAGGAGCACAGGACATAGTTATGGGACAGTCCCTCCCCCTCAGCTGCAATCCTGCTCCACTTGGGCATATCTCAGCTGAGGGAGCACCACTGGGTACAGAGCTCAGGGCAGGTCAAAGAGCCTGGCCTGAGGGGCAGAGTCCACAAAGAAGGATGGAGAGACCTGTTTCTGTTTATTGGTAATTCTGATGAGTAAAACATTGTTGGAATTCACACAGAGGATGAAGGCTTTCATAACCAAAACAGTGTGGCAGAGAGCCCATAAGGCTGGGTTTTCCAGTGTCTTTAATAATTTTTCCAATTGTTTCATGAAGCAGCTGAAACTTTTAGTCATTCTCAGCAGTGACCCAATGGGAGAGTTCAAGAAATGCCTGAACTTTTATTCATTTTGTAAAGTGACTGAAAATCTTAATACTTTTGCAAAATTACTGCTTTCACACTATGTGCAAAGCCAGTGGTAACATTTATTTATTCCTCCACTGCTGCACATTCACCACATTAAAGATGTACCATTCCTGTGGGGTGACTTCAGCAAGAGGGGACAAAAAGCAGAATCAGTCAACACAGTATCCTCACAAATGATGCTATGGCACCAGAACAACAGGACTGAAGGGATCATGGAGAAAGAGGAGGAAGACAAGTGCAATTCTGAATGTGCAGGATGTATTTTTATGTGGACACCACTCCTCAAAAATAGCAATTTTAACACCAGCACTGACTATGGCTCAATAAGCAAGAGGGTGAGAGAAAATGAAGAGTCCAACAAGCCATTATGAAAATAGATATTCAAATGGAAACAGGAGTGTACCAAGCACCCTGAGTACTTGGTATGTTGTATAGAAAACAAGGGAAATCTTTTATCTGCCAACCTCTTGACGTTTCACTGGTGATCCTCCTTTCCAGACAGCCACTACTTAACCAGTGCTGATCTCCAGCAGAGACCCATCAAGTTTATAAATAGCAAACACTGCACAGGCCCTTATTAACCTGATGGTATGTTCATGGGACTGAAGAATGTCTCACCCACACACATGGAGATAAAGACAGTTCTGAGGGCAGCCATTAAGGTGCTTGAGCTCAGATGGTGCAATGAACCCTCTGCTCTCTGTGGAACTCCTGTATGAAAGCTCCAGGTAATATGAAAAATTGCTGCCACAAAATATAAATTCATTTGTCACCATATCAGACAACTCAAGTAGTGAAACACCTTGTAGGATTCAAAATTTCTTAAGTTGAAGCAAACCTTGATGATGCTCTGAAATCAAACCTCCAGGTTGTATTTCCATGTGAGAAATTTGTCATATCTGGCTGAAGCTTTTTGAAAGACATCCAAAACAATCTCATGGGAATTAATTTACATTTTTTTTTGTACATGCAGGTAGGAAACCTTGAAAACTCTCTCATGGTGCTTCTGTGGATGTCTCTTCAAATTCTCTCTAGGAACACCAGCAAAACCAGCAGGCATCTCCCCCCCACTGCCTTGAGAACTACCTGTGTCACATTTCAAATCTGCTGCTTAAGTTCTGATTTTCCCAGCCCTTATGGACACAAAACATACATTGGTCACTAACAACATTTCAGTCCATTTGCATTACAGGACTGGAAGAAAGATCTACTTCTGTATTGCATCAAAGACTGAAAAACAGCTTGGGCATTGTTCTGTAAGGCATGACATGATTCTGAATTGATGCCACCTTCCCCATGTGCTTAAATATCAGCAACAGTTGCAAAGCACCCTTGATGTTCTCATCCATTTCCACAGTACACAGCACCTTCTCAGGGGAGGAGGGAAGAAGCTACAAGCTGTACAACTTGTCCCAAAATAACCCAAACCAAATATGTTGTATGACAAATCTCCATCATCTTTTAATGACCTGACTCACTGCCAGTGCAATCTGTGGTTGACACAATGCCACACAATCCATTTATGCTTTTCCTAGGAGTCTTGTTGTGAGCCAAGGCATGTTTCTTACCATGTTATGTGCACAATCCCAAGGAAATGATGCCCCCAAATGTTGCTCTGATCTTCATCAAGTACAGCAGTTCAACAATAATTGCTTTAGTAATTGTTGGCAATGACTAGGAGAAGTATTTTGCATTTCAAACCAACCTAATGCTCAAAGTATTGCATCTTCACAGCTGGGTTTTTCTACCTTCAAACAAATCTTCAGGCAACAGTTTTGTTTTTAACTAATTCAACTGAATATTAATACTTAAGACTGCTTTCAACAACCAGCCTTGTTCTTTAACTTTTATCTGCTTTATACAGTGTTTTACAGATGTTTTCCCTTGTAACTGCTGCTGCTTGGATTTGGAATCATCAGAAGTTATCACTAATAAGGCATCACTGCACAGCTTTCTAATATCCAATAGAAAGTTGTAATTGTATTTTGGAATATCCAGCTAGAACAGCTCTTACAAACACATTGGTTTACCATTTACTATAATGAACTAATCCTATTCACTCATCTGTTCATCATGCTGCTGAAAAATCAGGCCAAAAGAAACTGTGGCATCAGTTCACTCAGATTAAATACAGCAATTCCTTCTCATGTTGGCTGTGTCAAGAATGAAAATCATATTTTTATCAGGCCTCTTTGCCCTGGTCCCTCCTAATTCCATCAGCTGCACTTGGCAGTGAAATTGTGAGAGTTGCAATATTACCATTGTCATTATCTGTTGTTGTTTTGGTTTTGTGGTTTGTTATTGTTTGGGGTTTTTTTTCAAATAGTGTACTTGTCTATGTCTAACATTGATGATTTAATATGATCCACGAGCAGTGAGGGTCTCTAAATTTCCAAAAGTCATTCACACATTAAGGTAGCAAAAAGATTTAAAGAAGTTGAGAATCAATGGATCAGTCTTATCTCCATGGAAATAGCTCCTCCAAGCTCTCCACAGGCATGGAAACTCCTGCATGTGCCCAGGAATAATTCTCTCCTGCTAGATTGTGAAGATATTTACTTTGTGCTAACTGTAGCCTTGCTTTCAATTTAGCTGTATGTGGTGGAAACCACATCCTCATTTGGTAACAAAAGAAATAATTACTGCATTTATTAATAACACTTCACAGCCCCAACCCCTCTTAAACTAGAATGCATGGTTCCCAAAGAACATGCAAACCAGAAAACATTTTTGCTGTCCAGTTTCTGAAATACATCCTAAAGTGTGCTCCACAGCGAGGCTCTTATTTTAAAGGTCCTTGTTTTAAAGGCCTGAGAGCATTGCCAGGGGTCAGTATTCACCTGCCATACTTACTCCTCCTAGAATGGATTTCACAGCCTCCTCATTGCTGGACACCCCCCAGAGCAGGGTGCACACTGCTGCTCCCATCTCTGTGCAATACTCTGCCTGCTGCAGGAGCTGCTGCTTGGCCTCGTTCAGCTGCTGCCGCAGGTCCAGCTTCTCCTGCAACAGAGTAAGGAAATTTTGGTTGCACTTCACGTCTCCCACACCAAGGTTCTAGGCTAAGGGACAGAACAAGAGACACAATCACGGCCATCTCTGAAATGCAGGGTAAGCCAGAGCAGCTGCAGGCACGTTCCTTCTCTCCTGAGCTGTCTCTAAGGAGTGCAGGCTGACAGGAACCAGAAACTGTCCACAGGGTCAAACCAAGTGACCCAGCGAGACTGAGTGGCACCTGGAGAAGCCTGATAGGAGACATCTCCCCCTGAGCAAACAGCTCCATGTCTCTGCAAGAGAGAGGGGATTTCAGCATCAGGGGCCAGCCTTCCCTGACACCTTCCAAAAGATACTGGAAACATCTGACAGGAGGGGAGGGTTGTTTTGTTTTTTTAAAACAGGCTTCTACTCTAGTCAACATGGAACAGTTGCTGGATATCTAGGATAAATATTCTTGTCTCTTCCAACTCTTTTCTGTTGGCATAGAGCTGCAGTGGCAAAGCAAGACAGAGTCCCCCAAAAACACACCTAAGGTTTGAAGTCTGGAGGACCGTCCCTTGCAGGAAAGCTGAGGCACCACTGTGCATCCATGAGGTTCTGAGCAACCTGATTTGGGAAAGTTGTCCCTGCCCACACCAGTGGGGCTGGAATGAGGTAACACAACTCCAAAATCCCTTCCAACACAAACTATCCTGTGACACAACGATTCTATGATCACTTCAGTGAGTTCCTAAGTGGTTCTTGCCACAAAGCATAAAGAGAGAACAGAACAACCCTACAGAACCAGAGCACAGCTCCCACGTGGCAATTTTTCCCAATCACATGGGAGCTGGCTGGAAGAATATCATGGGCAGGATTCTAGGCCTCACTGGCTTCCTACCAGCTGCCACAGGAGTAGCAAAGCTGCTGCACTTCTCAGTTTAGAGCCAGCACAGACAGTGAGATCAAGGCAGGGATTCTGCAGTCTGTCTCAGGGCTAACTCCAGGTAGGGTGGTCTTAGATGATGCTGCAGGTAAAGATCAAGGCCAGTCCAGAAAAATGATGCTAATTCAAGTATTAAAAAAGACAGAATCACAGATTGCACAACATCAAAAACCAAAAAGATCTTACTCTGTCCATTTTACAGACATGTAAAATGATATTTTCAAATTCACTGCAAAGAACACCTTCCTGAGCTCAGCCTTTCCAGCGTGTTTGGCTGTCAGGATGAAGTATGGGGAAATGAGAAGGAATGTTTTCTATGTCAATTTTGAAAGCAACTAAACAGAACAAGACTTTCAACCATGTACTGTCATCCAGACTTTAAGTATCTTGTTGGTTTTGGGGTTCACCTCAATGCTTCACGTTGAGGGTTTGCAAAGAATAGAAATGTAAACTCATCTGAAAATTTACACAGTATGGTGTCAGCCAGTACAGAGCTGTGTGTGCTCTGTCACCACTGAGCCAACTGATCACACCTACCAGCCTGATTTGCATTGCTGCTGATGGAACACACAGGTGAGGATTTGTAAATTCAGGTAGATTTCTGTGTGCATTTACACCCTGGAGTCTCTCTCACCTGTATTTGAAAAAAGACTGGCACTTGCTGCTGATTCCATAGGCAGAACTTCCCAGGAAAAGTCTCTTATGCTTTAATACTTTGATCATTTTTAAGCAAATTAGCCAAATTCCATCTCTTACATGACTCACTGCCAGGCCTATCAGCTTTTCTGCCACCATGTGCATCCACAAAATGTCCTCAGGCATCTTCCTGCCTAATCCCTGTCTTCTCCCTGTCTTTTCTACACTGTCCTAGTCTTAGGGAAACATATCTTTAATACATTTTATTTGCATTTGGATGCTAATACTGAGTAAGACATAAAACCCAGTAATACCAAATCCAAATCCCCCAACAAGCATGCAAAGCCAGCAGAAAAAAAAATGCCAGAATTTTTAATAGATCAAAAGCAACATCAGAACAAAGATATGAGGCAAGGAAAACAAAATAGTACATGCAAGAGCCAGGAAAACAAACGGAGCCAGCAAAAGCAAATAACCTGGCTGGAAACAACACTGCTAAGAGCTCACATCACCCAGCAATCCCTGGGCTGTGCAACACCACCATCTTCAGGAAAAGGTCAAGGCACAAGAACACAGCAGTGCCCAAGTATGGAACTGCAAAAAGACAGACAAAGGAGACATTAGCCAAGAATAACATGTGCACTTCAAGTTTTGCTCAAGTTCAGAGAGCACAGCAATTCCCTGACAGTGATACAGCTCTGCACAGAGAATTTGGAATGCAAAATGTTGATTTATGACGGTCTCAGAAAAGAATACTGCTCAACCAGAAATGCATTTATTCCATATTTGTTTCAGCGAATAATTTTCTTCTCCTTCAGAAGATAAATATGTAGAAAATAATTCAGAAACTCTACACAAGGATGCCTAGAGCAGAACAGCAACCAAACGAAAAACACCAGAAAAGTGATTAACAGGAACAAAAATCACTCACATACACACAACATCTACTTGTATCCTGAAGAACTAAAAGACTACACAACATCACAAGCACAATCCACTGAAGGGCCTGTTCCTGGCATTTAAGAGAACCCAGTCAGACAACTGCCACATACTGCACAACAGCAAAGGTATGAGAGAAGAGTTTAGGGCAGAAACACCAAAACAACTGCTCCTAGTAAACTATCCATGCTTTAAGTAAAACTCATTCAAAAGAAATCATAAACCCAAACCACTTTACCCTTTACTTCATAGTATTAATAAGAATCACAGGTAGGACTCACTTCTTTATTATCTAAAACAATGGCATTCAATTTAACAGGGATTTTATCCTGCAGCTGAAGGCCTCAGTGCACAGCAAAATGACCTCTGTACCTCTTGCTGAACTGCAACATCTATCCCAGAAGATATTGATTTTGAAATAAGGAATATCCAGATTGACAACTATTCCATCATACCAAATTCCAGAGTGTCTCATCTACGCAGATGTGCACTGAAAGTGCATTTCTGAACTCTTCATTATTCCTCTCCAAAAATGAAATAAGTTCTGTGGTTCATCTGTCTTTGTGCAATCCCAAGGCTGGCAAATGCCAGCTGTACAACCCCAACTGCTGACTACTGAAGATGGCTCCAAGGAAATGAACTTTTGCAGCAAATATTCACCACTGATTCTCACAGAGATTCATTTGAACCCAAATGGCTTCACAGTCTGAGAAGTCAGTGTCTTTGCTATTCTTTAATTGTTAAGAATGTCCTCTCTCATAATCACTAAATACAATATTGACAGAGCAAGATGAGCCCTGAAATTGCTCTTTGATTCTCAGCTGTACATGGCAATTGGATCAATAGGTGCTTGGAGAAAGACAATATTAACAAAAAAAAACAAAACACTAAACAAAGGTACACAGCTCACAGCAAATGAGAAAAGGCTGCTTTTATTCTGAACATTGCAGTGCTTAAACTATCTTCTATTGTCCCCTTTGCAAATATGTTATAGCACTGTTAAATCCACAAGAACTGGTTCTGTGAAGGACCTTTTGATTCCAGCTATGCCACAATCTTCCCAAATACCCAGTGTTCTACTTCAATTAATATGGATAATGATTTGGATAGAAATCCCAAATTGTTTTTGAGACTGAGGATTCATTTTGTGACACAAAAATGAAAATTTTATCATTACTGCTTTTGTTACTAAAATTCAAACACACAGGTATCAATATCCTGGCAGCAAATTTACCTTCTTCTCTCTCATGCAATCTGCCTGGGCCGTTTCCAGACGGGCTCTGAAGTGCTCACAATCCATCCTCAGATGCTCTATTTCCTCCTCCTTTTTCTCCAGGTCTGTGACAGGATAAATCAGATAAAAGAAAGAAGGAACACATTATGGTCATCGGGGCCTGCATTAATGCAAAGAGAATCCACCAAGTGTGACTTTACTGAGGTGCCTCAGCCGTTTGCTTGGGCGAGATCACCCCCCCGTGGCTAAACGGGAATCCCACAATTTGCTGGTGGCAACACGACTGATTTAAAAGAACCACATCTAGCTGATAAATACTGAGAGTTGAGAAGGTTTTAAAATATTTACTCTGTTTTCTACTTTGTTTTCATGTTGGTTTCCATGAAAACTCTGTGAGTGAAACTTCATCTGTGACTATATTAAAAACATAAGAAAAACACCAACATTAGTCAAAGTGAGTGTTTCAATCTACAATTTACAACTTACATGGATAGCAAGAATGAAAAGTAACTATTACAAACATTTTAAAATAGTATTTATAAAGTAGTATAAGCAATCTGGGCTAGTGAAAGTTGTCCCTGCCCATGGCAATGGGGTTAGGATTAAAGATCCCTTCCAACCCAACATATTCTGTGATTCTATGATTATAAACTATTTAAACATTATGGCAGTTAAAAGCAAATTTTATGATTCCATTATAAAATGAATTCTAACTTAGGGACTTAATTTTAGTGAACAGAAATCAAGTGAAAAGTATTCAATTTCACCAGCATGATGCCTGTTTAAAAAAATTCTCTTTGAAGGCCAATTTTACCAATAACTGTATTGTATCTTACTTGAAAAAACCCACAGTCTTGGATGCTTAGTATTTATACTGAAAAAAGGAAACATGTTTAAGTAGTTCCAAAAAGTAAAATCCAAACAGCATCTACTGTAACCTTGATAAGTTTAAAAAAAAAAAAATACACCCCACTTCAAACACCACACCCTTGAACATGACAGTTTAGTCTACAGCTTAACACACTTGAAATACTTTCCCCAACATGTGACATTATTTTTTAATGTAATTACCAAAATCATACCAAATTCCATCATAAAAAAACAACATCACTAAAAACTATCCAAATATGTTCCTATTAAACAAAGGATTTGGCTTCTGGCAATCTATTTAGTAATTCTACATAATTTGAAAAGAAATATATTCCTGTTTTGGTCCTAATTGACAAGTTTATCATCTTAAATATACACACATTGCTTTGAGTAGCCAGTATAAAAGGAGAAAAGCTGGTTTTGGCTGATTTATCTGAAGAGGTAGAACATATTTCCACTCAGCCCTTGTGTGATTCCAAGCCAGCAAAACTTTTTAGCAGAAAGCAAAGAGGCAAGGCAAGAGTTCACTGCTGAGAAACATCTCTGTGCCAGGACCTGCTCTCTGAGCAAACCCCTTCCTTTCAACCTGCAGTCCAAAAGAAAAGAATGAAGGGAGGAATGGATTAATTGAGTTTTTGAGTTTCTGGTCAGTGGCAAAAAACCTCCCTGCTGTGAAGTGAAGAAAATTCAGTCTCATGCACTTCTGACTTTGTGGGTGTGAATCTCAGGAAGGTGACAGCAAGATGTCTCGAGCAGGAGTAGAACATGCTCTGCTTACCTACAGCAGGCCAAGAACCTGTTTAGCTTTACCAGGTAAGTTCATCCAGTAAAAACCTCTGTCCCTGCAAGGAAATAAGCTCTCCAGAAAGAGAAGAATCACTTCCAGCCTTTGAGAGGATGGATCCAACCTGAATCCAGCCAGCAGACACACAAACATGCCACATCCTTCACCAGTAAACTTCAAAGGTCCTGGAACCAAGCCTGAGCCAGGAGAATAATATTGAGTGTTAATGCAACCTGGACTTTTTAAAGGGCTTCAGATAAAAGGATTTGTCAACATCCTCTAAGGTATCACAATGTTTTATATAGAAAGGAAAAAGAAAGACAACAATGAAAGCTGCTAAGAGAGACTTAGCTCTAGTAGCTCCTCATTTGTGGAAACTCCCCTGCTAAGCCCAGTCATCCCTCCCAGCTGTGCTTTTGCTCTGAAGAGAAAGAAGCAGCTTTCACTACCAACTTGGGTGAGCAAAACAAAAAACCTGAAATGGCACCTTCACACAAAGAAGAAATAAGTAACTTCACTGCTGTAGTGGTAAACCAGACTGGGAAGAAGTGGCACTTGCTCCAAGATAGAGACTCAAAAGCAGAACAAGGCACTGGGCACAGGAAAGAAGAGAAGGCCCCATTTCAGAGGTGAGGTAGATTCATTCTCATCCACAGACAGTTATAGATCATACCAGCAGATTTTCTGGACCAGAGATCTAATCCAAAGCTCTGGGAGGTGGGGAACTGAGTACAATAGGGATGAATGCCAACAAGTAATAGATTTGCAATTCTACTGATCCAGATCAATGTTAAATGCTGTTTTTTAACACTTCTCAAGTGGAGTGAGTTCCACTAGACATATCCATAATAATACAGAAAAATTGCTGAAGCTGTATTTCTAAGACTCCTGGAGCCAAGCATTCTTCCTGAGAAAGGAAATAAGAACAAAACAGAATCTCTTTTTGAACTGAACAATTACCCTGGCAAAAATCTTAATGAAGACCCTGAGAGCAGCCTGAAAAGGAGGTGTTGGCTGCACTGAGCACTGCCAGCTCAGATCTGACATTACCCCTGGGAAGCCACAGGAAATGGGTGTCCTATTGACCTACACACCCCAGTGAAACAAGCAAAGATCTCAAGGTTTCTCAAAGCTGTTCAAGACTCCATCAGTCTCACAATTGAATGAGCCAGAGAAGTTGAAAGTCCCTGACTGTAATCTGCACTCCTTGAGGAGCAGGAGACTCTGCTGCTCAAGGACACTTCAGCAGTACCCAGAGAACTGCAACAGCTGATGGAAGTCTGGAGATGTACAAACCACACATTAGGCTTCTGTAAAAACAACATGAAAAAACATCTCCAGGAGCTGCCAGGAGTCCTGTGAGCTTCACATGCCACACCAAGAGGCTGCATGTAGCAAACAGAACCATTCTGAGAATGAGGGCTGCTTGTGTCCTTGTGATGTCCAACCTTCAGTGATTTGGATGCTCCAAAGCTTCCTTTCAGTCTGCCTTCTTTCATGCTGCAGAGGTAGGAGAATACTGGAGCAGCAAAAATCTCCCCCTGACTTGTCCAGCTGTAGGGGCACACGATGGCCAGAGTTGAATAAATATTCAAAAGACCTCATCACCTGCAAGAGAAATCTCCACTGTGGAGAAAGACTCAAGAGAAATCAAAGGCTGACTCAGCTTCAGGTCCTGCCCTGGAGGAGCCAGAGAATGCTGGGCAGCCAGCAGAACATTTCAAGAGTCTCAAAATCCCCATGAGCCTGCTCTGGATGGCCATGACAGTGCCCTCCTTGATGCCTGGCACAAGGAATGAAAGAAGGATCAGTGAGAGGCATCTCAAGTAGGTAAAAACTAAAAATTGAGGATCTTGAACACTTATGGCTACTGGAAAGAGTCCCTGATGCCTTGCAACAGCATCAAGAGAACACTTCCAGATCCTGTCCCCTGCTTGTGACGTGGGAGAATCTTCCCAAAGAGTGGATCACTGAGGCAGTGGAAGCTCTGCCCCAATATTACATTGTCAGACACAGGCCTTGAGGCTCTGTCTTGCTCTTCCTTAGCTGGCTGTTGCAAATTATTTTCCCATTTATCACTTGATATTCTAGAAGAGGCACACTCTAATCTGTTTCAGTGCTTGTTCTATGTTTTTTGTAAATTTTACAGCTGCAGGTAAGCTACAGGCTAGGGATGGAGCTGACTCCTATTTGGCCCTGTGGCATGTTTGGAGTGGGGTAATTTTTGAAAAAAATAATGCACTAAGGAACCCAACATTGAAAAATTGGACTTTGGGGACAGCAGTAAAAAGACTTTAATTACAGAATTTATTTTTTTGGTTTTTTTTTAATTAGTAAAGCATACAAGCTAAAAAACAAGATTAACTCACCCTTCTTTCAAAGTTTTACCCACTGCTATTTACCATTATTTTGTTGTTTGGTTTTTTTTCCTGTGCAAAGTGACCTTTTGAAAAACAAAATGCTTTTGCCTTTTCTTAAAGGGAAAACATTTTTCTTGCCTCATACAGCCTCCCTTACTGCCTGAACTACATATGTTTTTATACCCAGTAAAATATTTTTAAAGATTAATTTGACATGTCTGATTACTCCTAAGGCAGCCTGTAATTTTCTTCACTACAAACACATTAATTTACTGAAGCAGTCACTGAACAACACAGTTGAATTTGGAATAGCTCCACAAACTCTGCAACTATTTCTGGGGCACAACAGTTTGTTCTAAGCTGTTCTGGCAGAAACTGCAAGAGCTTGTAAGATGGTGCTACTCACTTGATTCAATAGCATCCAGCTTCTGGAATGTCCCCAGGATATCTCCATTTACTATTTTGGGTAAGAAATCCCGCAGTTGCATAACTTCAGTTGTCAGCCTTTCCAAATCCCTCCTACTAACTTTCACAAATTCCTCTTTGGTCTCAGCCTTCTGAAATAAAACAACAAAGCAAAACAAAAACAAACAAACCAGCAACCAACCAAAGACACTGTTACAGTCCTCTAGTGCTTTTCTGCTTCAATTTGTTTTCTTGGTCTAAAATACTCCTCTCTATGACATCATTTCAGATATTTGTAACTTTTTTAAGAGAACTACCCAGCAATCAAACCCAAAAGTCTCTGAGGTTGACCTTTTGACTGTAATCTTATTTTTTGCCACTATGTCCTTAAATAAATAGTATTACCTCTCTGCACGTGCTTCTTCACCCAAAATGTGTGCAATGCATCTGAGACACTGCAAAAATTAACACTCACATTTTAAAATGTGAGCAGCATACACCAAGCTGTTGTTTCATGACTGTCATAAAGGATAAAATTACTCAGCTTTTTAATTTTAATTCCAACATTTGCAAGACCCTCGATCCTAAATTACCACAACTCTTTTGGAGGAAACTGTACAGTTTTCAAATCAATTCATCTTTTGTGAAGAGCAAAAATTATTTGCAGCCACCTGCAACCCAATCTCACATAAATAATTAAATCCTGAGGTAAGACAGAAATATTTACTACCTTTCTCTCCTGCCAAACTAGCTATAGAAAAATTTTCATACAATATTCCAGCAGAACGTGTGCTGATTTTAAAATTAGAGAGCAGTTTCCAGACAAAAAACCCATAAAGTCCAATTTCTGATACATACATGTGCACTCTGCTGGACGTTAAAAAGGTTGATATACACATACCAACAAAAAGGAAGTTTTAACACGTTTTGACTAAAACATCAATCACTTAATACACTTTCAGAAAGCAATGGTATATCTTAGTACTGCTTTTCACTGCACTGAGAACAGTGCTGACAAAATGAGATTTTTTATATATCACATCTTAGTCCAAAGGGAAGAGGCTAACAAACCAAAATCTCATCTCCTACAGGTTCAAAATGTGCCATCTCAACAGTCCTCCCAAGAGCAGACACACAAGACAAATGGAAGTCATCCTCTCCAACCATTCCCTACTTCCTCAGTCTGAACATTTCCTTTCAGTTTTGCTTCCTACTCTATTTCTTTCCCAGCTGTCTTTCAAATCCAGAGAGTTTTGGGACAGGTCAGTCTCACCTCTGCTGGTTCAGAGCTGTAAAGAAGGTATGAAAGAAATATTTTGCTTTAATTTGAACCATAAGCTCCAAGTTGCACTGGGAAGTGCTTATGGCAAGGCTCATAAGGCCAAGTAGCACCACATGACGTGAGTCTAGAAAAATTCCACTCATCTAGGTCTCAAGAAAGCATGGAAAAAAGCATGGAAGAAGAGTCTTTAGAGGAATGCCATGACAGAGAGAATCCAGTACGGCTCAGACATACAGAGCAAAATTTGGTACGTAAAAATAGCTCTGTTCACTATCCAAAGCTGAATTCAAATAAAACACGCTGCAAATCACTGGTGTAGAGATATGAAATATGCAGTAAGGAGAAAGTTCTCATTTGTAGTTCCCATTGGAAGCACTGGTCTTTACAGCACTGCAGTACATAGACAAGCTTCATTTTTCTCTGTTTAAGCAGCTTCTCCACATCTCTCTGCACTACAAGAGCATGTTAAAGGAAAATACAGACAGGGGAGAAAAGGAGTTTTCTGTCCAGTCCTTACTGTAACAGCAGGTGCCTGGAGGTAGGAAATTTCACTTCAGTCTTCACCGAGTTTACACAGGGGTCAAGTCACCAAGTTCTTTCACAGGGGCCAAGTCACCGAGTCAGGCACCTGAGCCCAAGCCCTGCCCGGTGTGAGCCCAGCGAAGGGAATCTCCCTGCCCTGCCACTCGGGAGAGCACAGGGCACAGCTCCCAGCTGGCGATGAACCCCCAGCAAGGAATCCCTGCCAGGCCTTTCCCCGCTCACCAGCCCAGGTACAGCCCCACCGCTCCCCTCTCCCTGCGGCCCCGCCATCGCCCCCTCAGAGCACCACAAACCCCTCCCTCTCCTTCTGCTCCTCGGGGCACCCGCACCCGCATGGATCCCCGGGCCAGGCCCGGCCTCAGAGCCGGCCCCGAGCCACTCGCGATACCTGCGCG